>QEPC01003915.1:2097085-2111807 GCA_003113815.1 Sphenodon punctatus | reverse complement strand
TAAACAGATGCTTCTGACTTCCCAGAAACAAGTGGGGGAGATATGTTGGGATGGTCCCAGCACAGAATGAGGATATTTGGTTGACACTTCTGTTGGCCAATTTGCATCACAAACCGATCTTATACCACAGTGACATAAGAGAATCCCAGGCATAGGTCCCTTCTCTACATTTGTTGTACAGGTATATAAATTGGGACCCTTTATAATATCTTTCTGATATTTGGCAGAGATGGTTATAAAAGTGAAATATATATTTCTGCCAAATTTCATGTACACTGGTTGGACTACAAAGTTGTTATAGTCAGACATACATTTATTTGTTAATTGCTTATACCACCAAGACCTTTTGTCCAATCCTTCTGAAATTTGGCATATATAGTAAATATGGGAAGGGGTATAAAGTGAACAAGTTTCACCTATATTAGATGTGAGGCAAAGAAGTTAAAGCTAAGAATGTATATGTAGAATATTGCAAAATACAATAGTTCAACTGCTTCTAAAATCGGATTCCTTTATCCAATTGTTTTGAAATTTAGTGCACATAATGAGTTCTATTGGAGGTAGGGACATGCCAAATATCAGCTACATAGCTTAAAAAATAAGAATGGTAAAGCCGATAATGTGTTTTCCATTGAAACCAATGAAAATTCAATTCCGAACTCACCGAACGCATCCGAACCAATCGTTCGAATTCGAGTTCGGTTCGAACGTTCAGTTCGGTTGACCAAACTGTTCGAGTTCATTTCGAACTCCAAACTTCCGAATTAGAGTTCGATTCGAACGTTCGGTTCGGTCAACTGAACTATTCGAGTTCGGTCCAAACTCCGAACTTCCGAACCACGTTTGCCCATCCCTACTGGTGGTAGAGTTCCAGCCTCTCCATCTCTGCAGAGACATACTAGGAGTACATCTCCACCTGCTTTTTCTCCACCTTGAGAGTCTGGATCTTTTTCACCAGGCGGTTCTTCATGGTGCGTATGCCCGTCATCATCTGGTGACCAGGCCTCTCCACTTCAGTCCAAAAGGCCTTTGCCACTGCAGACTCCTGGGCCCGGGGGACTCCACATTGGGGCTGGAGGAGGGGGGAGGGCTTTGATGGCATCGCTTTTGGGTTGCCTTCCCCCTCTTCTTCTGGCTCTGATGCTCCAGCTCCATGGCCAAACCAGAGTCCTCCTGCCGCCTCACCATTTGGCCATGGAGCCTTTCAATATGAGCGATTACCCCCGATGTGGTCCCCTCTCTCTGCCTCCTGAATCTTTTTAAGCAGATCTAAAAAACATAAAAAGATAGGAACATAAAAAGTGCCAAACTGCATCAGACCAATGGTCTGTGTCAAGTCCTGCCTGCATTCTGTCTCCACGAGTGGGTGGGTGGCCAATCTCTCTCTGAGGACTTCCATTCCTAACAGGTCATAGGGCAATCCATTCCCTGTTGTTCCAGCCCCCGTGTTTTACTGTGGAGATGGTGTATTTTTCATGCTTCTCAAACCACCCTGTCCACCTTGTCTAGGGGTGGCACTGGCGACCTCCACCTCATTGTCCTGAGCGGCATGGCACCAGTACCGGCATCCGATTCGCCTCTGAAACAGGAACACATAAACAACACCTAAGTAATATCATGCATTTATGATGATGTCTCTAGTCCTCCTTCCTTGGGGTGCTAGGGATGGCAATGGGAGATGATGACCCTGGCTGGCACGTGCAAATCCTGCCCTCCTTGGGGCACTATGGATGGCAACTAGAAAGACCCTTGATGGCATGTGCAAATCCTGCCTTCCTTGGTGTGTTAGGGGATGCTAGCAATGGTAAATGGAGAGACCCTGGCTGACACGTGAAAATCCTGCCCTTCTTTGGGTGTTATAGGTAGGGATGGCAACTAGAGAGTGGAGACCCTTGTTAGGGATGGCTGGCAGGCACATGTTTGGGCAGAGGTGCTGCTCATGCTCGTGCCTGACTGCTGGAAGAGCCCCACACACTACAGTACCCTCTCTCTCTATGGCAGACATCCGCTGCCATGCGCTGATGCCCACTGTTTGTGTCTGACTGATGCCCACCACCCACACACACACCCGCATGCCAGTCATCTCACTCTAATAGATAGTATTTTTCTTGTCTTCAAAGTTTTAAAAAAGGTTACAAACCTGGCAGCAGTGGCAGCACCTTTTGTGTCCGCTGGCTCTTGCTCCTCCTCCACCACCGAAGGTCCAGAAGCAGCGGCAGGAACCTCTTCCTCCACCACCGGCTCCGCCATCTTGGCCTTCCCCCAGGTCCAGCGTTTAATGGTCACCTTCTTCATTTTTATTTTTTTTTAAAAACAAGCACACTCGCCAACACCAACAGTCACCTACCAACACTCTCCAACCAGCCAAACCAATAGTCAAACCAAAACCCAACACACAGTCCAACACAAACACAACCAAAACACACCAAACACCCAGCCAGCCACAACGCACACACACACACTCTCACCACACAGCTCCGCACACACTCAAATTTCTGGTTTCCGACGCGATCACGGGATCACACAATATCTATTTCCAACTGGCCGAACCGAATGCCCCAAACCGAACTACCGAACCCGAACTTGGTGACCAAACCAAACGACCGAACCGAACAGCTGGACCGAACCGGACCATACTGAACGACCGAACCCGAATCACGATCTGTTCGCACATCCTTAAGCACCAGAGTTCTGTAAATGCAACCTGACACATCAAGAGCTAACACACAAGAGTCAAAGAGCCTGGCCCTGCAACATAAAGGGTTGCAGTGCCCTCCCCAGAGTCCCTATGATTGGTTCTGGGAGGCAGGAGGCATTGATCAATCTGGGCATTGAGCAAGTACCTGGGACCTGCTTGCACTGCTCATTGGCCAGCGATTACATCCATTAGGTCTTTCCCCTCTCATCACTGGCCCAGTTCAAGAGTTCAGCACTGTTTCTGGCTCCGAGATGTGCCACATTTCCCTCCAAAAAACACCTGCCAGGCAATAACAAAATCAATAACAACTTCCATTATCATTTGCTATCATTATGGGCTGGGATGTGTGGAAGGAAGGTTTTCTGCAGGTTCCTGGAACCTTCCACCTGGGCTAATTCATCTTCCCCTCCCCCCAGGTACCTATAGGACAAAGGGCTGTTGCCCAGGGGGCATGGCTGGGCTGTGTGGAAGAAAGGTTTGCTGCAGGTTTTATTTTTGTTTTTGTTTTAAGGGGATTAGAGAGCGATGGGGTGTTTCCTCTATGAGGAAGGGGAGCGAAGGGACTGGGTTAGGGAGGGGGCTACCCCCCTCTGTGTGATGTAGCGGGGAAGTCCATGGGGGAAGGTCCAGTGGCAGAAGAGGGTAGTGAGTATGGGATGTGGGGGGGTTGGGAGGGACGGGTTTGGTCTCCCGGTGAGACGGGGGGTTCATCCCAAATAACAGGGAGGGGGGACTCCCTGTGAGAGAGGGAGACCCAGGGAGAGGGGAGGGGGAGGGATACTTTGGGAGAGGGGAGAGGGAATGGGGGTAAGGGAATCTCCCTCACCACCTGGATGGGACAGTCGGGGAGGGGAGGACAGGGGGGTCATCCGGGGTGGGGGTGGGTGCGGTTATTGGGGTCATGACAGGTCAGAGGAGATATGGTCTCAGGGGGAGGGAAATGAGATCAGTGAGGCGGGATAGATGTCTACTGCATGTCCTGATCACCTCTCCCCTAGAAGTAGAGCAGGTAGGACTCAGTCAGGGGGTTCGCAACCCGGTGGTGGTGCTGTTAAATGCAAGGTCGATGGTGAACCAAGCAACGACAGTCAAGGAGGTAATCCTGGACTGTGCCACCAATCTCGTGTGTATCACGGAAACCTGGCTGGACAATGAATCGGGGCCTATTTTGGCTGATCTTGTTCCAGCTGGGTATTCCGTGCAGCACCAGCCGCAGTTAGAGGGACGGGGGGGGGGTTGTAGCTATGATTTTAAACAGGGTTGGTCTGTGAGGAGGTATCCAGGGCGATCCATAGTGGGCACTGAAGGTCTCCATCTTGTGTTTGATTTGGCGGGGAACAGTTTGCGAGTGCTGCTGGTATACTGTGCACCTACCTGTACGGCGGCCTCCCTGAATGCTCTGGCAGAGACTGTGTCGGAGGTGGTGTTGCAGTCCCCAAAGACAAAAATCTTGGGGGACCTCAACATTCACACCAACATGGTTCTCGGAGGAGCCGAGTATGAGTTCGTGGCCACCATGGCAACCATGGGCCTGTCCCAGAGGATCAACGGCCTGACACATCTTGGATGATATACCTTGGACCTTATGTTTTGCACTGGCCTTAAGGCGGGTGCTCCATTAATGGGGGAGATATCAGCTTACCGCCTGCAGACCTCACCTCTTGCACATGTCTGCCCCCGGAAGGGTGTGGAACCTATTCGGATGGTCTGCCCCCGGAGGCTGTTGGACCCATTGCGGTTTCTAGGTGCTCTGGGGGAGTTACCCTCTGACCTTGATGACCGTCTCATCAATGACCTCGTTAAGCTATGGCACACCTTGCTGATGGAGGCTATCGATCGGATGGTTCCCAGGTGTCCATTACCTAGGCGGAGGCTCCGCAGACCTCCGTGGTTTTCCAAGGAGCTGCGGAGGCTGAAGCAAGCTGGTGATGGTTGGAGCGATGGTGGCGTCGTTCTCATGCTGAAGCCGACAGATTGTGGCATAGAGCTAGTTTATGAGCCTATGCTGTGGCTATGTGGGTAGTAAAGAGGGAGTGCTTTGCTACCCTCATAGTGTCCACAAAATCCTGTCCAGTGGAGTTGTTCCAGGTTGTGCGGGGCTGGTCAGTCCGGCCACCCTCGACCCTGGAGTTGAGTCATCATCTGCCCTCTGTGACATGTTTGCGGATTAGTTTGTGAATAAAATCACTCATATTCACCACGACTTCAATGCCGCACTTAATACAGCAGAGGAGGTAGAGGTTGTAGAAGCCCCGTCATGTACAATTTTGTGGATTCAGTTCCAGTTGGTGACACCCACTGACATGGTGGAGGTTCTGGGGGCAGTTCGGGCCACCTCTTGTGAATTAGATCCGTGCCCATCCTGGCTAGTTAAGAGCTGCTGGGAGACAATGGGGCCGTTGCTGGCTGGGGTGGTCAACGCCTCCCTTTGGGATGGCAGAGTGCCGAGCTGCCTCAAGGAGGTGGTGGTGTGGCTTCTGCTCAATAAACCATCACTTGACATTGACTCCCCTGCCAGCTATTGACCTGTGTCTAACCTTCCCTTTTTAGGGAAGGTTACTGAACGGGTAGTGGTCCGACAACTCCAGGAGCATCTTGACCCCTTTCGGTTATCTTGATCCCTTTCAGTCTGGCTTCTGTTCAGGTTATGGCACTGAGACCGCACTTGAGACTTTGGTAGATGATCTCCACCGTGAGAAGGATCGGGGTCAATTGACCCTATTGATCCTGTTAGCTCTTTCAGCAGCATTTGATACCATTGATCATGAGATGTTGGTGACATGTCTGCAAGACAGCGCGGGGGTGGGCGGGACTGTTCTCAAATGGTTCCACTCATTCCTGACCGGAAGAACTCCAAGGGTGGTGCTCGGTGATTGTTTTTAATCTTACCGAGACCTCTCGTTTGGGGTTCCGCAGGGTTCTATTTTGTCCCCTCTCCTCTTCAACATGTATATGCAGCTGCTCAGCGAGGTGATTACAGGGTATCATCAGTATGCGGATGACACTCAACTATATCTCTCATTTTCAACAGACCCAGGCCCGGCTGTTTCAGTGCTTACCCGGTGTTTGGCAGCTGTGGAGGATTGGATGAGGGCTAACCGACTGCAATTGAATCCTTACAAGACGGAGGTGATGGTAGTGGGTACGTCAGTGGAACTGACAGCTCCCATGGTTGATGGAATCTGTCCTCCACTGACTTCCCAGGTACGGAACCTGGGGGTGCTCTTCAATGCGCAGCTCCACCTGGATCTCCAGGTGGAGTCTGTGGCAAGGAGTGCTTTCTGCTAGTTACATCTGGTGCGGCATCTTCGGTCGTTGGTTTCGGTTCCTGACCTGACCACGATCATCCATGCTTTTATCACCTCTCGACTAGACTACTGTAACACGCTCTATGTGGGGCTACCTCTGGTGACAGCTCGGAAGCTATAGCTGATGCAGAATGTGGCAGCCCAGCTCTTAGTGGGACTGGGCTGTGAGGAGCACATTACACCAGTCCTCCAGTCTCTGAACTGGTTGCCAAAAGTCTTCCGGGCTTGATTCAAAGTGTTGGTTTTGACCTATAAAGTCTTACATGATCTGGACCCTGTCTACTTGCGAGATTGCCTCACTCCCCAGGTCCTAAACCAGCCCCTGTGGTCATCCTGGGGCACCACGCTGGAGGTCCCCTGGGTTTTCCGGGGGCCACACAGAATAGGGCATTCTCAGTGGTCGTGCCGCATCTTTGGAACTCTCTCCTAGTGGGGGCCCATCTGGCCCCGGACCTCCCAGCTATTCGAAGGAGTTGTAAGACCTGGCTGTTCCATCAGGCATTTGACGAGGGAGAGGGGTGAGAGGTGGGTAAGGGGTGGGGGTTGGTGGGGGAGGGGGTTGGTTTTTATTTTTTATTGATGTTTTATTATGTTTTATGATATTTTATTGTGTTCATCTTTTATGTTGTTAGCTGCCCCAGGTTGCCTGTGGCAAGAGGGGCGGGGTATACATTTTAAAAATAAATGATAAATAAATGATTGATTTCATTATTTATTTTTGTTATTGTTTTTGCAACAACAATAACAAAAACGAAGACTTTAGTTATCATTATCAATATAACAAAAACTAAGTTCACACCCCTAGTTCTAAACCTTCAACAACTCTTGTTAGTTCAGTCCTCTGCTTTTCAACACATTTTAATGTTTCCCTTTTAAAACAATAACACAAGAAATTGAGCCTAGGGCTATGAGGCAATCCATGTAGTCTTCATGTATCAGAGAATCCACACAGGAGGATCTGTCAGTGACCACAAGCCTGATCTGCAGGAGCTCCTCCTATTCCAGTCTTGACACATTTCTGCTGATACATATTCACTTGCCCTGCAACAACTATCCTATCCACCATTGCCAAATTTGGTCAATTTAAGGAAATGCTTGGTCTGTATGAAAATGACCAGATGTGTTATGATCAAGTCCAAACTCATTCCACTTGGGGCTTTGTTGAAATCCAAACATGTCTCTGTAGGTGGATTTCATTTGCACCAGGCCTTATTGAAGTCCAAAGATACCCTGGCCAGACTGGTTGTGAGTACAATTTACAAGATTCCACATCCCAACCAAGTTAGCACTGTGATACTCACACAGCAGCTCCTGAGATACAGTGGCTTTTTTGTGATAAACGACTCTCTGCTTGCCTCCACCTGAGAGAGCACTGAAAGGTGCAGCATGTGCCTAGGGAGAAACTACAGCTCTGAACACTGATCAGCTGTTAGCACTAAACAGTTGATCAGCAGTTACAGCCTATCAGCAGTCTAGTGGTAACACGTGATCAGTACTCACAGCCGCAATTTGTCCTCAGCAGTCAGGGCTAGGGCAATGATGTGGGTGGGCAGCTGTGGCCCTTTGGTCAGGACAGACTGCTCCAGGGGCTACTGAGCCAGTCAGGACTAAATGTGGTTTTCCACGAAAGCAGGACCTGAATGGCAAGCTACACAGCTCCCTGCAAGTTTTTGAGTCTCCAGTCCATCTTCCTGATTTGCCTTCCTGCTGCCCCTGCACAGCTCAAGCCCTTCCATTCACCCTGCTCCTTCTGACTAGGATGCTCATCATAAGGACTTAACAGCAATATTCAATATAGAGCTGACACAGGTAGAAAAATATTTTTTTCCCCCACAATTTCAGGTGGGCTGTAGTAGACCCGAATGACATTTGTCACAACATTCAAGCAACTGAGCTTTCACAATTTCAGTTATTTCCATCATTTTCAGTCATTTTCAGTCATTTTCAGTTTTGGTCATTTCCAATTGTTTCTGACAATAACAATAAGAATGTGTTTGTGGTAAAGAACCAAACAAACAAACCACCAAACCGAGTTGACTGCACAAAATGAGTAAACCCCACAAAAAGATGAAAATGGGCAATTGAAGAAAAATCTGTGAAATACCGTTCAATACCAGTTTTGTTTCTTTGTTTGGATTGTTCCGATTCAATGGGGTTTGCTTGTTTTGGCCGCGCTTGTTTCAGCTCTACAATGCAACCTGAAAATTGTGTCTACGTAAATCAATAGGGCCAGATTCAGACCCCATTCAGACTTCTCAGAACACATACCACATGAGGACAATTAAACCCCTCTGGTGATCCGACCCCTTTGATGCATCATAAATGAAATCCAATCCAGCCCATTATGGATAATGATGATATTTAAAAACTAGTCCTAGGGGACAGACCTGTTCTTATCTATAGACCCCCTTCCAGTTTGCAACTACAGCTCTCCAGCAACAGATTTCCTAGCTGCAGTACACACCAAGTAACTAGACTTTGCAACAAACTTAAGTGCCAGTTGTGCCCCTTCATTAACAACAACAGCAGCATCACTGGGTCTAACGGCATCAATTATGCTATCCAGTGCTCTTTCACCGGCTGTTCCTCAGTCATCATTATATATGCCATTCCTGGCCAACCACACTTCTCTTCCATTCATATCGGCCAGACAGATCAACCCCTGTGTAATCAACTGCAATAACACACAAAAACCTGTGGCCGAATATTTTAATTTGCCTTATTGCACCTTAAAGCAGCTGTACTTAGGCAAAAGAACTTCTGAAACTGACTTGAAAGGGAGACAGTTGAGCAAGAAATCATCTGTAAACTCGACTGTGTTAACATTGCCTTAACAAGGACTATGGATTCTTCTTCAATTACACTGATTGATTCCATTATCCGCTGTGCCCTCAATCTCCGCCCTAATCCTAATGGGGCTATTTTCACACTTCTTGTCATATCTAACCTTATTTATGCTATGCAGTTTACCTGTCCATTTCAGAGCATTTACATCTAAGGTACCTCCTGTCAGGAACGCAGGACAAAATGGAGTCTGGAGAGTCATGGCAGGAGTCAATGCAGAATCAAATCCAAGAAGTTAGTGCAGGATAGGATCCTGAGAGTAGGTTCAGGATCTCAGGAACAGGTGGGGGACTAGCACATGGACCAGGGGGCAGGACAGTCAGCACACAATGATCAGGCAAGCAGGCAGGAGGCAGGCAGGGTCATAGGTTGAACTCACAGGCAGATGCAGAGTCTCAATACAGCAACATGGGCAGATAGGCAGGCAGGCATACAAATGTACCAGGGGGCAGGAGGATAGACAAACAGATGGCACATGACACTCAGGCAAGTTGGAGGCAGACAGAGTGAGCTCACAGACAGTCATGGAGCAGGCACATGGGCCTCGCATAGCAGGCTCGCAAGCAGATACCAAGCAGGCATTGGAGCAGATGTTGAGCTTCAGCATGGAGTGGGGGGCTGCCATGAGCACACCTCCACCAGAAGGGACAGACAAGAGCCAGGAAGGGCTGACCAGATGATCCACCCAGCTTCCTGTGGTTGCACGTCTGCCTTTTATATTGCAGTCAGCAAACCAGGAAGCTGGTGGGGGTGGAGCAGTTCTGAGGCCTGACCAGCAGTGGCAAAGACCTTTAGCACTGACCCTAGGCACTGGCTAAAATGAACTGGTGGTGCTGTCATGTCAGCCAGGGCCCGAGGGGTGCTGGTTCATGCATCAGTCCTTACACCACCCTGCCTCTTCTTTTATCTTCCAAGATTGATCACTCTGGCAAGCCAGTCGGGTCCTAAAGGGACACTCCGCGGTTTCTGCTGCAGGGCAGGGAGTTATTGGCAGGAAGCCTGTTTGAGATGGATGAGGTCTGTGGGAATTCTGAAGTGCAGTCAGTTCTAGAGCTATGGAGAAACCCCTTCTTGAGTCTAGAACAGAATGTAACTGTGCTAAGCCCCAGAGGCAGCACAGCCTAGACACACACACATACACCTGACACTGATCCATCTGGTTGCAGCTAGTGTAATTATCCTGTACATTCTCAGCAGCATTACTTCCAGCCATTCTGCAGCAACGGTGAGAATCTCCACTCATTCCCCTGCACTCTGCATTATTGAAATGCTGACTCCCAGCTGGGACACTTGTGATATCCTCTTTCATCCAGCTCCTTGCCAAGACCAAGCCAGGGCAGTGAAGATAGGCTTTGTACTTCACTTTGATTTCCTTCCTGGAGATTGGAGCTGCATCACCAGGCCAGGAGAGATAGGAAGCTAGGTAAAGGAAAAATCCTTATGATGCACCTGACGTCAGTTCCTTTCCCGGATGCTTATTAACTTGGCTTGCTTTCCACTTCATTTTTCCTTTCAATATCGTAAAAGGGAACTACACAGGCAACCAAAGTCACCATGGCCTGAGGGGCCAGGATGGCTCAGGGGATGGGGAAAGAATATAAATAGACAAGCAGAGAAGAGTCTGGGTGGGGCAAGTAAGGACCCATTCACACAACAGTCTTTTAGAGTAGTAGGGGCACAAATCCACATCCTGAGGGTTGTGTGAACCCTACCACTCACTGTGCTCCTTGAGGATACCTTGTTTTCCATCACGTGATGCAAAGGGTTAGGCCACTAAAATGGAGGAAAATCAGCAGCTGTACAAATGCATCACTATAGGAGAAGGCAAACAAAGGGTTCATTTACAAAACAACCCCCCTCCCCTTCATGGGGTAAGCCAGTCTGGGTATTCTGTACCATATCCTTCCTTGGGGGGAATGTTGTGTGAACAGGCCCAGAAATGAGGGGACATGTGGTAAGTTTTAAAGGGGGAAAGGTGTTGTGTGAATGAGTCCTTAGTGTGGTCTCAGCCCATGTGTCTACTGTACTAAATCCCCATCCGAGCACCATAAAGACCTGCAATGGTCCTGGGTGCTGCTTTACAAATGGCATGCAAATATTAATGGATCTTTGGGATTTATATTGCAGGAACACTCCTGCATTGGACACATAGGAAGAGACACTGCTGTCCCCAAAGGGATTATGTGACATCCACTATCTCAGTTAACACAGGGCATCAAACCTACAGCTGCAGGTGTTATGACTAGTGGTGGGACTACCGGATCATCCGGTATCCGATACTGCCGGTATTTGGTGTACCGGCAGTATCGGATTAAACCCGGTAATCCGGCCAGTTTACCAGATTCCCCCGTACTGGATTTTTTACATTGCAGCCATTCAAATGAATGGCCGCAATGTAAAAAAACAACCCCACTTTACTTTCCCTCCCCAGTGCAGGCTGCACAGGTGGAAGGGGGGGCACCCCCCACCCACCCTGCCCAGCCTGGCTTTAAAAAAAAAAAATTTCCCCCTGAAGTCCCTGCTAGTGCGGGCTCCAGGCCACCACCGGCAACCATGAGCCCGAACCAGCAGGTACGATCCCTGGGTTGGGGGGATGGTTTAACACCCCACCACCACAGGGATCAGAGATCACCCTACCTAGTCCTACCTCCCCACCCAGGGATTGCCTACCTTGTGCTCTGGGTGGCGGCGGTCCAACTCCAGCGGCTTCAGCGCTGGCAGTGACTGTCGACTTCAGCGCTACTAGGCCTTCTGGGGAAATCCGGAAGTTCACCAGAAGGCCTAGTAGCACTGAAGCTGGCAGCCACAGCCAGCGCTGAAGCCACCGGAGTCGGACCACCGCCGCCGCCGCTGCCTGGAGCACAAGGTAGGAGATTCCTGGGTGGGGAGGTAGGGTGATGCCTGGGGTGGGGGATGTGTTAAACAACCCACCAACTCAGGGATCACCCTAGTACCTGCTGGTGCGGGCTCCGGGTCACCGGCAGCGGCCCGGAGCCCGCACTAGCAGGGACTTAGAGGGGAATTATTATTTTTTTAAGCCAGGCTGGGCAGGGTGTGTGGGGGGTGCCCCCCCTTCCACCCGCACAGTCTGGGAGGGGGAGGGAGGAGGTTTTTTGTGTTTTTTTCCATTGATTTCCATGGGGACAGTTCCCCATTGAAATCAATGGAACAAATCCTGTACCGGTAAACTGGTACACAGATCCGGCAATCCGTTTTTTAAAAATCCAGTAACTGGTAAATCCGGTAGCCGGTATTTGCCCCGATGTCCCACCCCTAGCTATGACCATGGGCCTCTCTCCATTCAGCTAAAGGGCTAATATCCTTTACGTGCAGCTTTAGTAAACTTGTATCCTCTGTGGAATGGACAAGAGTGGGGATACTAAATAGACTGAAGTGAAGGCTGTACTTATAGTCTAAGGTTTGGTCTAACATCAGTCAAGAGGGCAGCAGTCACAATCGCTTGTGCTCTCAAACTGGGGATTAAATGGGATTTCAGTGGCTCATAGGCTGTGCTCTGGGCCCTTGCACATAGAGGAGTATATCCAGCTGTCTGCTTGTTCACTGGTCTGTTTAGTTCCTCTCCTTGACTCTAGGAATGCACAATTCTTAGGATTGAATCTTCCTTCATTCCATCCAGCCACTGCAGCTCTAATACCTCCAACTCAGCTTGCAACCCGTCTCCATCATCCATGTGGTTGCTGTCCCTCTGATTTTGGCAGCTCTGATCCTGGCTGGATTACTATTATTTAATAATGATATTTTATTTTTATAACAGTCCCCTGCCTTTAAATGGCACTCGGCGCACTTTACCATCATAAAAATATAAAAACAGTATAAAATCAATTGAAAACAATTTTAAAGGGGTGGGTAGAGAGGGAGAACAAACTACATTAAGGGGAACCAGCAGTGAATCCTAAAAGTACCTACAGAATAAATGAGTTTTCAAGTGCTTTTTAAAGGTAAGGAGGAAGAAACTATGATGGACATCTGGAGGGAGCGAGTTCCACAGCAAGGGGCCCACCACAGCAAAGGCCCAATCACCCACTGACTTAAACAGTGGTGGTGGGTTCACCAGACAGAGGTTGGTTTTTGAGTGCAGATAATTATCAGGCCACTTTTACACAAGGCACTTAGAAGCACCTCTGGAGCCCTGTATTCAAGAGGAAAGCCACACGGGGAGTGTTTGCATGCTCCCCACACTACCGGAAGTGACGTGCCACCCATTTTCAGCTGCAGTTGCACACGGGGGGCTTTCAAGAGACACATTAGGTAGACCGATGTCTACAGAATAGGGATGGGACTTTCGGTTTCTGTTTAAACCGAGAGTGGTCGATAATGCCAGGACGCATGCGCAGAATGACTACCCTCTTCCAAAATAGCGCCGACCCTGCCGGTGGCCATTTTGGAAGAGGGATTCACATACACAGTAAAGAAGAGGACAGCATTCTTCAAAGTTCCATGACTGGCGTGGGACCTAGAAGAAAAGAAGAAAGAAGTTAGAAGAAAAGAAGAAAGAAGAAAGGAAGAGAAGACCCAGCTGCCTGGCAGAGGAGCCGGCTCTGCTACTGGTGGCTGGGTCTCCTCCGCTGCTGGCAGGAGTCTCGTTTTGCTGCTGGCAGGAGCCAGCTCCAATGCCAGGCAACCATACCTGTCAGCCGAGCTGGCTCCCACCGGCAGCAGAGGAGACCCAGCCACTGGCAGCGGAGCTGGCACCCCAGCTGGCAGCAGCCATCACCCTCACCCTCCACCTGGACCTGGGACTTTTACAGGGGCCCTGGGCAGGGGTGTAACACCAGGCCCCGGCAGGTGGTGGAGTTAGGGGTAATTGATCCCCACGCCACCCTCCGAGTCCAGGAGCGGGGTGGGGGGATGCCCTGGGAGGGGTTTCGGTTTCTTCTGCATCGGCTCCCTCCCTGTGTCTTGGAGTTGGAGGCTTTCCCTGAAGTCAATGGGAAAATTGCCCATTTGACTTCAATGGGAAATATCCAACACTGATAAAACTGACATGGGCGGGGGATCTGAAGCACAGGGGAGTCAACACCGATAGAAACCGACACCGATAATCGGCCTAGAGTCCCACCCCTACTATCGAATCACCTCTTGAAAGTCCCTCGTCTGCAGCCACTGAAGAGAATGGGCAGCACGTCACTTCCGGTAGCACAGGGATCGTGTAAACACTCCCCACGTGGCTTTCCTTTTGAATATGGGGTTCCAGAGGCGCTTCTAAGTGCCTCGTGTAAAAGTGGTGTAAGTGTCAGGCTCCAAAGCAGGTCTCAAATATAGTCAGGGCCTAAACTGTTCAGGGCCCTGACAACCAGCAGCACAATCTTAAACTCAATCCGTTATTCTACAGGTAGCCAATGTAGAGAAAGCACGGTAGACATAATATGATCACGGCTGCCCAAACCAGTAAGCAGGCCTTCAGAACAAGCTGCAAACAACAGATAAGTACCACTGGCAGCCACAAAAGAGGGAGCTACAAAAATCAAGCCTCGTGATCACCAGGGAATGGATCACTTTGGCAAGGTTTATTTATTTTATTTATTTATTTTTCAAAGTTATACCCCGCCCCCTCCTGCAACGCAGCTCGGGGCGGCTACCAACAATGAATAAAATACAATAAAATTCCTTTTAAAATATTAAATATAAAATGCATCACATAAAACAGGGCTAGAAAATAAAAAATAAATAAATAGGCGGGGGACTAAAATCATCCCCCCCCCACCCTCCCTCCCAAAGGCCTGGGCAAAAAGCCAGGTCTTACAGTTCCACCGAAATGTCAAAAGGCTTGGGGCCAGGCGAGCTTCCTCCGGAAGGGAGTTCCACAGCCGCGGCCCTACCACCGAGAATGCTCGCTCCATCGTGGCCCCCC
>QEPC01003915.1:2037839-2084561 GCA_003113815.1 Sphenodon punctatus | reverse complement strand
AGGCAGGCAAGCCCCCCCGCACCAGCAACAAGCAGGTAGGTGCTGATGGTGTTCCCCCTGCAGGCAGGCTTCTGCGGCTCAGCTGCTGTCCCCGGGGCCTTATGCCCCCGCTACTTCTGGGTGGGGGGGGAGGGGACAGGACAGCCCACGTGGCTGCCCTCTGCATTCCCCCCCTAGTCCCCAACCTCACAGTTCGTTGTCTTCTCCCTGCAGGTGTCCAACGGGGATGAGAGCAGCAGCGGCAGCCCCAGCAGCAGGTGTCAGTGGCGGCAGCGGCGGCGGTGGCAGCGGCGGCGGCGGCGAGGCAGGCAAGCCCCCCCGCACCAGCAACAAGCAGGTAGGTGCTGATGGTGTTCCCCCTGCAGGCAGGCCTGGGATAAATTATTTATTTATTTATTTCAGGGAATAGCTTACGCAAATTGTGTAGCTAAAATAAACATCCCTGAACCACATCTGATACCTAAGTTATCATGAACAGAGCATGGTCGAAAATAATGCCCAATTTCTTTTCCTGGCCCACTACCTCTAACTACATCTACATGCAGGGGCCTAAGGGAGAAAAGGGAATCTTCATTGGCTGCCCCTCCACACCAACACCACCTCAGTCTTCCCCAGATTAAGCATGAGATGGCTCTGATGTATCCAACCGGTTCTGTCATTCAAGCATTCTCCACATCAAAAAGCCCAATGAGTCCTGCCCAGAGTCCCTCTCTTTTCTCTGCAAAGGACAGAAAATTTCTTACCGCACTCTACTGAAGAAATGGAAGATGGGTTGTGGCAGTTTGGATTCATCAGACCATGCATAAATTGCAATGGTTGTGCTGGTCTATCCCCTGCAGCATCCATGCCCAGTACAACTGCATGGCGTCAGTGATAGCCCTTCTGTACACCCACATAAACTCTTTGCACAGCTGAAGATCAGCCTCCAGTCAACTCTTAAGGCATCTCCTCTCCAGTCTATGCCCCAGTCTAAAGTCTGCCAGATTGCTATTATACCACAACAGACTCCGGACAGTCGTGACCATTAGGGTCCAGCAAGAAGCCAGGGAATCAAGGAACCCATTTAACAGCTGAAAATAGCTGTCAGTGAGCCTGTGGAACCTCTGGCTTGAAGGGGCAGATGTATAAACCCCAGCACCTGTAATGAGATTGCTGAAATCCACTGGATTCAGCAGTCTCTGTGGCTGTACAACAATTGATCGGCTGTGGTGCTGTCAGTCAGGTAAGGCAGCAACTGCACCAAAATGCACAAGGTAGTGGTCAGACCACCCAATAGTGGTGACCTAAACATCCAAGACTGGAAAACCCAGCTTGAAAACGAGGTCCAATGCCCGGCCAGTCCTATGGGCACTCTCCTGGATACTCTGGATAAAACCAAGACATGCTGCCATCACATCCAGGAACTTGGAAGCCGTCCCCTCAGAGCCACTATGCACGTTGAAGTGAGTCCCCCAGGATGGGTATCCTGGGACATTCTACTAGTAATGCCACAACAGCTCCAGGAACTCAGCCCCGAATCCCCCCCCCCCAAAAAAAAAGCCTCAGTGTCTATACACCAGCAGATTTCACTATTTGCATAGTACTTTCAGTTAGAACAGGAATTAATAATTTAAAAAATGAATTTATCTGATTAATGTATGCATTTCAGGTTCATCTGGACAAAGCATATAAAAACAATAATTCATTTCCACCTTGTTTATTTATTTGGGATATTCATTTAATTATTTTGGTACCATTTGGGGGGTTCTTTTGCACATAAACTGAAACAGCCAAAAGATCCGAAATAATGGGACCAAAAAACCTGTTTATAGAACAGGGGTAGGGAACCTCAGACCCGGGGGCCAAATGTGGCCCTTGACAAGTTTTTACATGGCCCCTTTCCAGTGCCTGGATCTGGCCCCTGGATCCAGTCTCTACCCCCAAGCACTGAAAAACTGAGCTCATAATAATGGTGCAGAGAGGAGGCCATGCACACAAGGGTAGGGGACAGATCCACAGCACAGATCTATGATCTGGGCCCTCCTTTTCCTGTATACATGCATTAAGCACCTCCATCCCCAACCTCTACGTGGCCCTCGGAGATCGTACTAATTTTCAGTGTGGCCCCCCAGGACAGAAAAGGTTCCCCACCCCTGCTATAGAATGTGATCAAAGCCAGTAGCAGAGCAGGGTTTTTAAAAAAGTAATACTGAAACTCGGTCCTTGGTTTTCCTCAGAAAACACCGAGGACCAAGGTATTCACGCGATTTTCTGAGTTCTGAAATTTCAAGGAATGGCCCCTGAAACTTGGGAACTCGGAAAATCCTTGGCTGAGTGCAGGGAGAATGGCACTAGGCCCCTGATCCCCCTTCCCTGGCCCCACTGGCCAGGGAGAGAATAGGCCAGTTGGGGCCAGGGAAGGAGGGCAGGGGCCTAGCTGAGGCTCAGAGGCGGGGGGGCTTAAGAGGGTGAGGGTCTATCAGGGGCTCAGGGATAGCGTACTCACCTTCCGGAGGGGTTCCAACAACACGTGCCTTCCTCTGGGGTGGGTAAATTTAAAAAAAGAAGAAGAAAGCTGGGCATGCTCAGAAGGGCCAAATAGTTCCTTCTGGGCATGCTCAGATCTTTCCAAGATGGCACTGACAGCACTGGCATGCTCTACGTGAGACTGCCCTTGATGACTGTTTGGAGGCTGCAGCTGATGCAGAACGTGGTGACTCAGCTTCTTTCAGGGAAAAGTTGCCGGGAGCACATTACACCAGTGCTCCAAAGTCTGCACTAGCTGCCTATAGCAGTCCAGGCACAATTCAAGGTGCTGGTTTTGACCTTTAAAGCCCTACACGGTCTGTGTACCATATATTTAAGAGACAACCTGTCCTACCGTGTTCCATCGCCGCCTCTACGGTCAGCCGGGGGCACCCCTCTTGCAGGTGTCATCTTGTTACCATTGTCCATAGGATGGGGGTGCGCAGGAGGGCATTCTTGGTTGCTTCCCCAGTTTTATGGAATTCCCTTCCCTGGGAGGTTCACTTGAGCCTTAGCATCTTCCAGAGGTGGTGCAAAAGCTTTTTACTTGGAAGAGTATTTGGCAGGCAGGGATGAGGGTTGTTTGGGTTATTGGGTAGGGTTGTAGGGAGGGTGGGAATTTTGAGGGGAGAGAGTGTTTTATTGTATGGATTTTTTTAATATAACTATTATTATTTTAAGCTGCCCTGAGCCCTTCTGAGAAAGGTGGTGTATAAATTTTAAAATAAATAAAATAAAAACAAGGTTTGGGATTTTATTCCAAGTATTTTGTTGTCCCCCCAAAACCTGAAGGTTGACCTATTCTTGATTTGAGACTTCTTAATACATAAATAAATTGAGGCTCCTGGGCTGCTGCTGCTGGGGGCTGGGAGCCAGGTAGGGCTTGCCCCTGTAGGGGAAGACACCCCTGACCCCCTGGGACATCAACTTCTCCCCCACCCTTGCAGGAGGTGAGGGGGCGGGGTCAGGAGCTCTCCCCTGGGAGGACTTCTGGCGGGAGGGCTACAAGTGGTTCCTGAGCCGGCACCGCTGCATGTGTGCGCAGCAGGCTGTGCACCTAAGGACCACACCAAATGGCCCGTGGGTGTGTCCCTTAGGTGGGGCTGGAGGGGTTGGGGGAGGTTGGTTATTTTTAAGTGAGCACAAGGGGTGAAGCAATAGGGCAGCTGGGTTTTAAAAGGTGGAATTGTTTGGGGTCTCACTTCCTGGTGAGAGAAGGAGATGAGGGATTGGGTTATTGTGGGAGTTGGTCGTTGTTGGGTTAAAAGGGTATAGGTTATGGCTCCCTCCCCCAGTGAGAGGGGGAGGCGGGGGACTGTGTTATGTAGGGAGGAATTTATCCCTTCAGTGAGAGGGAGGGGTCTGACTCCATTGGGTGGGGTGCTTTTCACTCCCCCGTGAGCGGGGGATTGGGGGGATCTCCCTTGCTGGCCAGGACAGCCATCAGGGAGGGGGTTGGGGGCTGGGCTGGGGGTGGGATCCGCAACCATTGGGGTCAGGATGGGCCGGGGTAACTATGGTCCCTCCAGGAGGCTAGTTAAATCTGTGAGAAGGGACAGGTGTTTAGTGCCGGTCCCTCTCACTGCCCCCCAGGCAGGTGGTGAGGTGGTCAAGAATGGGAAGACCCCTGGCTTGGGGCTGATGCTGGTTAATGCAAGGTCGGTGCCAGATAAGTCAACAACAGTTCGGGAATTAATCCTGGACCAGACAGCCAACCTCGTGTGTGTTATGGTAACCTGGCTGGACACTGAGTCGGGGCCAATTTTGGCTGACTCCAGCCGGGTACTCTGTACAGCATCAGCCGTGGGGGGAAGGGGGAGGAAGTGTAGCCATTATTTTTAAGGATACCTAGTCTGTGAGGAGATATCCAATGCAAACTAGCTTGGGTATAGAGGGCATCCATCTAGTGACTGATTTAGCCAGAGACAGATTAGGACTGCTGCTGGTATACTGCGCATCCATCTGTATGGCAGCATCCCTACATGCTCTAGCAGAACTGATGTCGGAGGTGTGGGCTTGCGGTCTCCAAGGGCAATGGTCCTGGGGGACTTCAACATCCACGCTGACGCCGGTCTTGGGGGAGCAAAGGGTGAGTTCATGTCTGTCATGACAACCATGGGACTGTCTCAGACGGTTGTCAGCCCGACACATGATGGGGGACATACCCTGGACCTGATACTTTGCACTGGCTGTGAGGCGGGGGACCCGGTGGTGCACCTTGTCATGGATGGATCATTACCTGCTCCAGGCCAGTCTCATGGCATATGTCTGCTCCTGAAGAGGTGCTGAACCAGTTCAGTCGGTTCATCTCCGGAGATTTATGGAACCAGAAAGGTTCCAGAATGCTCTTGGGGAAATACCTCCCAATCTTGATGACTGTTCACTCAATGATCTCATAGCTTTTTGTAACACCTTGCTGACTGAGGCCATCAACCGAACGGCTCCCAGGCATCTGCTTCCTGAATGCCGACAATGCAGGTCCCCCTGGTTTACGGAGGACCTGTGGCAGATGAAGGAGGGATGGTGGTTGGACCAACAGTGACACCGTACTCATACTGAAGCCAATTGACTGCAGCATAGAGTTAGTTTACAAGGCTATGCTGTGGCTGTGTGGGAAGCAAAGAACGTGTTCTTTGCTACTCTCATAGCATCCACAAAATTGCATCCAGCTGAGCTTTTCCAGGTGGTGCAGAGGCTGGTCAGTCCGGCCTCCCTCTGCCTGGAACTGGAATCTTTCAATGCTCACTGTAACATGTTTGTCGACTTTTTGTGGATAAAATCACCTGGATTCACCATGACTTCGATGCTGCACTTGTAGCAATGGGAGAACCTGAGGTGATGAAAGCCCTTCCTTGTCCGGTTTCATGGGATCGGTTTCAATGGGTGATGCCCGCTGTGGCGGATGTCCTTGGGACTGTTAGAGCCACCTGTTGTGAATTAGATCCATGACCTCTTGGCTAGTTAAGGCCTGTTGTGAGACGTTAGGTCTGTTGCTTGCCAGGGTTGTCAATGCCTCCCTTAAGGAGGACAGAGTGCTGGGCCGCCTTAAAGAGGTGGTGCTCAAAAAACCATAGCTTGACATTGCCTCCCTTTCCAGCTACTGGCAAGTCTCTAACCTTCCCTTTTTAGGGAAGGTTATTGAGTGGGTGGTGGGTCAGCAGGTTCAGGGGCATCTGGATCGTGTCAGTTTTCTTGATCCTTCACAGTCCGGCTTTTGCCCGGGGTTTGGCACTGAGACTGCACTTGTGGCCTTGGTTGATGACCTACATGGTGAATTAGATCAGGGCAGATAGTCTCTTTCAATTTTATTAGATCTGTCGGCAGCATTTGATACCATTGACCATGAGATGTTGGTGACTCTTCTGCTGGACCATGCTGGGGTGGGAAGAATTGTTCTTGAATGGTTCTGCTTTTTCCTGTCTGGGAGAACTCAGCAGGTGGTGCTTGGGGCATGTTCATCATCTCCCCGGGACCTCACGTGTGGAGTCCCGCAGGGTCTCCCTTCTCCTGTTCAATGTGTATATGCAGCCTTTGGGCGAGGTCGTGAGAGGGTTCGGTGTACGTTGTCATCAGTATGCTGATGATACACAACTTTACCTCTCTTTTTCAGTGGACCCAGACCTGGCAGTCTCAGTGCTTGGTGACTGTAGGGGATTGGATGAGGGCGAGCTGAATCCCGACAAGACAGAGGAGATGCTGGTGGGTGGGGCTGAAGGAGTGGTGGCTCCTGCCATTGATGTGGTTTTCTCTCCTTTGGTTACTCAGATCAGTAGTCTGGGGGTGCTTCTCAATCTTCAGCTCTGCCTGGATCTCCAGGTGGCAGCTGTGGCAAGGAGCATCTTTTTCCAGTTACATTTGGTATGATGGCTTCGGCCGTATGTTTCGGACTCTGATCTGGCCACCATCATCCATGCTTTCATCACCTCTAGACTGGACTATTGCCACGCGCTCTACGTGGCCTACCCTTGGTGACGGTTTGGAGGCTGCAGCTGATGCAGAATGTGGCAGCCCGTCTCCTTATGGGGACGGGTCGTAGCAAGCACATTACACTAGTGTTCCGTTCTCTGCACTGGCTGCCTATTGTCTTCCAGGCCCGATTCAAGGTGTTGATTTTGACCTATAAAGCGCTAAATGGCCTGGGCCCTGCCTACCTGGTGGACTGCCTCACATCTTGGGCCTTGGTGTGGCCCCTGCAGTCAGCCGGGGGCACCCAACTCAAAGTACTCTTGGTGTCCAGGTGGCGACAATGCGGAGGGCGTTCTCGGTGGCTGCACCTAGACTGTGGAATTCCCTCCCGACGGCGGACCACCTGACCCCAGACCTCCGCTCTTTCCAGAGACAGTGTAAGACCTGGCTGTTCCACCAGGCTTTGGGGGAGGGAGACAGGTAAGATGGGAGGAGTTGGGGGGGGTCTATTTCCACTCTTTTAATGAGTTTTATGTATTTTTATATTAATTATTGATTTATTTTATATTGTATATTTTTGAAATTTTGACTGTGAGCCACCCCAAGCTGCTGTGGGAGCAGGAAGGTGCAAGATAGAAGAAAGTCAAAATAAATAAATAAATAAATAAATATGTTTAAAAGTTCAAATTCAGAATGCTTATTATTCAACAAGTTCTTTCCTCCCTAAAAATTGACGATTACCTGGCAACCTTAGATCTTAAGAATCCTATTTTCATATTAAAATTCACCCTAAACACAGAAAATATATACACTTTGCTTCTCAAGGGCAATACTATCAATTTAAGGTGCTTTCCTTTCGACTTTCCACATCTCCTAGAACTTTCACCAAGTGTCTAGGCCCTCTTGCAGATTCCCTAGGTAAGGAAGGCATGTCCGTTTTGCCATATCTGGATGACTGGCTTTTAAAAGCCCAGCCAGCAGAACTTTTACTAGAACATGTTAGTCTTGTGACCTTCTGGCTGCAGTCTTTAGGATTCCTGATTAAGTGGCCTAAATTGGTTCTTATCCCTCTTACGTTTATTGGAACCCACACTGATACTGTAGCTGTCAAAGTTTTTGTGCCACATGACAGGTGCCGAACTATTCAGTTTTGGTTAATGACCTGCAAAATAAACCCATTAAATATTATAGTTTTCTTTCCAAACTTTAGGTCCATGACACATGTGACCCCTTTTGCCAGACTACGAATGAGATGTCTACAGTCCTGGCTCCTGCATCTACAGTCCCAGATGTCCTGTACAATTCATCTATGGTCCTTTTGACACACTCCCACCCCCACATAATTCAGAGCCTCCTATGGTGGGAAGAAACCAAAAACCTCTGTCAAGGGATGCCTTTCATTTCCTCTCCTCCCTCAGTGACTTTTAGCACAGATGCTTCAAAAAGAGGGTAGGGAGCACATTTGGGCCACATAACCACAAAAGAACACTGGACTTGGATAGAATCCCTCCATCACATAAACAGCCTAGAATTGAGGGCTGTTCATTTTACTCTGAAAGCCTTCGTTCAACACACATAATAGGCCAAACAGTTCTAATTCAGACAGAAAATGCCACAACAATGAATTATATCAACAGGCAAGGAGGTTCACGGTCCTATCTCCTGACGATAGAGGCCACAAAACTATGGGAATAGTGTATTGCCCACCAAGTCACTCCAATTGCAGTACACTGTCCCGGAGATTGCAATGACAGGGCAGATGCTCTAAGCCGGTTGTATTCTTCATTGCACGAGTAGCAGATAAAACAATCCATATTTCTAACTCTAACAAGGATGTGTGGCCACCCAGTGGTCGATTTATTTTCCACCGCAAAGAACAAGAAGTGTCCTCTCTTCAGGTCCACTAGGGGTGTGCATGTCGTTTTCGTTATATCGATAATGAAAACGAAAATTGCCATTTTCATCATTGTTATTACAATAACAAAAATGAAAAAAAAAATAATGAAACCAATAACAATAACAAAAGTCATTATTCACTTAGTTATTGCCTGGAGTTGTTTTTTTGGACAAAGGAGTAGACATCTTGGAGCCCGAAACAGTGTTGAACTCTTGAACTGGGAGGAATGACCTGATGGATATATCTCTGGCCAATGAGCAACACAAGCAGGTCCCAGCAGTTAAATGGCATCCTGTGATTGCTCAATGCCTTTGCCTCCCAGAACCAATCTGGAGGGCTCTGGGGGAGGGCATTGCAACCCTTTATATTGAACAGGACTGGGCTGCTTCAGTGCTTCTGGTTAGCTCTCTTGCTTTGTCAGGGTGCGATTGCAGAAACTGGTGCTTGCACTATACAAATATATCCCTTCCCTACCACTCAATCCTTATTCCTTACCCTTACATTTTACCATATACATTTTACTTGAGAGAGAGAGAGAGAGTTTAGTAGATTATAGATATAGAACAGAGATAGATCAGAGATAGTAGATATATACCTCTGAATTTTCCTTTTCCCTTCCCCTGTCTGTCTCACTCTGTCCATATATAATATAGATGTATATATTAGTTGTATATAGATATATAGATTAGATATTTAGATACTAGGCTGTTTTATTATATATATTAGAATTCTGTTTTATTATCTATATTAGGATTATAGGATAGGAATATTTTGTATTATACATCGGTTAGGTTTACCTTAAATTCTCTATATGATATATAAATAAAACTACATATTTTGTGCAGTATGTAGCATGCCTCAGTCTGCCTTCCTGCCTCCCATGCCAAGGTGCTTGTCTGCCCACCCAGATTGCCTAGCTCAAAGCCTGCCCAAGCCTGCCTGCCCTACTGCCTCTCATGCCACGCTGCCTGCTTGCCCACCCACCCAGGTTGCAAAGCTCGAACCCTGTCTCAGTCTGCCTGTCTGCCGCTCATGCCACGCTGCCTGCCTGCCTGCCCTGGCAAGCAATGTCTGCTGCTGCTAGTGTCAATGGCTCCCAAGCCTATATGCTGTCTGTGCCAAGGGTTCCGTACCCTGGCAACCCACTTTCTGCTGGTGCCAATGGCCCCAAGGTCAGGCCTATATGCCATCTGTGCCAAGGGTTCTGTACCCCGGCAACCAATGTCTTCTGGTGCCCATGGCCCCCAGGCCAGGCCTATATGCTGTGTGTGCCAAGGGTTATGTACCCTGGCAACCCAATGTCTGCTGCTGCTAGTGCCAATGGCCCCTAGGCCTGTATGCTGTCTGTGCCAAGGGTTCTGTACCCTGGAAACCCACTGTCTGCTGCTACCAATGGCCCCCAGGCCTATATGCTGTCTATGTCAAGGGTTCTGTACCCCAGCAACCCACTGTCTGCTGGTGCCAATGGCCCCCAGGCCTATATGCTGTCTGTGCCAAGGGTTCTGTACCCTAGCAACCCACTGTCTGCTGCTTCTGCTGCTAGTGCCAATGGCCCCCAGGCCTATATGCTGTCTGTGCCAGACAAGGGGTCTGTACCCAGGAAATTTGATGGCTGCTGCTGCTCCCAATCATTCCATGCAGTCTGTCTTCCCGCCCAGGCTGCCAAGCTCAAAGCTTGCCTGACAGCCACTCATGCCACGCTGTCTGCCTGCCCTCCCGCCCAGGTTGCCATTGCCAGCTCAAAGCTTGCCTCATCCCGCCTACCTGCCTGCCTCTTATGCCAAGCTGTCGTGATTGCCTGCCTGCCCGCCCAGGTTGCCATTGCCAGCTGAAATCTTGCCTCAGCCCACCTGCCTGCCTGCCTCTCATACCAAGCTGCCGTGACTGCCTGCCTGTCCACCCAGGTTGCCATTGACAGCTCAAAGCTTGCCTCAGCCCACCTGCCTGCCTGGCTGGCCTGCCTCTCATGCCAAGATTCAGGGATTGCCTGCCTGTCCGCCCAGGTTGCCAAGCTCAAATCCTTCCTGAATACCACTCATGCCACACTGCCTGCCTGCCCTGGCAACCCATGTTTGCTGCTGCCAAAGGCCCCCACCCCCAGGCCTATATGCTGTCTGTGCAAAGGGTTCTGTACCCTGGAAACCAGCAATCCACTGCCCGCTGCTAAGGAGTCTGTTTCTCTTTATCTGTGGCACACCCACACAGACACAAGCCCTGCCCCTCCTGGGGGGCTGTCTGCAAGTTGAGACCCTGCTTCTGCCTGGCACATCTTTGGGTTAATACCTTAACTTCACTACATGTGGAGCCAGCCAGATGCTGCTGGTAGGGATCAACAACCTGTATGAGATTCTGCCACCTGCCAGTCAGAACTTTAGCACATAGGGATAAAAGATTGGACAGGTCAAATGAAGCTCGTAACAACAAATATAACAACTTTTATTAAATCTATTTAAACAACAACAACAACAACATTATGAAACCAAAACCAAACATTAAAAGGAAACTTATAAAGGAAACAAACTATTAGTCTCTGGGCCTGTCCCCCAGGACTTGGGGGAAAGACAGAAGGCATTGGGGCACAGCACAGGGCTGAGGGGTGGCCACCTGGTCCTCTTCAATCTCGTAGTCATGGGAGATGACAAACTCCACGGCCCCTTCCACGTCCCGATGCCACCTAGAGACTGCCTGGTGGTACAGTTCCAGGCGCTCCATCTCAGCGGAGATGTACTGGGTGTACGCCTCCACCTTCTTTTTCTCCACCTCGAGCACCTGGAACTGTTCCATCAGGTGATTCTCCAAGCAGCATATGCCCCTCATCATTTGGCGGCCAGGCCTCTCAAGTTCGGCCCGAAAGGCCTTGGCCGCAGCAGACTCCGAGGGCCCGGGGGACTCCACATCAGGACTGGAGGAGGGGGAAGGGCTTACATGACGTTGCTTCCGGGTTGCCTTCCCCCCCTTCATCTGGCGCTGAGACTCCACAGCCATGCCAGAGTCCTCTTGCCGCCTCACCATCAGGCCATGGAGCTTTTCAATATGGGCAATGAGCCCCGATGCGGTCCCCTATCTCTGCCTCCTGATTCTTTTGCCACAGAACTAAAGGGCATAAAAATATAGGAACATAAGAAGTGCCATACTGTGTCAGACCAATGGTCTGTCAAGCCCTGCTTGAATTCTGTCTCCACAAGTGGGTGAACTGGGTGGCCAATATCTCTCTGCAGGGAATGTCCATTCCTAACAGGTCATAGGCCAATCCATTTCCTGTTGTTCCAGTCCCCATGCCTTACCTTGCATATGGTGATTCCATTGCCCATCTCATAAAAACTCCAGACATCCGACCTTCTCCGCCGAATGTCTGGGGGTGTCACTGGTGATGACCTCCGTCTAGGGGTTCTCCTTGGCCTGGCACCAGTGCTGGGGCTGGCATCTGATTCCTCCCTGAAATGGGAACACATTAAGAATACCAAAGTAATATCATGCATTTATGATGATGCCTCTAGTCCTCCCTCCTTGGGGTGCTACGGATGACAGCAGGAGATGTGACCCTGGATGGCACGTGCAAATTCTGCCCTCCTTGGGGTGCTAGGGGATGCTAGGGATTGCAACTAGAAAGGCCCTGGCTGGCACGTGCAAATCCTGCCCTTATTTGGGGGTGCATAGGGAATGGGATGGCAACTGGAAAGTGGAGACCCTTGCTAGACTGGCACATGTTTCGGTGGAGGTGCTGCTCATGCTCATGCCTGACTGCTGTAAGAGCCTCCCACACTACAGTACCCTCTCTCTCTGTAGCATACATCCGCTGCTACCCACTGATGCCCACTGTTTGTGCCTGACTGATGCCCATCACCCACGCAATCACCCGCACGTCAGTGAGCTCGCTCTAACGGATAGAGCCTTTCTTGTCCTCAAAGTAAAAAAAAAGTTTACAAACCTGGCATCACCTCCTGTGCCCACTGCTTGCTCCTCATCTGAGGAGCTGGCCACCACCATCAAATGTCCAGGGGCAGCGACCTCTTCCTCCTCCGAGACCACCACGTTGGCCCCCAGCCGTTACATCAGCACAACAGTCTTCTTCATTTAAAAAAAAAAACATGCAGTCAACCAAAACACACAGTCAGTCACCCACCACACACCAACACTCACCAACCAGCCAAACAACACAGCCAACCCAAACACAAACAGCCAAAACACAGAAACCGAACAGCCACCCAGTCAAACACACACTCTCTCACCACACAGCTCTGCATGCACTCGAATTTCCAGTTTCCGGTGAGATCACACGGTCTCGCAATACTTTTTCCGAACGCCCAAACCGAACATGACCGAACCGAACGGCAGAAACCCGAACTTGACATATGACCCGAATGCACGACCAAACACACAAACCAAACCGAACTGAACCAAACGGCCGAACCTGAACCGCAACCTGTTCACACATCCTTACTACATGCATGATCCAGACATCCATCTCATCTAATCCCGTCTTGCGGGATTTTGAAATATTGCATGAGCGGGTCGCACGACAGCAACCCAGTGGTCTAAAAACAGCCTTGAACTCCCCCTAGTGGCCTCGCCACCCCAATCTCCCCCTGAAGGGCTACCTCATGCAGGCCCCGCTGCTGCTCCACCAGATGCTCTAGCATGAGGTAGGTGGAGTTCCACCTTGTACTGTCATCCTGCATGAGACAGTGCTGCTGTGTCCCCAGCTCCACCTACGTCTCCCTCAAGAGGTGCCCACCCTTCACACTCCTATTAAAATACTCTGTGATTTTTCTGTTCTTCTCAATCAGTAGGGTAAGGGGACTGCTGCTGCCATCTTCCTTGTTCTCCCCCAAGGCCAGAGCATCCTTCACCACAAGGTGAAGGCTAAGGGGTGGCTAAGATAGGAAGCCAAGGGGTTTGTGGTCAGTGACAATGTGACCAACATGAAGAAGCCAGTGTGGGATGGTGGCTTCCAGCACATCCCCTGTGCTTCCCACACCCTTCACCTTGTGGTGAAGGATGCTCTGGCCTTGGGGGAGAACAAGGAAGATGGCAGCAGCAGCCCCCTTACCCTGCTGATTGAGAAGAACAGAAAAATCACAGGGTATTTTAATAGGAGTGTGAAGGGTGGACACCTCTTGAGGGAGAAGTAGGTGGAGCTGGGGACACAGCAGCACTGCCTCATGCAGGACGACAGGACAAGGAGGAACTCCACCTACCTCATGCTAGAGCATCTGGTGGAGCAGCAGCGGGGCCTGCATGAGGTAGCCCTTCAGGGGGCGATTGCGGTGGAGAGGCCACTAGGGTGGGAAGAATGGGTCATGATGACCCAGACCATGCACATCCTTAAGCCCTTTAAAGATGTGATGGAGACCCTAAGTGTGGTAACAGCCACCCTGAGCCAGGTCACTCCTATGGTCCGTAGTTTGGTCAGGCAGATGGCAGGCTTCCTGGCTGACCAAGAGGGGGCCCCCCAAAGTAGCGTCTTGTAATGAAGTTGGTGGCCCTGCTACGAAGGTTGAAGGAGGGGTTCAAGATTCGCTTCGACTGCCTGATTAGGAAGGAGGTCTATATTCTCTCCACCATGCTGGACCCCAGGGTGAAGGCAAGTGTGGCATCTCACACGGCAGAATTCACCCTGAAGAAGCATTCTCTGGTGGAGAGGATGTGGGCAGTAGAGGGGGTTATACAGCGACTGCAGCAGGGTCGTAAGGGGTAACAAAGCAGCAGCAGAAGGGAGGACATGCATAGGCCCCCCACCAGCACCTATGATAGCAAGGCCAGTGGCAGCTCCTCGATGGCCAGGTCCATCATCCACTGGATCACGTCAGGGCAGGCAGCATTGACAAAGGAAATTGGGGAGGAGGGTATCAGAAGCAGAAGAAGCCTGACAGAGCAGAGATGGCAGTGGAAAAGTATCTGGAGGAGCCAGTGTTAGACCACAGCAGCGATCCCCTGCAGTACTGGGTGGAGAAGGGGAATGTATGGCAGGCCCTGACCAGGGTGCCACAGGAACTGGTGTCCTGCCCACCAACCAGCGTGCTCAGCGAATGGATCTTCTCTCAGGCGGGGGACATCGTGAGTCCCCACCATACGCGGCTGGGTGGTGGGTTGGAGGAGCAGTTGCTGTTCCTGAAGGTCAACATGCCGCTGCTGAATTTTCCTGAGCTGGCAGTGGACTCGGAGTGAGGGGGCAGTGGCACACTTGAGACTTCGCCCAGGTCTTTCTCTTGATACCTCCTCCGCCCACCCCTCTTAACCAAATGCTGGATGGGGCAACTGCACCCCCCTCCTTATTATTACCCACCCCCCAACCCCCGGGTGATCTCTCTCTTTCTTAATAATTCACCACCCGGGGCAATCTCTCCCTATCTCTTTATTATCCCCCCCCCCAGGCAATCTCTGCAAGTTGACACCCTATAACATAGGGTAGTGCCAACAGCCAGTGCCTGCCTGCCATTCCATGTACCTCACATGGTGCCATTAGGTCTCTGACTCTGGGGCACACTCTGCAAGTTGAAGCCTTGACTTTTTGTCAGGTAGGGATATGACAGCTGAGATTTACACACACAGGCAGTGGCTGGACTACACTGGCCAATGCCCCCCTCTATGCAGAACTAGAGAGAGAGAGAGAGAGACTGCTAGAGTGATAGAAAGGGAGACATGCTGCTGTTCATGCCACCACCCGCCATACACAATCAGAGGGGGGGGGACTCCCCACTGCTAGAACGAGAGAGAGAGAGAGAAAGGGGAAAAAGAGAGAGAGAGGTGCATTCTGCCCAAGCTGCCAGCTGCCAGAACCAGAGAGAGAGCTCATCTGTGGCATGTGCTCTGTTCATGCTCAATGCCCACATCCAGCAGCAAACCCACCAGAATGAGACAGAAACACAAAACATATGTGCCTGTGTGCCTGCATCCGCTACCACCTATCGCAATGATTGAATGAAGTGAGCCCAATCACTCACTAATTCTCTCTCTTTCTCCTATGATCTGCTCCCCATGGGACAATCATTCAGGGGCTTCCCAAGTCTGCCCCCCATGGGACAATCTCTCTGCGAGGCGAGCTGAACACACCTCACCATTTGTGGGCTTCAAAATGACCAACCAAGAAATGTAACCAAATATTATAATATATCACACCTCAGCTTCCCAAGGCTTCCCCCCGTGGAGCGATCTCTCTGTGAGCTGAAGATGCCCTACCACTCAGGGGTGATATCTCTGCCAGCTGAAGATGCCCTACCACTCAGGGGTGATCTCTCTCTGATCTGAAGATGCTCCACCATTTGGCAGCTTCCCAAGGATGCCCCCCATGGTGCAATCTCTCTGCGAGAGCGGGCAGTGCACCTGCTGATGCCCGCTGATGCCTCTACCAGAGACTCTCTCTGTCTCTTGCTCTCTCTCTCTGGCACACCCACATAAACACAAGCCCTGCCCCTCCTGGGGTGCTGTCTGAAAGTTGAGACCCCAGCACATCTTGGGGCAAATACGCTGCCAGTGCTGCTGCTGTCAGGTAGGGATCTGAGAAGCTGTATATATGTATAATGAGATTCTTCTGCCTGCCAGAAGAGCCTCAGAGGGATAACAGATAGGACAGGTCAAAATTGGCTGGTAACAAATATAACTTTTACCAAAAAAAATCAAAACACATTTTTTAACTACGAGGAAAATAAACATTTGAATTCTGTGAAAAAAGGGAAAGAAACAAAACCTAGGATTCTTTGGGCCTGTCTCCTGGAATATGGGGAAACAGGGACAAGGGTCAATGGGAGAGAGGTGTAGGGACCTCAGAAACCTCTGTCCCATGTCGCCTCGCAACATCAAGGGTCCCCAACATTGTTTCCTTCCAGTGCACCAGGGACTGGCGAAACGCCTCAACATCATCCTTTTCAGTGCTTACGTACCCCACGTAAGCCTGTGCCTGCCGTTCCCTTATCTGGAGTGCCCAGAACTGCTCCACCAGCCTTTCCTCCACATTCCTTGTGGTGACCTGGAAACCCTCGAGGTACTTGGTCACCGTTTTCCTCAGTGACCCCCAAAATGCCCTCACTTCGCGGGTGTCCTCATCACATGAGGATTATCAGAAGAGCTGGAGGGGGAAGGACGGGGATGGTGCCTCTTCTGGCACAATTTCCTTCTCCCCTCCACTTCATGTTGTTCCTCCCGCTGAGTTCTGCCAGTGACATCGGATGCACTCCTCTTCACCTTGATGAAGTGCACAGTCTCGATGTGGGCGATGAGCCCAAATGTGGTCCCCTATGGCCCCCTCTTTATGTTTTTTTGCAGGTCTAAAGAACATAAAAAGATAGGAACATAAGAAGTGCCATACTGGGTCAGACCAATGATCTATCAAGTCCTGCCTGCATTCTGTCTCCATAAGTGGCTGGCCAATCTCTGTCTCTGCGAGGGACTTCCTAACAGGTCACAGGGCAATCCATTCCCTGTTGTTCCAGCCCCCTGCCTTACATTGCATTGTGCGAAACTTTTGGGGTATGGTAATGTTTCCATACTGCAGACCTTGTTGATCTGCTTTGGCTCTGGGACGTCAGCCTTGATTTGGGACTTCTACCATCAGCATCATCATCACCCTCTGAAACAAGAACACATAGCACCTACATAATATTATGCAATCATGGTGATGCCTCCAGTCCTTCCCAGACCAATACCCATTCTCCCACACCAAGTGGATGGATGGTGGCGGTGCTGCTGCCTCCTTGCCTCTTTCCTTTTCTCCCACCTACACCACCACCACCTGGGGTGCTGTCTGCAAGTTGAGACCCTGGCATGTCTTGGGGTGCTGCTGCTGCTCATGCCTAACTGTCCGCAGATGTGCCTGCTCCTCCACTGCCACCCACTGCTGCCCGCTGCTGAAAGCTGGCTGCCCAGCACCCTGTGCTTGGGAAGAGGGGGGGTGCGGTTCAGGGGCAGAAGAGACTTGATTTAAAAAAAAAAAAAAAAAAGGTTGAGTCGGGGGGGCGGGCTGGCAGCGGAAGCCAGTGGCACACTAGTGGCAGAACAAGTGAAGCAGGCAGCGGCACCAGCGTGGTGGCCCCCCCCCCCCCATCCTGACTCCCAACATTTTAAATTTAAAAACCCTGGTCCCCAGGCCCTTCCCTGGCCCCACCCCCTACCTACCTCCTCAGCCTCTCTCTGACCTGGTGGGTGTGGCCTCAGGGTCCATGTGACCCTGCCTGGCCCCACTCCTTGCTCTCCGTCCCAGAAGTTGCATAAAAGCAACTTCCAGGAGGGAGAGGACCCATGGCGTGTGGAGAAGGCAGCGAAAGAGATGGACCGGTCCATGGACATGTGGGGAGCAGCTCATCGCTGGGGCTCAGACTCGGAGCGACTCAGCGGCGATGACAGGCAGTGGAATGGAGTAGCGTGCTAGCAGCGATTGGTGAAGGAGTGCGCAGAGGAGTGAGTGGCGGTGGCAGCAGCATGAGCAGAGGAGCAGCGCCGCAGTGAAGAAGGTGATCTCAGCAAGGAGGACCCAGGGCCAGGGAGAGCAGCAGAGGCGGCGTGGCGGCGGAGGAGCAGCAGGCAGCGGAGAAGTGGTGCAGGACTGGGATGGGACCCCCAGACCCCAAGGCGGTGGAGTGGACTGAGGCAAGGCACAGAGCGGGACCTGGAGCAGCAGTGGCGGAGAGGAGCAGTGGGAAGTGGGGTGGCAGCGGCCAGGGATACCAGAACAAGAAGGGACCCCATTTTTGGTAAGTTTACTTCTTCAGGGCCCTGGGGAGGGGGGTGAGGCCTGGGGCCTGGACTGGTCTGTTACTGTGTTAGGCCTAGCGGGGGGGGGGCCTGTCTCTTATACACATCTAGATGTGTATAAGAGACAGGCCTGGTGGTGCGTGGTGGAGCAGCTGGGTGGGGAGAGGGCCTCATGGTGTGTGTGGCCTGGCCCCTGGGCTGCTGGCCTCGTGGTGTGTGGAGCCTGGCCCCTGGGCTGCTGGCCTCGTGGTGTGTGGAGCCTGGCCCCTGGGCCCGGTGCATTTGCAGGGACCACGTCCATCTCATTGTTCTGTAAAGTGCCAGCTGGCGCTATACGAGTGCTTATAATAATAATAATAATAATAATAATTAATAATGGGGGGGGCCTGGTCCCTGGGCCAGGTGCATTTGTGTGTGGGGTCTGCCCTCTGGGCCTGGTGCATTTGTGTGGGGGGCGTGAGCAGGGCCTGTAGGGCCCCGCATTTTGTCTTCGCCCAGGGCCCCGTAATTTGTAAGACCGGCCCTGGCTGAAAGAGCCTCCCTCTCTGGCAGACCCACCAAGAATACACATAAGTCCTGCCCTTCCTTGGATGCTGTCTGCAAGCTGAGACCCCGGCATGTCTTGGGGTGCTGCTACTGCTGCTCATGCCTGACTGCCCACTAACCCGCATGCCTGCAAGCTCGCTCTAAAGGACAGTATTCTTCTTGTCCCTCCCTCCTCAAAGTTCTATGGAACACTAAATAAATAAAAACAAATTTTATAAACCTGACAGTGTCACCTCCTCCGTCCTCCTCCTCCTCTGGTGAGGATCCCACCTTCACCACCGCATGAGATGGTCCAGCCTGGGCCTCCATGATTTGTTCCTCCACCTTGACCTTTCTCCTCAGGTTCTTCCTGCTTCCTTTCATCCTCACACAGACACCCACAACCCATAGACACACAGCTAACTAGCCACAACAGACACACACAACCAGGCAGCCACACACGATGCCACCTCACAGCCGATCAAACTATCATTTCCAGTTTTGGTATCGTTCCCGGTCTCGCACAATCATGATACCAAAAACAAAATCTTCATTTGAAATCGGTACTGATATCAGTAATAAGAACAATAACAAAAATGACATTCCGTTAATAATCATAACAATAATGACACATTTTAATAACAAAAATGATAATGAAAAATGACATGGGGCCCTGGTGCACACCCCTAATGTCCAGGGGGTGATGGGGTTAAAGTCTTTGGGGGATGTCTTGGTTCATCCTTGGCCCAAGGAACTCCTTTATGCTTTCCCCCCTATTTCCATTAATTCACAAGCTATTACTCAAAGCAGAAAGAGAGTCGTCAGACCTAATTCTGATTGCTCCCCATTGACCCAGACAATTTTGGTTTCCAGCCCTGTTGGAACGTCAGATTCAACCACACTGGTGTCTTACTTTAGCTCCAAATTTGATATCAACACACTTAGGGCAGGTGTGGCACCAAGACTTGCTGTCCCTCTACCTGACAGCTCAAGAGTCGTATATTCCTAACTTTGTACCTCTTTGTGGAGGGAAAAGACTGGAGGGCTGGGGAGCCCTATTTAATTTATACAGGGCTCCAGTGATGTCATGCCTTCTCCCCATGTGGTCCTGCTTGGAGAGGCTGTCCAATATCTCAGCACCTGATGACACCGAATATATCAATGTGAATATGGAGAGTTTCTCAAAGAACATTAATTACAGATAAGTAATTTACCCTTTTTTTGGCTATTTCTGTTATGTCATTTTGTCAGTATTGGCACTACTGTGCTGCACTACTGCTCATGCACAATTGAGGGAAATGACATAACTGAAATACTGGAAGAACCGAAAAACCTAAATAACTGAACAGAAAAAAGGAAAAAGAAATTAAAAACAGAACGCCCAAAGAAAATGCGTATCCATTTCAGACATGGATATTATTCAGATATTTGGAGGGCTACCCAAAAATGTGAATAATGCCTTTCAAATAAAAAATCTATTACCAGTTTCAGGTCCAAATAGCCCCATTTCTTGGAGACACTGACTTGCCTACAGTCATGTAGGATGACAGTAGCAAAACTGGTCTTTAACTACAAGGCTAGTGTTGCTCCTTATAAAGCTTCCAAGAAGAGAAAACAAGGTTGGGTGGTTAGAACCTTAGGCTGGGATACTGGAGACCCAGGTTTGATTGCCAGGAAAACAAAAAAAATTTGACCTCATTTCCCCCTCTGTACAATGGAGTCCTGCCCAGCCTCCCAAAGGCTATAAGTTGGTCAGACACCATAGCAAAAATGGGAGCTGGATGCATCTTTAGACAGAGGCAAGCAGTAAAAAGTTTTCTGTGCTAAGAAGTGCATGGCCACCAAAGTGTGCTAATTTGCTGGAGCATTTGCAGTAATAACATGAATAATGTTAATTTATACCTTTTGCAAATTATTACTAATTCAGAGTTGCAGATGTATAATGCATAAACCTGAGTATAAAAGTTTAATGCATTCGTCTTCCTGAGCTCCTTGACACTTGCAGTATTTCTAATGCTCCTTCGCAGGCAACACGCTGACAGCAGAACGTGACAGGTCTGGTCCAGCGACATTATCCAGCCAACAAACCCATACAGGCTGGTTTCTCCATTCAGCCCAATTCATTGACATTGCTCATGGTTTACACAGACATTCTCATAAAATGTGCAGAGCTCATTTATGGTTATGTCACGCCTGATCCACAAGCCGTGGAAGCCAATGGAAATTGTTGTTAATGAGCTTTTGATCAAGCCATTTATGTTCAAAAGGTAAAATTCTCCACTGTACAGAGGCCAATCATCAAACCTATGAACCACATAAATCGTTAACAGCACCCAGCTCCTCAAGAACTTTATATTTGCATAGATCAGTATCATTTATAATCACTACTCAGAGTCTCCAGATGTCCCCTATTTTAGGGAACCACCCTTTATTCCAGGGACCTACAACTCCATAGAACATAACGAGTGCCCCTCATTTCAAAGACCCAAACTTCCATAGAATATTATGGGCACTCCTTATTTCAGAGTCACACAGAACAATGTCCCCTACCTCTCTCCACTTGCCCATCCCTTGTTTGTGTGCTCTCCCCCATCTCTAAGAACATAAGAAGTGCCATACGGAGTCAGACCAATAGTCCATCAAGCCCAGCATCCTGTCTCTGACAGTGGCCAATTTCGGTAGCATGGGAGAAGTATCAGCAGTCACAATGGGCAGTCCATTACCTGTTGATCACACCCTGCTCCCGACACTATGAAGCCCCCATCTCACAATCTACTTGTCTGACTAATAGCCATTAATGGACCTCTCCAAGTTCAGTTCAGTTCAGTTTTATTTAGGCACAAGCCTCTGCCATGGCCCATTATCAAAAATCTTACAATCCTTTCAGTAGCTATTTACAATAAAGAAATTATACAAAACTAAGAAAATTACAGTCTTTGGGGAATCTGCAACCCAATAAGTCACCCCTACTTAACATCCCATAGGGGTGGTAAATCTCCAAAAATTGGGTTAGTAAAATTACCAAGTAATAAGAATCCAACTTACATAACAATATAAAGTAAAATATCTACCTAGAGGTCTTCAATATAATAGTTAATCCTCTTATTCCTAGTATCCCCATCAAACAAAACCTACAACAAAGAGGAGACATACGCTCGGCGTATTTCTTCTGCTCGGAGGGCTAAGGCTGCCAATTGAGTCAAGAAGCCCTTCTCTGTTTGTTGAAAAATTCAAACTAATTTCTCCCACTTGGAGAAGGCATTGACATAGTATGGGAAAGGGAGAAGAAACTTCTGTCTAATAGTATTTTTAAAAGGGCACTCAAGTACATAATGTATAGTGTCCTCAATTCTGTCCTGACATCTAATACAAAACCTCATATTTTGAGGAATGGTAAGCCTGCGACCTTCTACCATAGCAGATGGCATTTGCTTAAATCTGAGTCTAGTTGGTGCCACCCGGAGTTTCCATTTCATTTCAATTTTAAGGTATTCTTCCAAACCCTCTCCAAGAACTTATCCAGTCCTTTTTTAAACGCAGCTATACTACTGGCTTTGACAACCTCCTTTAGTAACAAATCCCACAGTTTAACTGTGCGTCAAGTGAAAAAATACTTCCTTTTATTTGTTTTAAATCTGCCACCAGTTAGTTTCATAGAGTGTCCCCTAGTTCTAGTACTACTTGAGTGGGTAAATAAATGTTCCCTATCTACTCATGTCACTCCACTCAAAATTTTATAAACCTCTATCATATCCCCTCTCAGTCTTCTCTTCTCCAAGCTGAAGAGCCCTAACCTATATCTTCATATGGAAGTCGTTCCAAACTCTTGATAATTTTTGTTGCCCTTCTCTGCACCTTTTCAAGTTCTATATATTTTTTGAGATGAGCTAACCAGAATTGCACACAGTACTCAAGGTGCAGTCGCATCATCGATTTGACACTATGGGGCATTATGACACTATGCTAAATAGAGGTGTGGTAGGCCCCCTATTCTTGTGCCCTACCGGCTTCCAGACCCTGGGCTGGTGGGGTAGGGAAGTCCTCTTGCTCTCCGGAGGATCCCTCCAACGGGTAGGGACTGCACCCTGCCCTCCTGCCAAGATACCCCCGCAGGTCGTGGCCTTGGCCTACCCTCCCCCTCCCCGCCCCCGTCGTCCAGTCTCAAGTCCCTCCCCGGGTGGAAGTCTTGTTCATTCACGGGCGTTCCCCTGTTACAGTTCCCACCCTCAGTCAGGAGAGAGTTGGTACTTCCTCTCTCCAGGTGCAGCCGCCAGGTCCGTTCTCCTCTCCTCCTCCACCACCGGCTTTTCAGGGCTCTGCCTCCAGCCCCCGCTGCACCTCGCCCTTCCACCAACCTGCGAGTCGCTACTGAATTACGTTGGCACGCTCGCCCTCGGCACCTCCACATCCTTTCAGCCCTGTGCCAGCGCCATGGTCAGCAGCACCTCTTCCGGAGCCCCGTCCCCCCAGGTACCTGTCATGGGGGCATGGGGGCAACACACCCATTTGGGGGAGATAACACACCCATTTGGGGGAAGATGACACACATTTCAAGGATACGTGTAATGTAACATAAAGGGTTAACAGATTGTAAGCTCATTTGGAGCACTATGTTGGAGCCAGGTGCCAGACTGGGAGGAGAGATTCCCTTTGTTATAACAAGTGGGCAGTTTATTGCCAAGCAACAGCCAGGTCAGCCCTGCCACCTTGTTACAATGACAATGGCCAGGAGACACAGGAAGTGACCTAGGGCCTCCTGCGAGGAAGAAGAAGGAAGTTCTTCTTCAAGAATTAGGACTCTTCCATCTTGGACTTCAACAAGAAAACAGCTCAAGTAGTAGCTGCTGCAAGAATCCAAACTATGGACTAAAGACTTTGCCATTTCACTAAGGAATTGTGCCCGGTCTCCAACATCAAGACCGAGACAGCAACTGATGGACCTGTATTGCACCATAGGGTAAGGAGACAGTCAGGGAATATCAGTGGATTTAGAATGCATGTACTTTATGTTTGATTTATGGACTTGCACTACTTGTATGTACTCAATATATGTTTTATAACCAAGCCTAGCGTGCTTGTGTCTTTATTTGACCTTGGGGAATTCACTTGGGGGTACTCCTATCTAGGTGAGAGCCTAGACGAACTTTTTTCATATAAGACAACCCCACTGCAAAGTCTTCCAAGCTACAGGTGGCCAGAGAACGTTCTCTGTGTTACGGCTGGGCTGGAAGAATAAAGGGGAGGCTTGGCTAGGGGTGCGGACCTCTGAAAGCTCCCTGATTGCAGTGAAGGTTTTCTGATCACGTGGGGACCCATGCAGGCACAGGCAACTGGGTTGCGGCTGGCCTGGTGGGCAAACGGGGGACAGCCTCTAAAAGGAGTGAGGGTCCCAACCCCCGGTGAGGGGTTCAGGGGGGCCGCGCCCTAGGCCCATCACAAGAGGGCATTATGATATTTTCAGTTTTATTCTCTATCCCTTTCCAAATAATCCTGTGCTACTTCTGCTGCAGTAGCATCCTAACTTCAGAGCAACCAACCTGAGGTTTCCAAAATGGTGGTGGATCTACCCACTTCTGGAACATGAGTTTCAACTAGTGGGCATGGCTCCCATCAGAGCTCACGTTACAGGTGAGGGCAGGATCATTGCCATTTTGGAAATTCCCCCTAGCAGTGTTGTGCCCCTTCTCATGGTTCCTGAATACTCCCCAGTTGGGGAAGCACTTCACTATTCATTCCACCAAACGTCTGCCTCTCACTCCCCTAATCTACTCCTTAGCCAGCAATCTCCCTCTATTTAGCTTAGTGTCAGGAGCCAGCACAGACTTGCTAACCTCACCAATGGACAGCAGAGGGTGCTGTCATGGGGGATATCCCAGAGCCACTGTCAGAAAGCCAAATCAGGGTCAATTGCAAGGCTGGTCAGTCCAAATCTGTAAGGAACTGTAAAGAAAAAAAAAGGGGGCAACATCAGAGTCTGGAACCAGTTGAAATCTAAAGATCAGTGGCAAGAGTCAGCACCAGCAGAATTAGAGCCAAGGAGCCAGAGTCAATGCTGTGGTGTCAGTCAGTTCAAGTATGGCTGGGAAGAAGAGCAAAAATAAGGGCAGGAACTGGAGTGCAAGGTTGAAGGATGGACAGACAGACAGATCCTGTGCCAACAGCCTTCTGGTGGTTCAAACACCTTCCATTTCCTGTCATGCTCTTTTATACGTTAGGCCAACCAATAGGAAGTGGGAGTGTTATCAGGATTTGGAACATGGGAGAGCAGGTCTCTAGTATCCAGAACAACTGCTAACACAGGAAGTACTAGTGTATACAGAACCTCTCACACAGACATCCTTTTGTGCCAGTTTAGCTCCAAAGTTAATCAGTGGACTATTACAAATGTTCATAAGCACATGCAGGTTTATGCAAATTAGGGATGGCATGAAGTCTACCTATTTTTCAATGTCAAATGTTGAAGGGCATGGAAAGGACATTTCCTGTCCCCTTTCCAGCATGGCCACACCCTGATGGAGTATCATGACATCATGAGACTGTAAGGGGTGGGGGTTACATCAAAAGGATGTGGTTAAAGCCCAAAGATAGGTGGCAAACTTAGTTTTAGCACTAGGTCTGTGCACAGGGTCAAGTATTTTTATTTGTATTTGTGGTTTTAGTATTTGCATTTGTTTGTATCTTTTCCGGTGTTCACTGCATTTTCCCCATTGTTGCCAATGGGGGACACACAGTGAACATGGGTTTCTGCATATTGGTTATTTTGGCAGAGAAGTGCCATGAGGCTCTCTGCCAGTTTCACAGGCCTATAAGGAAAGGAAAATGCAGTGAAAATTGCTGCTAAGTCTGCTACCAATTTTGAAATAGGAGCACTGGTCTGGCTGAGGATGAAGAATACAGCTAGCTTGGTGGGGAGGTTGTTTTCTTGGGAAGGGTGGAATGGGGCATGGGTCTGGATCAGGAGGATCACTGCTTTAAGGGAGAATGAGACATGCATCTGGCTTGGGAGTGGGGAGAATGGAACATGGGGCTAGCTCAAGTGGAGGGTTGCTGGAGGTATGGGGCTGGCTGGTGTGGGGGAGTGGTCACTGACTTGGGGGAGAACGGGCATGGGACTAGGCTCAGTGGAGATTGCTGATTTGGGGAGTGGGAATGGGACATGGTGCTGGATCAGGGAGGGGATCGTTGATTTGGGGAGGGGGTATAAGGCATGGCTCTGACTTGGGGGAGGGCTTGTAGCTCAGAGAGGAGTCATTAGGTTGCAGAAAGTGGGATGCCTAGGTGGGAATGGGACATTGGGCTGTGCTGGCTTAGTGGAGTCACTGGCTTGCAGGGGGGTTGCTGAGGAGGGGAGGAATGAAGCTGCCAAGGACTCACCATTTCTCCCTGGCTGGGCTGGGTTTGGCCCAGCTATGCCTGGCTGCAGTGCTGGAGACTTCAGTTCTAATACCATTTTTACACGAGGCGCTGAAAAAGTGCCTCCAAAGATACGCGGGGACAGAAACCTGCACGGGGGGTGTTTAGACACTCCCCTGCGCTACCGGAAGAGACGTTGCTTCCATTCTAAGCAGCGGCCACCGAGAACAAGTGTAGGTTTGGAGAAGTCACATTGTAAAACCCTCTAGAGGGTTTTTTACGATGCTGCATCTTCAAACCTGCACTTGTTCTCGGCGGCCACTGCTTAGAATGGGAGCAACATCACTTCCGGTAGCGCAGGGGAATGTCTAAACACACCCCCCCGCGCAGGTTTCTCTCTCCACGTATCTTTGGAGGCGCTTTTTCAGCACCTCATGTAAAAGCAGTCTAAGGGCGGTTTTAGACGAGACGCAAATGGCGGCTGAGCCCTTTAGCAGCTGCCATTGTTGCCGCTTGTCTAAATCCCCGGCGCGCTTGAACGCCGGATCTCTGCCGCATGAAGCCAGTCCAGCGAACCTGCCCCCTTCAAGGTGGATTACCACTGTGCCGGCTTCACGCCGCACTTCCGGGTTCTTTTCCCGAGGCGCACGCGCAGAAGGGCGCGCATGCGCACAACACTCCACGCCATGTCTGATGCTCTTCTGAACATCAGACATGGCATTGAGAGGAAGGCAGGTGCCCGATGCCGGCACTGAATGATCCCGCTTGTGAGCGGGATCGTCTAAAACCGCCCTAAGACAGTGGCAGCCCCTGCAGGTGGGGAGGGTTCACTGCTGGCTCCCCAAGCAGGCAGCTAAACTGAGGATCAGAAAGCAGCCCAGCTCCAAGCTGGGTATGTGCTGCAGTTTGGGGGGCCCAGTTCGAACCCTCAGATATTACTTTTGGAGGGAAATGTTTTGTTCACTTGAAATCCAAATACACAGGCCTAGTATTCTTATTTTGAATATGGAAATTGGAAAGGGCTTTTTCTGATTTATTTATATTTTGCCAAAACCTGAATACACAGCCCTACACAGCACACTCAACACATAGCCCACACCCCCCTCCCCCAAGACTCCAGGCTTTGCCCCATCCTCCCCACAGTCGTGCCTGAGGAAGCAGCTGATGGGGACAGAATTAGGCCTTTTGGATCTGGTCCCTGAACAGCAGGCTTCTTCATCTGGCTTGACTGCCTGTTGCACCATGACACAAAGAGGGATTGTTGAGCAGTAACTCAAGGGCTTTTCCCCTCCACACTTTTCAAGAGTTCAGAAAGCCGGAGCGAGGACATAAATTGTTCATCTAAAGGACACGGTGTCACCAAAGGAGCTATTACCTTCTTAGAAGTCAAGCAACATAGATTAGAATGGAAATTATTTTGGATCTTCATCAGGTTGGGCAGAGATTGTTCAAGGCTCAGCAATTCACTTCGGTTTATCACCGGGTCATTGATTTACTTGCTTCTTTACCATTTATACACTGTCGGCCTTTGCTGAGTAAAAAAATAAAAAAGCATTGCCTGAAGCACTGATGCAGTCAGCTGGAGCAAAGGGGGGGATTCCCAGCATGCTCCAGGGCAACTTGGCATCTTGACTCAGTTCTGCAGGTGCCATCAAGATATCTGGGACCCCCAGGCCAAACCTCGTCAGAGCAAGAAAGGATTAAAAGCACAGTGATCAAAAACTAGGAAGTGAAGAAGCAATAGTAGAAATTGAGAATGATACCATCCAATTAAAGAATGACTATGTGTTTTCTGCTGGGGGCATGGGAGGTATGGCAATCTGCATCTCGGATGCATTGCTGGGAATTGAACAAGGGGCTCCTAAGCTAAATACCCAGGCTCCATAGCATGGGGGTTATAACAGATTTAATTCCTGAATACCACAGGAGTGGGGAACCTCCAGCCCATGGGCAAAATCCAGTCTGCAGTGGCAACCCTCTCCCCATCCCCTCCCGCACAGCATTGCCACCTGCATAGCTGAGTTGGGATCAGAAACTAAGAATGTCTATATTGCAAAATATGTTTGTTCCGGGCCCCACACAAGCATCTACTGTTTCCCTGAGCTGTTGCATTGACTCTTAGGAGATGTAGTTCCTGGTTGCTCTCAATCCATTCTCCCATACTGGCCTCCTCAGCCCTACAGGACTCCACCTCCATTTCCAACAGGGCACCGTGGTACCTCAGAGAAGCTGTAAATTGTACCCCAAACCAAATTATGAAATTTTGAAAAACTGATAGAGAATATTTCCTTTAGATATTCCTAATGGAAAAGTTCACACCCCCACACACCCTCTTCCTGTAGGGAAAGCTCTATTTTGCAAAAAGGGAAGGTTACTTATTAGGAACTGAGGTTCTTCGAGATGGCTTCATGTATTCTCACCAATGGGCTCCCAAGCTCTGCTTGTGTCACACTCGGTCTCTCACTAGTGGTTTATCATCCATTTAAACATTCCAGGTCTGCCTCGCACCCCTCTGTATATCGTATCGGTTTTCTTGATCCCTCTCAGTCAGGATTTCATCTGGGATATGGCACCGAGACTGCACTTGTGGTTTTGGTGGATGATCTGCACCAGGATATGGACCGGGGCCGTTCGACCCTATTGGTTCTATTAGATCTTTCAGCTGCATTTGATACTGTTGATCACAAGATGTTGGTGACGTAACTGCGGGACTGTGCAGGGGTGGGCAAGACTGTTCTTATCTTGAATGGTTCCACTCTTTCCTGACCGGTAGAACCCAGCAAGTGGTTTGGGGGGAGTTTTTTTCATCATACTGAGACCTCTCGTGTGGAGTCCCACAGGGTTCTGTTCTGTCCCCTCTCCTGTTCAATGTGTACTTGCAGCCACTTGGTGAAGTGATCAGGAGGTTCAGTGTGCAGTGTCATCAATATGCTGATGACATGACACCCAGCTGTATCTCTCTTTTTCAACAGATCCAGGCCCTGCAGTCTCAGTGCTTACTTGGTGTTTGACGGCTGTGGGGGATTGGATGAGGACTAACTGACTGAGGCTGAATCCTGACAAGGCGGAGGTGATGTTGGTGGGTAAGATGATGGAGATGGTGTCCCCCGTTACTGGCGAGGTCTGCCCTCCATTGGTATCCCAGGTACAAAGTCTGGGGGTGCTCCTTGATGAACAGCTCCACCTGAATGCCCAGGTGGAGGCTGTGGGGAGGCGTGCCTTTCGCCAATTACATCTGGTGCAATGGCTTTGGCCATTTATTTCAGACTCTGACCTGGCCACCATCATCCATGCTTTCATCACCTCTAGATTCGACTATTGTAATGTGCTCTACTTGGGGCTACCCATGGTGACGGCTTGGAAATTGCAGCTGGTGCAGACTTACCGGCTTTTTCAACTTCTGGAGCCTCTCTGTTGCCGCTGCCACTGCCGCCGTGCTCAGCTGCTACCTCTGCAACCATTGCTTCTGATCCCCCGCCACTTCTTCACCTGCGGGGGGAAGAACAGCATCAAAAGAGGTGACTTTGGGGGCTGGGTGGGCATGAGAGCCAGTGCACCTGGTGTGACCCTTGTGACCTGCACCAGGAAGTGACCTCAGGGGAGGGGGCACAAAAGGAGCTCCGCCGTAGGCCACAAGCCATGAGGCTGCAAGCTGAAGGGCTGCAGCCAAAGGGTGCGGCCCTTTAGGACTCTTTGGGGACTGGAGGGGGCTAGCATGCCGACAAGTTGATCATGTATTTTAAGGGGAGAGAGGGGTGGGGTGGGGTGGAGAGGGAGAGGTGGGTATCATCAGCATACAGATGGTACTGGAAGTCATGAGTCTGTCTCTTATACACATCTAGATGTGTATAAGAGACAGGGGGTGGGGTCTCTGGTGTTGACTCCTGGTGGCAGCAGGGGACACAACTCGAGGTGAGGGGTGGGGGAGGGGAAAGGGGGGATATAGGGTCTGGAGGCAGGGTGGGCAGCCCAGAGGTGGGGGCCAGGAGGTAGTAGACAGGGGGGAGGGAGCGGCTATAGGGGTGGTTCTGGGGCGAGGATGATATGGTCCAAGGGGGCAGGTGACTCATCCTCCCAGGGGACTAAGGTACCTGGTGGAGGCTAGGAGGGTCACCCCCCACCACCACCACCACCAACGGTGAGGATGGGTCAGGGTCCAGGGTCCACCTGTGGGGAGCTGATGCTGTTGAATGCAAGGTCGGTAATGAACAAGACCCCAGTCATCCGGGATCTTATCCTGGATGGGGTGGCAGACCTTGCGTGCATCACAGAGACCTGGCTGGACGAGGGGGATGGACCAGTTATGGCAGACCTCATACCAGCCGGGTATGCTGTGCAGCACCAGCCTCGTACGGGGGGGCCAAGGGGTAAGTGTAGCTATCATTTTTAGGGAGGACTGGCCAGTCAGGAGATATCCAGTCCAGGAGATTCCAGGTGTGAAGGCCTTCCATGTGGTGTTTGATTTGGCTGGGGGCAAGCTGGGGGTGCTGCTGGTATACCGGGCCCCTTCCTGTCCAGCAGCATCCCTTGCTGCTCTAGCAGAGCTGGCCTCAGAGGTAGTGTTGGACTCCGCCAGGACCGTGATCCTTGGGGACTTCAACACTCATGTCGATGCCAGCCTTGTAGGAGAGGAGCAGGAGTTCATGGCCGCCATGACAACCATGGACTTGTTCCAAGTGGTCAACTGCCCAACTCATGTGTGGGGACATATCCTTGACCTGGTCTTCTGTTCTGGCCTTGAGGCGGGTGATCCATTAGTGGGGGATGTGAGATCTATGCCTTTGTCATGGATGGACCATTATCTCCTGCAGACCGGCCTCCTAGCACACCCCCTCCAGAAGGGGAATGGACCAGTTAGGTTGGTTCACCCTCAGAGACTGATGGAACCGCAGCAGTTCCAGGAGGCTCTGAGGGAGTTATCCCTGGACCCTGACGGCCACTCTGTCGATGTGCTGGTACAGCGTTGGAACACCTTGCTGGGGAAGGCCATCGACAGGGTGGCTCTGAGACGTCCCCTGCCCCCATCTTGTCGCCACAGGGCCCCTTGGTTTACCGAGGGACTGCGGTGCATGAGGCAGGTAGGCAGGAGACTAGAGTGATGCTGGCATCAGACTCGCTCTGAATCTGACCTTTGTAGTCCTACGTTGAGGCTGTGAGGACAGCAAAGAAGGAATTCTTTGCTGCCCTCATTGCATCTGCAAAATCACATTCAGCGGAGCTGTTTCAGGTGGTGCGGGGGCTGGTCAGTCCAGCCTCCCTCCACCTGGATGGGGACTTGTCCCAAGCCCACTGTGAGGAGTCTGCCATCTACTTTGAAGACAAGATCGCTCAGATCCAGAGTAATTTCGACACCGGGTTGGATGCAGTAGATGAGGAGCATGAGGTTATGGAGGCACCGTCTGGTTGATCTTTCTGGGAGGAGTTTCAGGAAGTGATGCTGGTCGATGCGGTGGATGTCTTGGGGTCTGTTTGAGCCACAAGTTGTGAATTATATCCGTGCCTGTCCTGGTTGGTAAAAGCCTCCAGGGAGACATTGGGGTTGGTTCTGGCGAGAGTGGTTAATGCGGCCCTTCGGCAGGGGAGGTTGTTTCCCCGTCTCAAGGAGACTGTGGTGCGCCCCCTGCTGAAGAAGCCTTCACTGGATGGGGACGCACTCGCCAGTTACTGTCCTGTCTCTAACCTTCCCTTTTTAGGGAAGGCTATTGAATGAGCAATGGCTCTGCAGCCCCAGGCGCATCTGGACCGTATCAGCTTCCTTGAACCTTTTCAATCTGGGTTCCACCTCGGCTACGGCACTGAGACAGCGATGATGGATGATCTCCGCTGGGAGATGGATGCAGGATGTTCTACATTCTTGATCCTGTTAGCTCTCTCAGTTGCTTTTGACACTGTGGACCATGGGCTGCTGCTGAGAAGGCTACGTGACCTGGGGATCTGGCCGGGACTGTCCTTGGGTGGTTCTGCTCATTCCTCTTGGAGAGAAGCCAGTGGATGGTTCTGGGAGCTGAAACATCATGCTCCTGGGCTTTGACCTGCAGCGTTCCTCAGGGTTCGATCCTGTCTCCGCTTCTGTTTAATGTGTATATGCAGCCCCTGGAGGAGATAGTGAAAGGGTTCGGGGTGTGATGTCACCAATATGCTGATAATACTCAGCTGTACCTCTCGTTTTTGACCGACCCAGGTCCTGCTGTCTTGTTGCTTTCCCAATGTTTGGAGGCTGTGGCGAATTGGATGCAGCAGAGAAGACTGAAGCTCAATCCTGATAAGACGGAGGTGATGGTGGTGGGTAGGGCGAGGGAAGTGTCGACCCCTCTGGTGGGGGGGTCTGCCCTCCCATAGCCCAGCAGGTTCGGAGTCTGGGGGTGGTTTTGGATCTGGGCCTCCATCTGGATCGGCAGGTGGAGGCAGTGGCTAAAGCCACTTTTCGCCAGCTGTATCTGGTGCAGAGGCTGTGCCCATACATTTCTGGGCCCGACTTGGCCACTCTTATCCATGCCTTCATCACCTCGAGGCTAGACTACTGCAACGCGCTCTACATGGGGCTTCCCTTGGTTCTGGTCTGGAGGCTGCAGTTGGTGCAGAATACGGCAGCCTGTCTCCTTACAGGGACGAGACGACGGGAGTATATAACAGCTGTGCTCCACGCTCTGCACTATAGCATACCGAGCCAGATTCAAGGTGTTGGTGTTGATATATAAAGCCCTATACGGTTGGGCCCCTCATACCTTGGGGACTGCCTCGCCTTCCACACCTCAGGGCGATCCCTGCAGTCTACTTGGGGCACCTTCCTGGAGGTCCCCCATGTTAAACGGGGGGGCACAATGGGGAGAGCATTCTTGGTGGCCGGGCCGTGACTTTGGAACTCTCTCCCAGAGGAAGCTCGTCTGGCCCTGGGTCTGATGTTTTTTTGCTGAGCCTGTAATGCCTGGTTGTTTGTCCAGGCCTTCGGAGGGGAGGGTGAGAGGGTGGGGTAGAGAGGGGGGGAATTTTTGCAGTGGGGGTTTAATTATCTATGTTTTATGATGTTTTTATGTGTTTGTTATTGTTTTATTTGTTGTAAGCCACCCCGGGATGCCATAGGCATGGGGGGTGGCCAATAAATATAAAGAAATAAATAAAAACAAATAAAATTGGTAGGACTGGGCCACTGGGAGCATATTACACCAGTGCTCTGCTCTCTGCACTCGCTGCTGGTAGTTTTCCAGGCCCTATTCAAGGTGCTGGTTTTGGCCTATAAAGCCCTAGATGGTCTAGGCCCTACTACTCTGTGGGACCACCTCACCCCCGGGTGCTGGATCAACCCCCGCGGTCATCCGGGGGTGCCCTGCTTGAGGTTCCCCGAGTCTTCTACGTGGTCACACAGGGGAGGGCATTCTCGGTGGCTGCACCAAGGCTGTGGAACTCCCTTCCAGTGGAGAGCCGGTTGGTCCTGGATCTCCCTTCCTTTTGGAGAACCTGTAAGACCTACCTGTTCCACCAGGCATTTGGCGGGGCAGATGGGTGATGGGGTGGAGGGTTTTTGGGGTGGGGGGTATTTTTTCTTCCTCCTTTGAGTTGTTTTTAGTCAATGTTTTTTATGTTTTTTGAATTGTAAGCCACCCTGAGCTGCCTGTGACAGGAGGGATGGAGTAGTAAATTTTTTAAATAAATAAATAAATGCAATGATGTTCTGTACCCCTTCAGTTACTTCCAACCCCAGAATACTCAAGTGGGGGATGGAAGGGTGGGCATTGTGAGAATATATGGAGCCATCCCAAAGAACCTCCATTACAGGTAAGTAACCTTCCCTTCTCCTTCGAGTAGCTCCATAATTCTCACCAATGGGTGAATCACAAGCTGTATCCAGTGGTGGGTAGGTATTCAGAGTGAATAGACAATGGACAGTGGCTTCAAAGTTTAAACAGTATCAGATTTATTAAAAATGAGCATCCACAATGGAACTCAGAACTGCAGATCTGACCCTTCCATCCTCCCTCAATTGCAAATGCAGGGCATAGTGTTCTGTGAAAATGTGTGTAGTAGCCCACACAGTAGCCTTGCAAATATCATGTGCAGGCATCTGCTTCAAGACAGCAATGGTTGCCCTGGTTGTGTGGGCTCTTAGACTCTGGGGAGCTTCCTCTCCCACTAGCTCACATGCGAGCTGAATGCAGGTTACCAGCCACTGGGACAATGTTTGTGAGGTTACTTTGTTTCCTAAGATCTGCTCTGCATAGGATACAAATAGATAATTTGTTTTCCTTAGGTGTTTTGTTCTGCAAGATAGTAGAGGAGGGCACGCCTCACATCCAGGGTGTGCAGTTGCTTATGTTTGTCAGAGACATGGGGCCTCAGACAAAAAATAATCTCTTGACCCAGATGAAACTCAGTGTTGACCTTGGGGATAATAATGGGTGATGACAACCTTATCAGAACGGAACTGCATGTAAGGTGGTGTGATAACTATGGATGCTCTTTCACTTACGCAGCGGATTGAGGTTATGGCTACTAGAAATAACATTTTCAGTGTCCACTGGCACAGTGAAGCAGCATGCACTGGTTTAAAGGGGGGACCCTGTGATGGGGGGGGGGCGATCTTCCCAGGCCTCCTCAGGCACTGGGCACTATTTGGGGAATTAACAAGTTTCACCCCTGTCATGCATTTACCCTCCTTCTACAGGCTGATCCTGTTGGGGCAAGGTTACTCCAGGGCCTCACAGTAGCAGGGTCTCTGGTCTTGGCCTCCAGCCACCCTTACAGTCAAGCCTACACCATCAGTTGTTTGAGAGTCAATATCAGGCTAAAGCCCCTCTCAGTTCAGAACCCCTCTGGGTCATTATAATTCATAAGAGTTCCAAGTGTGGCCCATGCTGGGAAGATCCCACCTGGGGGAAAGCTTCCTCTCTGTAACACCTTCGGAGTGTAGCCGATCATCTCCCTGACAGTCTCCAGGCTGCAGGCAGATATTCTGCTTAGTTAAAGGGTTCAAACAAAGAGCTCCTTCTCCTACAGCCACACACAGCAGACTGAGCTCAGACCATTTATAGGCCTTGAACATGCTCAGTTCCATACAGTCCTACTGAGCATGTCAGGAGACTTAGACTTCAAAGACCTCCCTGAGCTCAACTGAGCATGCCCCAGGACGGACTCAGGAAGGTCTCAGAGCCCCAACAGGGCATGCTCCCAGGCTGATGCCTGGGTATATATCTGCCTGGAAGCAACAGTAATAGGGCTCCTGCAGGCTCAGAGGAGCCACCCTATTACAGGGACTATTATTTTAAATAAATAAAAATAAAAAAAATAATTAGGGATTGAAGGACCAAATTAATGTAGGTCCCATGCAGATGCTTGTGCCTAGAGTAAAGACTGCATAAACCTTTAAAGAAATGTCTAACTATGGAGTGGGTGAACAAGATGAACCCCTCTAATGTATGTACATTTTAGGTGATGGAGGCCAAATGGACCTTCAAAGTGGATTGTGCCAACCCACGCTTTGCCAAGTGCCACAGGTAATTGAGCAAAACCTCAACACTTAGTTTGTGCACCATTAGGTTACTTCATCATAAACAACATGCAAAGTGCTTCCACTTCAGGAAATATGTCCTCAAGGTAGAAATGTTTCAAGTAATTCAGTCTGAGAGACATCCAGCCTGTCCCTCCGGCACATAGCCTAGGGTTCATTTTGACTCCTCCCTCTCCTTTAAACCTCTGATCGATTCTGTTGCCAAATCCTGTCACTTCTCTCTGCACAATATTCTGTCCTTTCCTCACTGTTTCCTCTGCTAAAACCCTTGTCCATCCCCTGATCATCTCTTGCCTCATCTATTGCAACCTCCTTCTCACTGGCCTTCCCCACTCTCACCTTGCTCCTCTAATTTCTGTCCATAACTCTGCTGCCAAGGTCATCCACCTTGCCTGCTGCTTTGATCACGTATGGCCTCTCCTCTCTCCACTGGCTCCCTCTTCCTCAAACTCCTGTTTTTTACCTACAAGGCTCTTCATGGCCTTGCTCCCCCCTATCTCTCAGCACTCATTTCCCGCTACACTCCTGACTAGGAGCTCCGCTCCTCCTCTGCCACCACCCTCACCATCATGGCTCCCCTGCTCCTTAAAACGCATCCGCCCCTTTACCCTGGCAGCCCCCCATGCCTCGAACTCCCTCCCAGAACACATTTGCTTGGTTTCCTCCCTCCAAATTCCTCCTCAAAACCCACTTCTTCTGTCAAGCTTTCCCTGGCTCCTTGTTCCCCTCGCTTCCTTGCTGTCTTATCCTGAATCTTGTGTAACATTAAATGAGTAACTACACCTTTGTAACTAAGTGAAGCACATGCACCTGAGACCTCACAAGTTCATGTATGCATCCTTGTCTCTTCCTATGTTTTTTCCACCCTTTGTCTCCCCACTGCCCCCTTGTCTCTCTTAGATTGTAAGTCCGCTGGGGCAGGGACCATGTCTCTTTCTTACAATTGTAACATGCCAGGTACATTGCTGGTGCTAATAATAATAATAATAATAATAATAATAATACATTCTCTAATATGGAATGCACTTCCCTGTTCAACTCCCTCTTGGTCAGGGCAAATCTATGCAGCATACCAGCCATGGTACTGAACTGTCCCTGTATTGTTTCTGGGTAGTGTACATCAGTATTGTCATCCCCACCCCCCACCCCACCCCCATTGTGGTAGGCAGACTGTCTCTGATGCAAGCTGTATCAGATCTGCATACCAATGTTAATGAGGCCAATCCATGACTATTAGGATTACTCTTGCCAAGTCTACCACCATCTTTTGTACTACTCTGCCAATCTATAGGGGGGAAAGCATAATGAAGACTGCGGTTCCAGGTGAGAAGAAAAGCATCTCCCATGGAACAACTGCTGTCCCAAGCCTCCAGGGACCAGTAGCAGGAGCATTTTGCATGCTGTGCCATAGCAGAGAGCTCTATATCTAGGACTCCACACATCACTGTAATGTTTGTGTCTGCTGTGCAAGTTAGCTCCCATTTGTGGTATTGTGGGAAGTTGAGACTCAAGTGGTCTGCTAGCACATTGACTTTCTCCGACACATGGACTGTGATTAGGTAAATATTATGGTCCAGTGCCCAATACCATAATGCCTCTGCCTCCAGAATGAGGGGCAGGGAGTGTGTACCCCTTGCTTGTTGATATAATACATGACAGTCATATTGTCCATAAGTACTTGCACCCAAGCCTTTTGACATTTTGGTGAAGTTGTAAAACCAGGCTGTTCGCCCAGGTCTCTGGGGGGCTGGGGGGGGGGGTTAGTGGGGGTTTTACCTCTCCCTACCCTTATTTATTGTTTTATTGTGATGCCCGGTCCTGTTTTAAGGGTAGTATTTTTTAATGTTTTAATTGTTTTAGATGTATTTTATATTTGTGTTTGGGTTTTTTGGTTTTGTAAGCCACCCCGAGCTGTTTTAGGAGGGGCGGGGTAGAAATTTGATAAAATAAATTAATTAATTAAAATGTGTCCCTGCAGATAGTGTGCAAAAGCATCAATGTAGCAGGTTGATGTGGAGGGACTCCTACTCTCAGTTCCATCAGCCCTGCACATGATGGTCCCCCATATGGGCTTCTCAACCTACAAGAGGAGCATCTGTAGTTACATACTTGGTTGGGTGCAATGGGGCAAAAGGAGTACCCTTTATCAGGAAAGACCTTTCCCCCAAAATCTTCAGGGACTGCTTCACCTGTCTTGGGAATATTAACTTTTTGGAGGTATTATCCCTCATGGAATTATAATTTCTCAGCAGCCAATGCTGAAAAGGGTGCATATATAGCCTAGCATGTGGTGTCATGGCTGAGAAAGACGACATCAGTCCCAGCATGCGTAAGCAGCACTTTGTAGTTGCAGTTGGACAGCAAGAACCTCCTACAGTGCCCTACACATGTACACATACTGTTCCTCAGGTGGAAGCAGTAGAGATCTAGGGGAGTCTACGGCTGCACCCATGTAGTGTATAGTCTGGGTTGGTGTTAGAACTGACTTCTGTAAATTGACTAGTACCCCCAGCTCTTTATAAAGTTGCAACATCGCTTGTAAGTGGTCTGTGTGAGGCCGCATTCACACCTGCAGCGGCGAGACCCTCAAGGGAAGACACAGCAGCAGGGAGGAGCTGGAGAGCAGAAGACGAACCGGTGTGAATGGGGATGTGCCGCGGCTTCCCTCGCCCATGTTAGAGAGCAAATTCCTGCCCTGACATGCGCGAGGGAAGCTGCAGCAGATCCCTGTTCACACCGGCTCTTCTTCTGCTCTCCGGCTCCTCCTCGCTGCCGCGTCTTCCCTCACGGGTCTCGCCGCCGCAGATGTGAATGCAGCCAGATTTGTGGGGACTTTCTGATGCTATCAGCCACTCATCTAGGTAAGAATATATTTGAATCCCTACCCTAGGCAGTAATGGGAAATTTCACCAAAAAAGCCCAACCTCTTCCTGTAGGGAAAGGGTGTGGGTTTTTTGCAAAAATGTATTTTCCATCTGAAATGTCTTAACCAGCTCTTTAATTCTCACATAATCACATAACTCCAGCAGCTGAGGTATTTGCCAACCCTCATAACCACCCCAGCTGGGTTAATTTGCTACAGGTGCTTCTGATGATGACAGGTGTCCACTCACTTTCCTCGGATAGTTGTGGAAAATAATGCCCTTGAATTCCCCTTTGAAGATGTGGGGAACACTGCAGGTGTGTTGCCTAAAATGGGACGTGCAGGTGAATCTGCCCACAGGGAGCCTCTGGTGGACAGCTGGGCATACTCTGGGCTGTGACCCAAAAGGAGTTACTTACTCAACCCAATTTTGATCAGTGACATGGTTGAGGTTTTTTTTTTTTACCCTGTAGGATTGGCTATCATATGCAATTAAAACCATTAGGCAAATCCTTTCACATGAATACTATGAAGTGCAATTTGCCGATTAGGGCACAACCTTGTCTCTTTAGAAGCTCAGAAGTCATCTGAAGCACAGAAGTCAGCGGAGACATTCTGGGGTGGTTGTTAATGGAGTTTAAAACACCTTAGCAAGATCTGTCCTTCGTGTCTTATCAATTCCTGATAGATCTAATGCTTGGGCGGGTGGGGGGGGAGTTCAAAGGTCATCCCTCTTTTTGAAGTTTCTCCTGGTTACCAACAGGATTTAGTGGGAACAAGAAAGGATCATGTTTCCTGTAGTGTTCCTCTCCCTGCAGAAGATCTCAATGTTGATGTGAGGTGTAATGATAATGGTCTTGTGAGGAGTGGCTCCATCTTTGATGGTCCCTTGGACATAGTCCATGCCTGACTAAACTATCAAATGTTCCTATAGATTTTAAAACCTTTTCCTGGAATATTGCTGGACATAAACATAAGTTGGGTGATCTGGAATCTCATTTCTTTTCTTCTTTTTTTCAAAATTTTGATTTACTTTTTTTGCAAGAAACTTGTTTGGGTTCAGAAGTGTTACCACGGGACCCTTTATCCATGCATGAACACAGGGGTCCCGGCAGGGGAAGGTTCCAGTGCCCAGGCACGAACTCAAAATTTAGGAAATTAGCCTTTTTCAGTTGCCTAGGGTCCCCATGTGCTAGGGATTCAGTCTGAGGTCGTGGCATGCTACAACCCATTGGCCTACCATCTTCTCCCCCAAAAGGTGTGCCAGAAACAAGGAATATTCTAAAGAAAGAGGGGATGTTTATTCATCAGGGCTTAACAAGATACAGTACAGTGAGACATATACAAACAGCGCTGCCTAGTCTGGACTGGTGATTACAGGGTTAAATGAAGCAGTGTGGAGGGGAGCTCCAGGTCATGGAGAACAGAAAGTAAGCTAGTCTTCCCAAGGTCAGAGACAAGAGGGAGAGGGGTAGATTCGTTAGGCAGGCAGCAAAGAAGTCTTCAAGGGAGGAGCGGGGTGAAATTCCAAGCCTGAGTTTGAAGAGGGGAGAGAGAGAGAGAAAGAGAGAGAGAGAAATGGGTTACCTCTTCTTGCCCATTGCAAAGGGGACGGGTGAGCCCCAGTGATCCTGCGATGAGTTGGGAGGGGGACAGACCTAGGCCTGGGAGACCCTTGGAGCAGATTCGCACAGGAGATCCATGTGTATCCACGTCCAAAAGAAACTCAATTCTACAATGGGAAACTTGGTTCACTTGTAGGTACCAGGGGACAAAGCCGCACAGAAACTCACAATGGGTATTTGGATACTAGAAAGAAACTTCCTGGGCGAGTGCTCGGGAGCCTAGGACTAGTGCTCGCAATGGGCATTGAATGGGGTCTTTCTAGATGGAGAAGAAGGATGGTTTTGGGTAACAGTTACTAGAAAGAAGCTTCCTGGGTGGATGCTTGGGAGCCTGGGACTAGACAAAGGCTCGCAATGGGTGTTGGATGGGATCTTTTCAGACAGGGAGAAGGATGTTTTTGGGTCATCGCAATTCTGAAGGGACCAGTTATGCAAACGTCAGGCTGGATGGAGGGGCAGGAGAATCAGGTGCATTGGTGTCCCCTTATCTTGAGGGGCCCTTCACTGAAAGGGTCAAGGGCAGACTATTAACCGGGGTACAGTGCTAGGCAGGAGGATCCTATCTTTGGATGGAGGTTACACAAAAGGGGGAGTTGCCTGGTATTTCAATTGCTCCATATCTTTTAAGTACCGGTTCCTCCTGTTTCTTTCTTAGACGGGGTGTTTTGCAAGAGTCTGGTCTTCTGAAGGGAATTTCTATGAGGCCAGCTTGACCTATTTTTGCTCTCCTTACACATGGGGTCCCACCGCTTCTTTCTATGTGTCCCTTCTGAGTGAGGGTGTGTGTCTTTTTTGACGAATGTGTGACAGAAGATATCGAGTCTATATTTCCCTGGTTTATTTTCTTCCCGGAGGCTGGGGTGAAACAATCTAAGTGGGGTAGGCGTTGTAGTACTTTATCTGTCCTGGCTTAGTTCAATTGCTTGTTTGTTTGCTTGACATATGTATACTTGACATGAGTATGTTATGCTAAGAGAAAAGAAGAACAAGTAAGAAGACTAGGCTTGTTTCTCACTTGGAAGTATGCCAAAAAGGGGAGACGTGAAGAAGAGAGGACAGAGGCCATTTTTACATGGACATCCCCACCCCCCTCGCTGGGTGTGTGGGAGGGTGTTCCACCAGTGGGAGCATCCATGGAAACAGCACAGTGGTGGGTGGGGGGATAGGTGTTCCACCGGTATTCTCCCATGTGAACGCCATGGGCAGTGGGTGGAGGTGAGTGTGTGCTCCCGATGCACACCCATCTCCACCCATCACCCACCCATCTCCACCCACAGTCATCCAAAAAATGGAGGCGACTCCATGGGTGGAGATGGGTGGTCACCCATGGGAATGGACGCACACCCACCTCCACCCTCCATGCCAGCACACCCATCCTCCCACCCACCGCTGCCTGTGGTAAAAGGGCTGGAGTGACAAGATTGACAGGAAAAGAAAAGGGGAAGAAAGATAATGGATTTTGATTTGATGGTGTAACTATCACCATATTTAGCTAGAAATCATAATTATTGCATAGGTTTTAATGCAAAATCATAAGGATTACCATATTTGCTAGTCCAGTAATGGAGCAGTCTATATAAGCTGACCCAATTTGATAATTAGTTAGCTGCTCAGCTCAAGATTACCCCTGATTCTGAAACTCTGTCTGTGGGTCACTTGGACCCCCAGAAGAGTTCACCACCTCAGCCTACTTCACCTTGTATCTCTTCTTGTCTTCTACTGAGTATGATTCACCAATTCAAGAGACTGGCCATCTCTTGGAAAGGTGTTCTTCAATATAGGACTCTTTCAGGATTTTTATAGAATATTTGCTTATCTCTTATATTTCCTTTTCTTTGATCTTTTGCAGTTATTGTATAAGTTTTAAATGTATGTTTGGGTCTGGATCTTAATCCAGTTCCAGGAATACTTCATTCTTATTCTTAATCAATTCAAATCATATTCATTCTATTGATTTATGTCTTAATAAATTACCCTGTTATTTCTTATAAACATCTTTGTATGAGTGGTTAATTCCTGAGAGCGGTGGTGTATATCCAGAATTGAACCTCGTCTGATTATTTTTCCCAAATTTAAAATTGACTAGCATGCAGGAGGCCTTACCCTGTTGGTATCTTCTCTATTGGGACATCAGGATTCCACCCATAGAGATTGAGAGTGACTTTTTAAAGGCCTTCTGTTTTTCTCATTCTGACTCCACCAATTTTGTTGTTTTTAATGTTTATTTCTCTCCTAAGGGTTCAGTCTTTTTTAATGATAAATTGTGGAATACCTTAGAATCTACCATTGAGTCCTTGGGTAAAAATAGACATGCAAGTGGCAGGTGGTAAACCATGGTTGGGGAGCAACTCTGAACAAATGTGCCCATGGCCAGAGACCCGCCTGCTGCCCGCATGACCCGGGTAGGGTGGGGAGCTAAACAAATGTGTGGGCAGACGGTTCTGCTTCCAACCTGCTCCCAGCACCCCACCCCTACTATGACAGACAGCCATGGCAATCAGCCATGGCACATGGCCATGGTGATCCCTGTCCCGAGATGGGTATGGCAGGGCTGAACACACGTGCTAGCCCACGTTGGCCTTAGCCTGGGCTGTGTCCTCTGAGATTTTCCAAGGACACAGCCCAGACTAGGTGCCTACCTACTCTGGGGTAGCCCCTAGCTAACATCTGGTGGTATGTAAACAGACATGCCAGTGGGTCCTGGGCCAAAGCAGGCCACCATGATGTCTGTTTTTACTCCTTGCTAAATAATTTCCCTCTTTCTGAATTTGTTTTACTTGGTGATTTTAATACTCAATTGGGCAAGGGAGATGAGGACCAATGTGTCCTCGCTGAGTCATTTGACCGTATGGTCGTCTTAATACACAATCTAAGGACTTGATTCAAAACAAGCTGGCCAGAAACTTGCTGGAATTTTACATAAGTTTAACTTTGTGGTTTTGAACAGAAGAGCTTGGAGAGATACAAGTGGCAATTATACATTTTTCTCCCCGCAGGGTGGGAGTGTTATCGATTATGTGGCAATACAAAAATATTATTGACCACATGTTGTTGATTTTGCAATATCTATAAGAGAAGATAGTGACTGACCACCATTCTTTAGAGATGGTTCTTAGGTTTACGGGTGTCTTTATATGCAATAATGTAGATATATTTCACAGGCAAGTGGGTGTGGATTTTTTGTCATATGGTAATTGCCAAATTAGATGGAACACCCTAGTTAGACAGAAAATTAAGGACAAACTGATGTAGGCTGATATGATATATTTAAAAGATCTTTTATGTTGCAGGTTGATACTGTGTTTATTATTGACTCTTGCTAAAACAACATAATCTTTGGGAGAGGAGTTAATTAATAAGGAGTACTCTCAGCCACTGATTAATAACCAGGGTTCCTAGTTTTCTCTTTGCAATGGAAAACCAGAGAAAACCAGAGATTTTGCCTTTTCCCAGAGAATGTCACAAAAAATGTCAAAAACTTACAGGTGTGGGAGGAGGACACAGCAAGCAGGGGCACAGAGGGTGATTTCAGACATTACGCATCTGACATTCACCCCGGCTGAACCACAGTCAAACACGGGCCACGTTTGACTGTGGTGGATGTCTGTTGGCTCGCCGCCAGATGTGCACCACAGTCAAACGCAGCCCGTGTTTGCATTCACCACACTTCTGGACCCCCGGACGTGAGGAGGTCAAGAAGTGTGGTGAATGGAAAGTAACCCGCGGCCGTGGTGAATGGAAAGTAACATCTGGTTACTTACCATTCACCGCGGTCATTGGCATTCACCCCTGCCTGTGGTTGTGGCAGTGGCCAGATTGGCCGCTGCCCGTTGTGAGGGGGGAGGGATGCCGGGGAACGCAGGGGGCAGGGCCGTGTGGCAGCACGCTGCACAGCGTGGCCCCACCCCCTCCATGGGGCTGCTGCTTTAGATGTGATGGGCGGCCGCTTTCACCACGGGCCGTGGGGTGGTTCGGACCACAGCCAGGGGCAATGGGGTGCACATCTGTTGGCGCACCCCTTCACCCCCGGCCATGGTCCAAACCACCCCATGGTCTGTGGTGAAAGCTGCCGCCCATCACGTCTGAAATCACCCAGAGTGGAGCTGAGGGGAAGCAACCTGAAGGCATGTACTGGAGGGACAGGGTTTCTGCATTTGGAGGAGTGTCACAGACTTCCTATGAGTTGAGGGAGGAGCAGGGACACTGTGAATTGGGACCGTCAGGTCTTCTGGACCTTGGGAAGAGGAGACAGGACGTGGGTCTAATTGGGCCCACAGCAGCTTCCCCAAGTGCCAGCCTCTATATGGTTCTCCTTTCTGATTGGTAGAGTGGTCTGGGACCAGGCTGGGAGGAGAAGGCAACAAGCGCAGGGCAGCAGAGGGGAAGCAACCTAAAGGCATGTGCTGTGGGAGGAGGGCCTCTGCATTCGGAGGGGTGTCACAGACCTCAAATATTTATTTATTTATGTATTACTGTTGTTGGGACAGGTAGCTGCAAAATTGCATTAAAATGAAAATATTACATTAAAATGTGGTGTTCTAACTCATACCTATATATGGGGAAAGTCAACTAGCATTTAATTTAATCACAGATAAACAGAGATTTTGGGGGTTTTAATCAAAGAATTTATGTTTTTTTAATCAGAGAATTTCCAATTTTTTGTCACAGAAAACTAGGAACCCTGGTAATAACAGAGTCTGGTTTGATGAAGAATGCCAGCAGTTTAAAAGCAAATTGGGTAAATTAACCAGGTCTATAAGGACTCATGATTCTATGGAACTTAAGAACTTTGTTGAGTGCAGGAGAGATTATAGAAAACCTACTAAGGAAGAAAAAATACGATCATCAATTGCTTCTTTGGCAAGAGTTGGCATCTGCTGCCACTGAACAGAATCCTAGCAAGTTTGGAAAACTAGCAACCTGGGGAACCAACAAGCTCTTTTCCTAAGAAGGACTGGGAATGGCATTTTGCCTTGTTATATAATATCTTTGATGATCTTAACTAGGGGGATTTTTGAGCCTGTTTTTGCCTCTGTGGTTATGACTGAAGAGGTGAAATCTCTCATCTTACAACAATGCAATAATAAAACTCCTGGGTAAGATTATAACCCCATTGAGGTATATAAAGAAAATATGGATTGGTGGGCTTCCCTGTTGGCTAAACTGTTTACTTGCATTGACGATTCTGAGAAATTTCCATTGGACTGGGTGCTAAGCATTATTATTTCCCCATTTAAAAAGGGTGATAGCCTGAAGCCAGAAAACTACCACCCTATTTTCTTGTTAGATATTGCTTATAAAATGTACACACTCTTTCTGCTGAACAAATTGGAATATTGACTGATGATCAAAAGCTGTTTCATGAGGAACAGGCAGGATTTAGGAAAGGTTACTCCACGTCAGATGGCTGTTTTTGTGCTTTCTCACTTTGCTAATAAGTATGTTACTTCCAAAAAGGGTAAGATGTTTGCAGCTTTTATTGACTTTAGGTTGACTTTTGACTTGGTAAACAGAGTTCATCTCTGGAAGAAATTGGAATTAGCAGGGATTTATCTGAGACTGTTGGCATTACTGACGTCTCTAACTGTACACACAGCAGCTAAAGTTAGAATTGACCATTCAGGAAAACTTTCTGGTCAGATTCCTGTCAAGAGGGGTGTCAAACAGGGCTGCCTTTTGGCATCCTTTCTCTTCAATTTTTTAATTTAATGATGTTGTTGTGACTTCTGGGGATCACTATTTCCTCCCTAGGATTAGGACCTGTGCTATTACGGTGCTCCTATATGTGGATGATGTGGTTTTATTATCCCAAATCCGAGCTGGACTGAGGCAGCTGCTCAAAGATTTTTCTATTTTTTCCCTTCAGGATCATTTGTGTATTAACCATAATAAAACAAAGATTATGACCAACAGTCATAATTCCAAGGTTCTTAAGTGGTCTATTGACAGTCATCCTATCGAACAGGCCAAGTATTTTAGATATCTAGGGATATGTTTATCATTATCACAAAATGGGGGATGTGATTTTCATATCCGGAAATCCAAAAAATTATGTTAAAAATCTGTGGAAGCAGTTCTCCACTTTACCCACCTCTATGGCAGCAACCTTATGGCCCCCGCCCTTAAAGCTTTTAGAGACGAGTCTGTTGCACAAATTTTGTATGGAGCAGAGATTTAAATAAGCTTGACTTGACTGGGGTGTGGGAGGGGAAGGGAATTAACTGAAGCAGCGAGTGCACTGCAACGAGACAGGAAGCAAACAACTGAACTATCCCGAGAGAAGGTTGTTCAGGTTCAGGTTTGTTAAGGCACTGGCTCTTGCCCTGGCCAATCACACAAACAATCAGAGGTGGCTGGTGGGTTTTGAGGCTGGAGGGGCAGTAAGGCCGGCGAGCCTAGGGGCAGAGCCAGGACAACGGTAGGTGGAGCCAGGGCAACGGTAGGCAGAGCCAGGGCAATGGTAGGCGGCATAACCCAGCAGCAAGGAGTTCCCAGGGTTAACATACAAAACACAGTTTGCATACACATCAAGCTTAAAATAAATAATTTATAAACCCAAAGCACAGGCACTCATCCTTGAAAAGCACCCAAGTCACAGCCCGAGTCCAGTAGTTCATGATACTGAGGAGGACTGACAATGCCATGCATTCTACATAACCATGCAAGATTATCATTGGTCCCATTTAAAACCACAGATTGAAACCCACTAGTCACCGTTTTTACACCAGATCAAGGATTGCAACAAAACACAGTTTGCATGTGGTTTCTGTGTGTGGTTTTTTTTTTTAAATTGTGATTCATGGGGATTTAAAATTCCTCTCCAACACAGAGAGAGAGAGAGAGAGAGAGAGAGAGAGAG
>QEPC01003915.1:2006648-2036739 GCA_003113815.1 Sphenodon punctatus | reverse complement strand
CCCCCCGTGTGCTCCCACTCCCCCCACCCCGGGCCCCGCAATTTACTCACCATGGTGGGGCTGGCTCGAGGAGACTAAGAGCTGCATGCGCGTCAGCCTGTGCAGGGGGCTGGGAGCTGCTGACGCATGCACAACTTAGTTCATACCGGGGGCACCTCTATTGGGCACCCGGGTATGAAGTTTAGCCCTGCCCGGCCCCTGCAATGAAAGAGTGCCCCCTGTGGCACTCTTTCATTGAAGGGTCCCCTTATGTGGAATGGATGGTGCTTCTAGCTGCCCACTCCACATAAAGGGAAAACGCTTCCCTTTTGTCCCTGAAGGCTTCCTTAGGACACACAACTGGTGAGAATGTTCGGAGCCATCTCAAAGAACTTTGTTTAGAGAGGCAGAAACCTTCAGAAGGTTTCTGTGTCTCTTAACAAGGTTCTTCGAGATGGCTCTGAACGTTCACTGCGACGCCAACGCAACCGATTAAAAAAAAAAAAAGCCTCTGCTGGCTTGGGGAGTCCTGGGGGGCCAGAAAAGGCATTTCCCCTGTCACCCTATGGGTCCCACCACCCCTGCAAACAATAAATACATAAAAGTAATAAATAACAGAACAACACAATAACCATGTCTAATATCACAACCGATACGAGTCAACCAGTTAAAATATACAAATCAAGCAATACTTATACCTAATTAGCTCAGCCTGGTAAGCCAACAGCACCAGTTTGCTTATCACGTATGGATCATTGTTTTGTAGAAGTCAAATTAATTTCTCCTGTGGATCCAAAAAGATCACTGCCTTCCACAGGGGATCTAACAGAGCTTCCCTGATATTGATGACGTACTGGCAATGCATTACATAATACTTAATTGTTTCAATTTCTCCCAAAGAACATGTACAATGCCTTTGAGTTCTTGGGGTTCCTGCCCGTCTCCCTGCTAAAATGGCTGTAGACATGTGCTCAGCTCGCAGGCGACAGAGTGCCGCTTTTAACTTATCATTTAAATCTAGAGAGAGAAAGGTTGCCAGGCCCTTTTCAGGAAACCAATGAATGTATAAGGGCCTAATTTTCAAGAGTCTAACAGCTCCCACATCCTCCTGTTTGGCAATATCTATGAGTTGCTGGCAAACCTCCAGCTTACCTCAGGGCAGAATAAGCCTGTCAGGACCAGCTATTAAATATCCCATCCCACAACTGTCTAATATCTGTGTAACAGCCCGCAACCATGGCGATCTCCTCAATGGAGAACAGGCAAAATCTTCCAAATAGCAGATTTTTGACAGTCTATTGGGAGAACGAGTCAGCAATTTAAACCTATAGTAAAGTGGTCTTAGCCATGGTAAGTAAATTACCCACTCCTGTTTCTAGCCTCAAAAAAATAAGAAGGCATGGATGGGGGAAGTCCCAAAAGTCTCTGAAGGAATTTAGTGGGCGTGATAGTTCCTTATTGGCTTTGTATCCCCAAACTGCCATAGCATATAAAATAACAGCGCAAACCTTAGCATCAAAAAGCCTTATAGGAGAAAGTTGCGAATTATATCCAAAGGCTACATGGGTGTTCCAAATAGCAGAAACCACCGAGGCAATTTTAGTTCTTAAAAACTTATGATGCCTTACCCAGGAAGGAGTCGAAGACACAGTAATTCCCAAATATTTATAGTCTTTAACTACTTCCAGGGAAATACCTTTAACCTGCCATTGTCAAAGTGTACCCCTAACACCCCATCTCATGATTTTAGTTTTAGCATGGTTTATCTTTACATGGTCCTGGTCACATACTGTTACAAAGGCATCGAGAGCTCTCTGTAATCCAACTAGGGTTCTAGAAATCAGGACCGCATCATCTGCATACATCAACAGTGGCATGGGGTGGGGGTGGGGGGTGATAGTTTGCCTGTTCCAGTTTACGAAACAGGCCATTAACATAGAGGTTAACTAAGAGAGGTGCAAGCAAACAACCCTGATGAACCCCTCTACTAATAATAAATGCCTCCATTAACTGGTCCTGGAGTCCATATCTTACTTTTGCCCATGTAGTGTTGTAAAATGCCATTACCAACTTTAAAAAAATAGGGTCAATTCCCAAATACTCCAGCTTTTCCCAAAGCAAGCTCCTATTCAATTAATCAAAGGCTGCAGATAGATAAATAAATGCAAAATAGAGGCTAGATTTATGCAGTGTGACATATTAATGTCAAAGATATTGTGGAGTGAAAATATGGTCTAAAGTGGAAAACCTAGTTCTGAAACCTGCCTGAGCCTTATGCAGGATACCATGACCTTCCACCCAGACTTACAGATGACAAAGTAAGTGTCTTCCATAAATCTTGGCAGAGATATCTATGAGGCTAATCGAAATATGGGATCCCGGATTAATTTTATCACCCTTTTTATAAATTGGAACTATTATATTCCCTTGCCATGAATACGGAATCTCAGAATGAGACATGATAAAATTGAACTATTCCACAAGGATGGAACCCCAGGAGTATGGTTTATACTGATAGAATTCTGGTGGTCTCCCATCTGGGCCAGGAACCTTTTTTCTCTTCAATTTGGCAAAATAAGCCATCATCTGCAGAGACGTAAATAAGGAGATAAATCACCATCAACAATGTTGGGAGAATTTATCTCCCCGGAGTGATGAACTGCAAAATGATTTGCAAAATATTCAACCCATGAGGACGGAACAATATTAGTCTCAAACTTAACTCTAGGGTTTCCTAATGCAGATTTAACTAAACACCAGAAGGTTCTACTGCCATAATGGCAGATTTAAGCCTATGCCACTGCAGCCTCTGATGGGACAATTTCTTCCATTTTAGCAAGGCTTTATAGTCAAGTCTAAGCAGTCTAAATTGCTCCCAGTCTGAGACCTTATGTTTCTGGAGTTCTCTAGTCCTTCCAATTTAAGTTGTGTGCTTCTGAATGCAACATTCATGGTCAAACCAAGGAGCAGAATTTGCCTTCTTACATATACCTCTTGCCGACTTAACCTCACTGTGAAAATAAGAAGTGACAAATTCCATTAACAGCCGGCAGTTGTCCCCTATATACTCCTGCTTAAGGATAACTGTTCTTAGTTCCTGAAAAATAGGGCCCCTCAAAAAAAAGTCAATTCTTTCTGCCATCTTATCATCCCATTTCAACTGACACTTCCGGGGGGTGGGGGGGAGCAGAACGTCTTGTGAAGAATAAGAAAAAATAGCTATGTCAGGAGAATGAGAGGGGAGAACCTCCCCTGCCTCACTGCAACCCATGTCCCAACAAAGAGGGGAATGGTCACTTTCAGGTCTATTATCAATTTTGAATTCTGAAACTTGTAACCCGGAGGCAAGGTCTAAAAGAACATAGTCAATAATACTGGACCCAGAAGAAGTGGATAAAGCCTCCCTATCATTGTTAAGGTTGATCTTATCTGAAATCTCACAAAGGTCATCCCCTGATGACAAACTCAGTAAATGTATGGGTGAGGCCATCTCCAATTCCTCAGGCTCTTCCAATAACATAGCCTCTTTAACATAGTGTTCACTAGCAGTGGGGATTTCCCCAGTTGAAGCAGGTTCGGGAGATATAACATCACTGCAAAGTAAGCCATCAAAATTCTTTCCTACATTTTGCTTCCCCTTAGTTAAAATTGTGATCATTTTAGATAGAACAGCCCTAGCATGTAAGGGGATACATCTACCCTCTTTATCTAGTTCAGGAGTAATACCCAGTTTCTTACAAGCTGCCCTAGTGCGCATGTTCAAACAATAACTCTGTCTAAAAGGAAAATTCCCATAAACAGGTGATGCAAGATTAAAACCCCTCACTTCTAACTGCAGAGTTGAGTGAAACTAGCCCCTGAGCAAAAGAGGAAACACTCCAGTCACAGTAGTATTTCAGAAAACTGAATAACCAGAAGAAATATTTCCTCCAAAGTCAGGAATCCGCACCCAACCAACACAAATGGTTGGGTCTGGCACAAATTATAGTTCAAAGACCCAGGAAAACACCTGTCACAAATCCATTTGCTATCAATGTAAAATGTAGGGGCGGGACTCCAGACTGATTATCGGTGTCAGTTTCTATTGGTGTCAGCTCCCCTGTGTTTTGGATCCCCTATCGGTGTAGGTTTTCCCATTGACTACAATGGGAAAGCCTCTGACTCCGAGACACAGGGAGCTGACGCAGACAGAAACGAAACCCCTCCTGGGGCATCCACCCACCCCACTCCTGGCCACAGAAGGTGGGAGTGAGGATCAATTACCCCTAACACCCCTACCCACCGGGGCCCAGCGTTACACCCCTTCCTCCTCCCCAGGGCCCCTAAAGAGTCTTACCTACAGTCCCGGCAGAGGATGGGGGTGATGGCCACTGCAGGCTGGAGTGCTGGCTCTGCTGCCGGTGACTGGGTCTCCTCTGCTGCCGGTGGGAGCCGGCTCCACTGCCAGGCCTGGCTGCCCAGTGGTGGAGCCGGCTCCTGCCAGCAGCAGAGGAGACCTAACCACCGGCAGCAGAGCCAGCTCCTGTTCCGGTCAGTCGGGTCTTCTCTTCCTTTCTTCTTTCTTCTTTTCTTCTAATATTCTCTTCTTTTTCTTCTAGATCCCATGCCGAACTCTGAAAGTTTCTGGCTTCTTCACTGCACATGCGCAAAATGGTCACCGAGGCTATTTTGCACATGTGCACCCCTCTTCCAAAATGGCACTGGCAGCATCGGCACCATCTTGGAAGAGGGTAGTCATTCTGCACGTGTCCATACTCTGCGCATGTGTTCACTCCGCTGCCGGCGGGAGCCAGCTCCGCCACCAGGCAGCTAGGCCTGGCAGTGGAGCCAGCTCCCACCGGCAGCAGAGGAGACCCAGCCACCAGCAGCAGAGCTGGCATCCCAGCCAGAAGCAGCCACCATCCCCCACACTCCACCAGGACTGCAGGTAAGACTTTTTAGGGGCCTCAGGGATGGGGGAGGGGTGTGATGCCGGGCCCCAGCAGGTGGGAGTGTTAGGGGTAATTGATCCCCACCCCCACCCTCCAAGGCCAGGAACGGGCTTCCCCACGGGTCGCGGCTCTTCCCATTGAAGTTAATAGGGAGGATTTCCCATTGACTTCAATGGGAAGATCCGAAATCTTATAATCGGGCACCAAGAGGGCCCAATTCTTGGATCTCTCGATTTTAAACCAACAGTAGCATTATCGGCCACTCTTGGTTTAAACCAAAACTGAAAGTTCGATCCCTAGTAAAATGGTTAAAGGATTAATCCAGCTACTGAAGCTGACTTCAGAACTTGTAAATATACTTAAATTCCAACAATAATAGTTCTGGAAGGGTCTAGCTCTACTCAGAGGTTATTATAACATCACTTGGCTTCTGTTTAGCAATTGATCTTGTAGTACTATAAATGGTACCAGAAAACTTACTAAGTACCTTGCTCTTTGGGAGCTTATATTGACAAGATTGGCTCCTGCTGGGAATACATTTAATGTTATTAACCAATCACTTAAGTCCAACTTAAGCCTATTAAATACATTTCTAAAGAATAGGACAAATATCCCACAAAAAACCTTACTCTTTTCAACAGGTAAAGGGGAAGGCTGATCTCCAACTTAGCCCCTTAATATAGGTTTTATAAATAGGAGCCGGATCTTGAAACTTTCCTATAAGTTGCTTGTGCTTGTAGTACCTTGAGTTCAAACCCTTCTTAGCCAAATGTTTAGTAGTTCACCCGGGTCAGAATGGTACCTTACTATACTAAAAGCATAAAGTGTTAGCTAATCCCTCACAGATATCAGGTCCTGGGGGGACTTCAGTGCAGACAATGCCCTGGTTCGAATTCAGCCACAAAACAGATCTCTCCTACATGCAGTCCCCCAACAGATCACCTATGAAGGTTCCTCCTGGTGTAAATGGTCCCAACAGACCACCTATGAAAGTTCCTCCTGGTGTAAATGGTTCCAACAGACCACCTATGAAGGTTCCTCCTGGTGTAAATGGTCTAGCATATGGGCCTCGTTCTCCTAGCTCCACCTGACAGGTAACAGATCCTGGGGGGGGGGTCCTCAATATGGGCAGAAGCCCTGGCTTCAGTCCAGCCACCCAGCAGCTCTCTCCCAGGGACACTCCCCAACAACTTTCTCCCAGAGGGCCTCCACGACCCGCAAATGGCCCCAACAACGGCCGACACCCTTAGGTGGCGCCCAAGGGCCCCAGCCCTAGAATAAATACCTGAAGAGGGAGGAGGGGACAGGGTTGATTAGCAGGCAACTCCTCCTCTAGGCAAATCCCTCCAAGGTTCCCCCAGCTGGCACACACACCATCCCAAGGGAATGCTTGCATGACATTAACCACTTGACTGCAGCTAGAGGGCCCAGGTACCAGTCCAAATATATCCCGTTGATTTAAAAGGGGGAATGGATAGAGCATGACAGCATCTGTTTTGGCAGGAATAATGGAAAGCCAGCATTGAAACGGTTAATCTATGTACTCTCCCTGAGATGGAGTCTATGTTTCTGGGGCCTCCCTGGGAAACATAGATCCCTGGGATTATGCATTCTCCTCGATGTCATACATGCTTATCCTCAAGGAGTGGACTGGTCTATGGGGATAGCTCACTTTCAAGAAGTCACATACACTCAGCTGATTAACATTATGTATAGACTGCATCGGCTCAGCTCTGTGCTAACCGGAGTCTGTGATCTCTTGGCTGCTTCAGGCCAAATTATTAGAAAGCTCAACTCTTTGGGTGCACCAAAAAGGGCCACGCTCTTTTGAAAACCTGGCCCCAAATGTATGTGCTGGGCACCTGGAAATATGCTAACTCAGGTTAGCATCATGTATTTGACATTCAGCCAAGGAGCAGGCTCCTCCTTGAGTGCAATATTCAATGGTCTTTGCTGTTTGTTTAAGGTGTTGTAATGTAAGCACTTAAGAATATAAGAAGTGCCATACTGGGTATAATATTGATGGTCCATCTAGCAACCTAGTGTGAAAAAAGACATGATGCTAACCACCCTTTAACCACCCTTGGTGGTTATTTATGCATGGATGATTTCAGATGTGATGGGCCCCCAAATCTTCACCACAGTGGATTCCCAGTGGTGGCGAGCCGAACAACCACCCCCCGTGGTCCAGGAAGGCCCCAAACAGACGTGACGGGATCAGGACCATGGCAGGGAATCGTACCGACAGACCATGGCCTGGGGCAGTGCAACAGATGTGATGCCGATTCTGGGCCGTGGTCAAAACACCCAGAAGGCACCGGGGAGGGGCGGGAGGCAGACATGGCCGACAGAGGGCAAAGAAAGCCAAAAGTGCCTACAGGGAACGCCCACACAAGGGAAATGGGAAGGCTGGGGGAGGAGGGAGAAGAGCCGCCGAGGCGGTACACACAACAGGCACAGAGAAAACGAGGTCACAGCGGAACACACAGCACAAACACACGCCCGGGCGCATACACACCCGCACAGGAAAGGAAGGGAAGGGGAAACACAGCGGGATGGCCAACACACATGGCACAAAGGACAAAGGAGGAAGGGGGGGACCTGGGGCCAGGAAAGCAGAGGGGACTGGCAGGGGGGCAGGGCAGGACACGGGGAATGGCACCCGGAACCCCAACAGTAGCACAGGCAGCACGGGCAACCCCACAGGCAAACAGGCAGCCCTGACTCAGGGAGACCCCTCAGGGACAGAGCACAGGCACAGGGGGAGGCCACATGGACAGGGAGTGGCCCGGGAATGGTCCAGAAGGCAGACAGGGACCCTAGGCACCAGCGAGGGTGCAATGAACAGGATGGAGGAGAGCTGTAGCCGAAGAGCTGAGCAGGCGATACAACCTCCCCCCCGGGAGGATGCCGGGAGGTGCAGTCCAGGGGCACCAGAACCCCACGGTCACAGAGTCAACCAGGGGGGGCATGGGCACAGGAGGGAGTGCAGCCAGACGGGGAAGGCCAGCAGCACCCAGAGTGCTGGGAGCCAATTCAGAGATCAGGACACAGCCACAGGAGAAGGCAGCCACGAAGGGGAACAGTTGCAGAGGCAGACAGAGGGGGCCCATGGAGGGGGCCCAGAGCCACGGGCAGGGGCAGCGGAACCCTAGGAGCCAGCCAGCACAGCAACGAGTCCAGGACATCATGGAGAGAGTGGGCAGTGACCCACGGCATCAGGGCAGAGGCGGGAGCTCACAGCGGGGCCAGCATTCAGGACCCGGAAGGCACAGGGGTCCTCACAGCCAGCTGCAGGGGGCCACAAAGGGGGTTGAGGCCTGGTGGCCCACCAGCTGCACTTAGTGGGGCCACTGGAGCATGCCCCGATGGTAGCCCAGCACAGATATGTGGTGGGAGACAAGGTGGTACGCCTCGAAGGGATCCTGCATGGCGAGCCCCACCTGGACATCGGATCAGGACCACACACCAGCCAGCACCACCAGCTCCACCCTGGTGGGCTCTGACAAGCCATAGTCAGCAGCAGGGGGCCATGGAAGGTGNGCTTGTGCTTGTAGTACCTTGAGTTCAAACCCTTCTTAGCCAAATGTTTAGTAGTTCACCCGGGTCAGAATGGTACCTTACTATACTAAAAGCATACAGTGTTAGCTAATCCCTCACAGATATCAGGTCCTGGGGGGACTTCAGTGCAGACAATGCCCTGGTTCGAATTCAGCCACAAAACAGATCTCTCCTACATGCAGTCCCCCAACAGATCACCTATGAAGGTTCCTCCTGGTGTAAATGGTCCCAACAGACCACCTATGAAAGTTCCTCCTGGTGTAAATGGTTCCAACAGACCACCTATGAAGGTTCCTCCTGGTGTAAATGGTCTAGCATATGGGCCTCGTTCTCCTAGCTCCACCTGACAGGTAACAGATCCTGGGGGGGGGGTCCTCAATATGGGCAGAAGCCCTGGCTTCAGTCCAGCCACCCAGCAGCTCTCTCCCAGGGACACTCCCCAACAACTTTCTCCCAGAGGGCCTCCACGACCCGCAAATGGCCCCAACAACGGCCGACACCCTTAGGTGGCGCCCAAGGGCCCCAGCCCTAGAATAAATACCTGAAGAGGGAGGAGGGGACAGGGTTGATTAGCAGGCAACTCCTCCTCTAGGCAAATCCCTCCAAGGTTCCCCCAGCTGGCACACACACCATCCCAAGGGAATGCTTGCATGACATTAACCACTTGACTGCAGCTAGAGGGCCCAGGTACCAGTCCAAATATATCCCGTTGATTTAAAAGGGGGAATGGATAGAGCATGACAGCATCTGTTTGGGCAGGAATAATGGAAAGCCAGCATTGAAACGGTTAATCTATGTACTCTCCCTGAGATGGAGTCTATGTTTCTGGGGCCTCCCTGGGAAACATAGATCCCTGGGATTATGCATTCTCCTCGATGTCATACATGCTTATCCTCAAGGAGTGGACTGGTCTATGGGGATAGCTCACTTTCAAGAAGTCACATACACTCAGCTGATTAACATTATGTATAGACTGCATCGGCTCAGCTCTGTGCTAACCGGAGTCTGTGATCTCTTGGCTGCTTCAGGCCAAATTATTAGAAAGCTCAACTCTTCGGGTGCACCAAAAAGGGCCACGCTCTTTTGAAAACCTGGCCCCAAATGTATGTGCTGGGCACCTGGAAATATGCTAACTCAGGTTAGCATCATGTATTTGACATTCAGCCAAGGAGCAGGCTCCTCCTTGAGTGCAATATTCAATGGTCTTTGCTGTTTGTTTAAGGTGTTGTAATGTAAGCACTTAAGAATATAAGAAGTGCCATACTGGGTATAATATTGATGGTCCATCTAGCAACCTAGTGTGAAAAAAGACATGATGCTAACCACCCTTTAACCACCCTTGGTGGTTATTTATGCATGGATGATTTCAGATGTGATGGGCCCCCAAATCTTCACCACAGTGGATTCCCAGTGGTGGCGAGCCGAACAACCACCCCCCGTGGTCCAGGAAGGCCCCAAACAGACGTGACGGGATCAGGACCATGGCAGGGAATCGTACCGACAGACCATGGCCTGGGGCAGTGCAACAGATGTGATGCCGATTCTGGGCCGTGGTCAAAACACCCAGAAGGCACCGGGGAGGGGCGGGAGGCAGACATGGCCGACAGAGGGCAAAGAAAGCCAAAAGTGCCTACAGGGAACGCCCACACAAGGGAAATGGGAAGGCTGGGGGAGGAGGGAGAAGAGCCGCCGAGGCGGTACACACAACAGGCACAGAGAAAACGAGGTCACAGCGGAACACACAGCACAAACACACGCCCGGGCGCATACACACCCGCACAGGAAAGGAAGGGAAGGGGAAACACAGCGGGATGGCCAACACACATGGCACAAAGGACAAAGGAGGAAGGGGGGGACCTGGGGCCAGGAAAGCAGAGGGGACTGGCAGGGGGGCAGGGCAGGACACGGGGAATGGCACCCGGAACCCCAACAGTAGCACAGGCAGCACGGGCAACCCCACAGGCAAACAGGCAGCCCTGACTCAGGGAGACCCCTCAGGGACAGAGCACAGGCACAGGGGGAGGCCACATGGACAGGGAGTGGCCCGGGAATGGTCCAGAAGGCAGACAGGGACCCTAGGCACCAGCGAGGGTGCAATGAACAGGATGGAGGAGAGCTGTAGCCGAAGAGCTGAGCAGGCGATACAACCTCCCCCCCGGGAGGATGCCGGGAGGTGCAGTCCAGGGGCACCAGAACCCCACGGTCACAGAGTCAACCAGGGGGGGCATGGGCACAGGAGGGAGTGCAGCCAGACGGGGAAGGCCAGCAGCACCCAGAGTGCTGGGAGCCAATTCAGAGATCAGGACACAGCCACAGGAGAAGGCAGCCACGAAGGGGAACAGTTGCAGAGGCAGACAGAGGGGGCCCATGGAGGGGGCCCAGAGCCACGGGCAGGGGCAGCGGAACCCTAGGAGCCAGCCAGCACAGCAACGAGTCCAGGACATCATGGAGAGAGTGGGCAGTGACCCACGGCATCAGGGCAGAGGCGGGAGCTCACAGCGGGGCCAGCATTCAGGACCCGGAAGGCACAGGGGTCCTCACAGCCAGCTGCAGGGGGCCACAAAGGGGGTTGAGGCCTGGTGGCCCACCAGCTGCACTTAGTGGGGCCACTGGAGCATGCCCCGATGGTAGCCCAGCACAGATATGTGGTGGGAGACAAGGTGGTACGCCTCGAAGGGATCCTGCATGGCGAGCCCCACCTGGACATCGGATCAGGACCACACACCAGCCAGCACCACCAGCTCCACCCTGGTGGGCTCTGACAAGCCATAGTCAGCAGCAGGGGGCCATGGAAGGTGACCAAGCTCCAATAGGCAGTGGTAGACCAGGTCACGTGACCGCTGGTACCCACGGGCCCTGTGAACGCAGCCAAAGAAGGACACTGCCAGGGCAGGACCCCCTTCCGCCAGACAGGCTGTGTAGGTGGCCAGGATGCACACAGAGAGAGTAGACACAGTCTCTGCCACAGACCACCCCACATGCGAGCACCTCATCTCCAGGATGCACCCATTGGGAAAGAGAAAAAAAGGCCCAGTGTCTCCGCATGCAGCCGGCAATCGCGGGCGCTTGCCTAATAGCCAAAGTAGCGCAGACCGAAGCTCAGACTCACATAGGCACCTGTGAGGCTGTCAGGGCAACTCAGGAGCAATTACACAGCCGGGGAATGCCACAGGTCACACAGGGCCATGGTCTCATGGAAGGTCCAGCTATGGGGGTCACCAGGGGTGGTGGGGCCTGCGAGCCCTGGGGAAGCACTGCCAGCCATGGTCCAGCAAGCGGTGGATACTAACTGCAAGGAAAGAGGGGTTCCACAATCCCTGAAGGGATGGGAGGGGAAGCAGGGGAGCTCCAAGGCCAAGCAATAAGGCCACATGGCACAACATGGCATGGCAGACTAACGAGGCGTGGGGTGCAGACCCAGCCCAGCTGCTGGAACCGAGCACACATACAGGACAGCCCACACACAGATCAGGGCAGGGAGGACAACAGGCATCCAAGACAGCTAGGTGGGAGGTGATGACAGGAAGAATGCAGCTGCTGCCCGCACACCCGGGCTCAGGCTGGTCCATGCAACAAGCCCTGTGCAGGGACCGTGGGTGCACTCAATGGGGCTTCCCCTGCCTCCCCATCCTGGCTGCCCTGTGGGGGCTGGGCCTGCTAGCCAAGGGGGCGGGCAGAGGCACCCCAGGGCCCCCAGCCCGGCTGCCAGGTCGTGACTTGGTGGTGGGGCACCAGCCTATAACAGTAGCGGCTGCACCCCACCCGGGGCGCCGTTCACCATGGAGCTGGGACAGTTGGGTGCCTGTGGGATGCACCTATCAGTCTGCGCAGAGTGGTAGCACTCGCACACGGACCTCTTGTGCATCCAGACCGTAGAGGTGCACCTGGGTGCCCGGCTGCGGGTGTGCATGGCCAGGAGCGCAGCTAGAACCCAATGAGACCACCATGGACGCAGGCACTCCCTGGCCTGCCTCAGAGCCCAGCATGTGTCCGGGGCGGCCCGACAGACCCTCCTCCGTGCCCAGGAGTGGCCTGCTGCACTCCACGAGGTGGCTGGCCGGCTCCAATGGCAAAGTGAGACCATGGGGCATGCAGCTCTGCTCGCAATGCCCATTGCCCGGCGGGTATGGGTCATGGAGCGGGCACAGGGGTGGTGGGCCAGGGCGCTGGCTCACTGGGACAAGGTCACCTGTAGAGTATACTTTTGGATGGACAGGCGCATCCTCCTGTGACTCACGGAGCTGCCGCTCCCTGGCTGGAGTGGCAGCACACACCCATGTGGGCCCCCATTCCCATGGTCCAGTGGGTGGCCATCGGGGTCTGGACCCTTGTAACACCCGACTCCTTCAGGTCCGTCTCACAGCACTTCGGCGTTGGGGTGAGCACCATCATTGGGATCCTGCGAGATGTCTGCGAGGTGGTGGATGGCGTGCTCCTGGACCGAGCGATCCAGCTGATGGACCAGGAGGCCATGATGGCTGGCTTCGCAGCTGGAGGATTCCCCAACTGCATGGGCGCCGTAGACGGCACCCACATCGAGATCCTCCGCCCATCCGATGGGGAGGCTGTAGAATATGTCAACCGACACGGGTACTACTCCCTGCAGCTGCAGGTGGTTGTGGATCACCGGGGGCGGTTCATAGACATTTACACGGACCTCTCTGGGCATAGCCACGATGCCCGGATCATGACCATCTCTCCCTTCTATGCCTGGATGTACCGTGAGGATATCATGGACATGGGGATGACCTGGATCGAGAGGGTGCTGATGCCCCCCTGCATCCTGGGGAACCCAGCCTATCCACTCACCCGGTGGCTGATGAAGGCATACCCGGTCACCATGAAACCTGTGGAGGCGCTGTACAATACCTGCCTGTGTGCCTGCCGGACCATGGTTGAGAGGGCCTTCAGGGCCCTCAAGCAGCGCTGGAGGTGCCTTGCGGGCCGGCTGGACTACACAGTGGAGACCTCGGCCCTGGTGATCGGAGCCTGCTGTGTGCTGCACAACGTGTTGGAGACTGATGGGGCTTCCCTCGACTACCCCATGCCCCGGTGCCCTCCCGGCCCCATGCCTCTCTATGTCAACCAATATGCAAAGCGCATCCACACTGCCCTGACTAGGTGGATCAGCTGGGAGGCTGAGGCATGAGACCATGCACCACCATCACCACCACCCTGAGGCCCCCACTGGCACCTCAAGCACGCCCCTAGGTACCCAGCCATCCCCAGCCCCAGGCCCTTGAAACATAACAACGGCTGCAACTGTGGTGCCCATGCATTTATTGTGCATACCTTCTACAGTAAACCCCACCATTACCCACCTCCCAGTGCCATGTCCACACCCCCTCAGCCCACTCTCCCCCTGCCCCCCTTCCCCCCCTTCCCTCATGACCTTCCTGTCTCTGGACCATCCTCTTGGCCGCCCTGTGGAGCTCTGGGAGCTCTCCTCCCCCCCCCACTGTCCATCTCCCCGACCATGTCCTGGGACGCCTCAGTGTCCTGAGGGGCTGGTATTGTTGGGAGGGGGGGTGGACCCTGGGCAGCTGCTCCCTCCGGAGGCCTACAGGAACCGGTAGGCAGATGCATAGGCCCTGCAGGCATGCCGGCGGCTGGGGTGGGGACGGAGGTGGTGGGGGCGCCGAGGGGCCCAGCATCAGGGCCAGGGCTGGCAGGTTGCCCGGCGGGGCAGCGACCATCACGTATGCACTCATGGTCCCCACGTGCAGCAGCAGCGAGGTGCTGATGTCATGGGACCAGTCCATCTTGGCAGAGTGTTCCCTCACCATCCAGTCAATGGTCTGTTCCAGCCGCCCGAACGCTTCCACCTGCCTGCTGTGCTCCCAGTGCTCTCACCTCTGTTCAAGGTGCACCTCTGCCTGCAGCCTCCAGTCCCTAGCCTCCGCTTGCTGCACGGCCCTGTCAGTGGCCGCCTCCATGCGGTTGATTGCCGCTATCATCCTCTCGCCCTACTCCATGGTGGTGCGGACTATGTCCTCCACCTGCTCCTCCTCCAGCATTGTACCCATGCATGGTGCTCCCTCATCCACTGAGCCGGGGGCATGGGGCTGACTTGCTGGGATCCAGTGGGTTGCCCTGTTGGGGTGCACAGTAGGGGTTGGTTAGGTGCCCCAGCCTCCCGCCCCCATCCCGTGCTGCATGTGAGGGGTCTTGTGTGCCCCACCCCTCGGGTGGCCGGCCGGTGCCCTCCCCCAGCATTCCCTGTGCCCAGGACCCCCTTCCCCGCACCACATGGGCTGGGTCCCCCGCTCGACCTCCACCGGCCTCCCCTCCCCCCGCTTGCCGAGTTGCCTCACCTGGGACCTCTGGATGCTCCTGGGTCTGCTCACCACCATCCCCCTTGCCTGCCTGTCCCAGGGGCATGCCATGACCTGTGAAGATGTGGGACGGAGTGCATGGGGGTAGGAGGATCGTGTCCCCCGGTGGCCCCCAGGCCTCCTTTCCGTAGTCTGGGGTGTCAGGGGTTACTGGGGGTGGTATCACAGTCAGTGTGCCCCCTTCCCCCCCTCATCCTGTCCCCTCCAGTCCGTTTCCCCTCCCACCCGCTTGCTTACCCTCTATGTCGGTCTCTGAGCCCTCCAAGGCTGGTCCCCCGGTGTTACTGGGGTCCCCCTGCCTCCCCTGGCCAAGGGCGATTGGTGTGCTGGCCTCAGCTCCTCCCAATATGGAGATCAGCTGGGGGCTCCTTGACTGCTGCGCGAGGCGGGCCTGCTGCTCCCAGAGGTCTCGGGGCATTCCTCTTGGGGGCCGGGAGCTGGTGCCTTCTAGCGGGGCGGCGAGGGGAGGGAGTACATCAGCCCATTCCCTTCCCTGGACCACAGCGCTCCCCACGAGGTGTGGGGCAACTATGGATCCCTTAATGTGGAGGATGCGGTCCAGGGCTTCATAGTAGGGGGCTGTCTTGTCTCCGTGCCCTGATCTCTTGTTGTTGTTCTTGATGGCCTTGTACCCTCTCTTGAGCTCCTTCACCTTTGAGCTGCACTGGGCCTGTCTCTTATACACATCTAGATGTGTATAAGAGACAGGTCCCATGCCCCGGGCCGGTTACCGGCTCTAGAGCGGCCTGTCTCAGCTGCTGCTGCTGCTCTCCCTCCACCGCCTCCATGTTCAGCACGACCACCTCCTCCGCCTGCACCTCCTCCGCCACTTCCTCCTCCTCCCTTGCTCTCCCGCCCTCCGCTTTCCTCACCCTTCCACCTCGCTCCATCCCGCCACATTCCCCAGCTGCTGTGTGCCCTTTAAATCTCCCTCCCTGGCCTGTGTTGTTGCTCATTGCCTGGCAGCGACGCTGCGTGCTTTCTCCCCGGCTGGGAATCATTTTGATTGCTTCCAGCTGGTGGTTGCCGTTCAGTCGTTACGTTTTGTTGTTTCCCTGTGGGAATTGCTTTGATCACCCTTCCGGAGATGGTCCAGGCCGGACCTCCGGAAGGGTGGTTAGCTTTGTCTCCTGCTGGGGATTGTCTGTGGTGAACAACATCTGGCAACTGCCAAACAGACGTTCAGGGCCCTTTGGCCCCACCGCGGGGTTGTGTGTGGTTCACTGTGGTTGACTGTGATCTCGTAACGTCTGAAAACACCCCATGTTGCAGGGCTGTATTGGTGCCCTATGCAGCCCTGCAACATGCATAAATAACCACCAAGGGTGGATAAAGGCTGATTAGCGTCATGTCTGTTTTCACCCATATTCTCTCCAACAGTGACCACTGTTGGTTGCTTCAGAGGAGTGCACAACAGGTCATAAAGGAGTGATTCCTTCCATCCTATATATTCCCAGCTGCCAAGAGTCAGACATTATGTCCCCCAACTATAATCTCAGCCGCCTGAAGTTAAATCCCAACAAGACGGAGGTGATGATTGTGGGGAAAGCTGAAGGAGTGGTGGCCCCCATCATTGATGGGGTCCGTCCTCACCTGGTATCACAGGTTTGGTGTCTGGGGGTGCTCCTGAATCCACAGATCTGCCTGGATGTCCAGTTGATGACTGTGGCGAAGGGGGCATTCCGCCAGTTACATCTGGTATGTCGACTTAAGCCGTATGTCTTGAACTCTGATCTGGTCATGATTGTCCATGCTTTTATTACCTCGAGACTGGACTACTGCAACCTTCTCTACGTGGGGTTACCCTTGGTGCTGGTTCGGAGACTACAGCTGGTGCAGAACTCAGTGGTTTGTCTCCCAACGGGGACAGGCCGACTTGAGTACATTACACCAGTGCTTCGATCTCTGCACTGGCGCTGATAGTCTTCCGGGCCCAATTCAAGGTGTTGGTGTTGACCTTTAAAGCCCTAATCAGTCTGGGCCCCACCTACCTGCAGGACCGCTTCACCCTCCGGGTCCTGGATCGGCCCCTGCGGTCAGCCAGGGGCACCCTCCTTGAGGTCACCTGGGTTTCTTGGGTGTCGACCTTGAGGAGGGCATTCTCTGTGGCCATGCCACAGTGGTGGAACTCCCTCCCACTGGAGGTGTGCTTGACCAACAACCTCCCCTCTTTCCGTAGACAATGTAAGACCTGGCTGTGTGTTCCGATGTGCCTTTCCCGAGGGAGATGGGGTGGATGAGTTGGGTTAGGGAGGGGGAGGCATTTGAATTGTTTTTTATTCAATTTTAATTTTATTTGTTGTTTGTTTTTAATCTGTTTTTAACATGTTGTTAGCCGCCCCGAGGAGGGGGTAGCATACAAATTTTATTATAAATAAATAAATACTAATTTGACTAAGAGCCATTTATAGACCTATCTTCTAAGACTTTATCTGATCCTTGTTTAAACCCAGTTATCAATCAATCAATAGTTTATTTGTCTAGACCATTGATCATAACAAAATACAAACCCAGTTATGCTATTGGCCTTCACAACATACTCTGGCAACAAATTAAAGTTAATTATATGTTGAATGAAATAGTACTTCCTTTTGCTTGTTTTAAATCTGCAGCCAGTTCGTTTCATAGAGCGTCCCCTAGCTCTAGTATTTTAAGTGAGTGTAAATAACGACTCCCTATTTACCAGGGGTGTGTGGCAGGCACGTCATTCATTTTTGGTGGGGGGTTTTCATGTAGGAAAACCCCTTCATTGTTGTTTTTTCATTGATTTTTGGTTTTATTAAAAATAAAAAATTGCTGCACATGTGAAAAATTACTGCTGGACCATTCTACACATGCGCATCCATTTTCCAAAATAGGACTGGTACCATTTTGGAAAAGGGCAGCCTGTCTGCACATGTGAAAAACAGCGGTTGCATATGCACAGACTAGCTGCCCTTTTCCAAAATGGTGCTGCTGTTGCCAGTGCCTTTTGGGGGAAGGGCGTGCGTGTGCAGGACAGTCCCCGCAGCCATTTTTCACATGCTCCTGGGTGTGTATGTTTGTTATTTTTTTACTTTTATAATGAAAACTGATCTTTGTTTTCATCTGTTTTTGTTATCCTGGCCTATTGTTTTCATATTTTAATTACTAAAATGAACAGGGTTTTGTTCGTTTTAGTAATTAAAAAATGAAAACAAATTGCACGCCCCTACTATTTACTTGTTTCCCACCACACTGGATTTTTTAATCTTCTATCATATCCCCTCTCAGTCATCTCTTCTCCTGAAGGAACAAGCTAGAGGGTGCAGCCTTAACCTGTTACAGTCAATGGGAATTCAATGGCTTTGGAACTGCAACCATGAAGCTATTTTTCAGGCTTTAGCTAGTGCTGAAGTCATTAGGATGAGACAAGATGTGTCACTATCTTCTTTCAAAGACCTGGCCCTACTCACAATGAAGTAATCCTGAAGCAATATAAAGAGTTGCATTGGTTAATGAGTCCGACCCAGAGGTGGCACAGAGGAAAATAGGAGCATGTCTCGAATCCTTCCCGCAGTGAGCTATTCTAAAAACTCAACCACATGTGGATGAAGGTTAACTCCAGGGCAGGCGTCATGGAGATGCCTGTAGTACAGGCTTAGCAGCATTTCATTCTCACGTGTGCATGGCTCCTGATTGGCTGACACCTCCTGCCTCCCACAGAGCCATAAACATGGGGAGCTCTGGACCTTGGAGGACCTGTAGAAATTCAGGTGTGTGGCCCTACACATGGGCCCATGAGGAAACTAGAAATAACAAGTGTAACATATAGGCAGAGAAGCCTGGATTTGATGGATTTCATGTTTAATTGAACATAAAAAAATAATGATAACATTTTCTTTATCTAAGGGATGGGTCAATGTGTGTCTGTCAAACATTCCTATGTTAAGAAGGGAGCCAACACCACCATTTTGCACAGGGTCCCAGCTTCCCTGAATCTGGTACTTATGGGCAGGCAGGGGCCTGGATAGGCAAAAGGAATATTGAGGAGTGTACCATTAACAAGTGGTCTTTTGGATATGATTATATGAAATTGGATGGGATTCTGGCTGAAAGAGCAAGAAGGAAATAAGTTATTACCTGTTCACAGGAATGAGCTCTAGATCCATCTGATGAAAAGAGGGCCCAAAGCAACCAAATCAATCCTTGATACTCTGATTTCCTTCCCAGTGGCCCTTTAGGGTAACATTTCTTTCACTTTGTAACAGCAGCACTCTGAATCATTGTAGGATGAGGCCCTGAGTCTATGAGCCACCATAAGTGGTTGCAGGGTTTGGTCCTTTGGGGTCAAATTCCATCTGTGTCTAACTAGCCAAGTGGGAGGACATGACTGTAAGAGCCTGATCAGAGGCTGCAAAGAGAGAAGCAAAGGAGGGAAAGGAGCTGGTCTCAGGGGAACCTTGCTTTGCATCACCCAGGGTTACCAGGGAAAGTGGGAGCAGGGGATGACTTGGCAGTTGAAGGCCAGAGGCCCCTCAGGAGGGAGTTTGGGAAGAAGAGTAACAGGTTGTGAGGGGAGTTCTGCAAATAAGAGGATGAGAATGAAGGAAATGCTGTGAACTCTGAGCTTGAGTCGACCAAGACACAGGCCGTTTTTACACGGACGGCGCAGCAACGCCAATGGGTGGAGATGGGTGTGGACGGGTGGGTGAGCACACCCAGAAAACACCTGGCAGCGCCGAGCAGGGAGGCAGTTACACGGACAGCACCGCAGGGGATCGTGGGAAGGAAAGGGGAGGGGCCGGCAAACACCCAGTGGCCAAATACCCATCCCAGGAAGCACCCAGCAAACACCCGTGCAAGTACATGGACAGCCGGGACCAGTGATAGCACACATGGCCGACCGAGGGCAAACAAAGCCGCGCAATGCGGTCCCACCCCTGAGTCACCAAGACCCGTGTGGGCGGGGTGGGAGGGAGATGGGATGAGAACTGCTACAAAAGAGTGGACTCTGCACAGCCCCGGCACAGAGCCTGGACAGCCCGGCGCCAGCCCCACACCCCAGCAGAGCAGCACACACACAGCAGGCAACAGAAGCACACAGGGACAGGCACATGGCACACGGGGAGCAAGGGGGGGGAGGCACCCACACAACACAGGCAACCCCGCAACACCCTCCTAGAGGCACCCACACAAGGAGATAAGTCAAAGCAAAGCACAACATGGACACACCAGAAAGGAACACAAAAGCCTTTAATGAACTGGGGAACCAGCAACAAGGGGCAACAACAACAGGGCAGGGCAGAAGGATGGGGCAACAGAAGGGGGAACCAATGCCAGCAGCGGCAGGTCTGGGACAACACCCAATCAATAGGGCCAGTGACCCCGCGCCCGGTACCCGCGTTCAGCCTGCACACGGTCCAGCCACTCCAGGACATGCAGGAGGAGCTCCAACAACTCCCCCTGCTTGCGGGTCCACTCTGCAATCATGGCTTGTACTGAATGGGACAGAGGGAGAGGAGACAGCTATCAGAGCCAGCCCCGGGCATGGCGGGCACTAGGGATGAAATGTCGTACCGCTGCAGCAGCATTTACCGGATGAAAGTGCTCTTCTGCACCAAGCAGCACGGGTAGGAAGGGAGCGATTTTTGCGCCTTGCACTCATGGCTTTCTGCGGTTGCTGCCATGGTATTTTTGCCACTGTAGATTTCATGCGGAAGCGGCAGGTTTGCCACAGTTTACCCTTTCCCTTAAGCGTGGCAGCTTTGTAATTCTCGCAGCAGCCAGGGGCACTACACTGTGGCACGGGGGAAGTTGCTGCCTTGTAAACAAAGTTCTTCTTCAAGGGGCTCCTTCCATTCTCACTTGCGCGCCCTTCTCTTACCGGCATATACCAAGCTCACTAGCTTAAAAAAACAACCACGTGACGTCCACACGCCCCCACCCTATATAAGGTACCTAACCCACCACAGTTCCTTCCAACCCTAAGCAATTAGGAAGAAAATTCCATGCGGGGTCGGAAGGGTGGGTGCTTGTGAGAATGTTTGACACCATCTTGAAGAACCTTGTTTACAAGGCAGCAACCTTCTGTTCTCCTTTGAGTGGCTCCTCCCATTCTCACAAATGAAAGCGTACCTAGAAAGAGGCGGTGGGGGGATTTTCTAACAAAATGACACTCCATGCAGGTTGGATCTACAGCCTGGGAGGGGGGCAGCAGGCAGGGGGCAGCCTGCTCTGGGGGGTCCATTCAGCTGGGGGAGGGTTGGTTGTTCAGTGCTGTCTCTCTTAGAAGGATGGACAGATCCTCGCTCTTCCCTTTGTGATTGCCCCATAGAGAGAAATGGGGGCCAGAGCAGCTACAATGAGGCAGAGTGCCATCCCAGCAAAGGGGAAGAATTTGTCCTTGGCACCCTAATGCACAAGAGAATTCACAGAAGAGCAGGGACTCTCCCCCCCCCCTCCATCCCCTGCATCAGCATCAGGAGCCAGGCGCTCGCTCACTGCTGCTGGGGAATCCCTGCACTCTAAATGGGACAGAGACAGCGACTAGTGTGCAAGGAGGGATAACAAAGATCCCTCCCTCAAAGCTCAGCTCTGGGTGCTGCCCTGTTTGTTGTCCTTCCTTGTGCACTAGTCTCTGTCCCACTTAGAGTGCAGGTACCTTATATAGGGTGGGGGTGTGTGGACGTCACGTGTTGTTTTTTTAAGCTAGTGAGCTTGGTATATGCTGGTAAGAGAAGGGCGCACAAGTAAGAATGGAAGGAGTCCCTTGAAGAAGAACTTTGTTTACAAGGCAGCAACTTTTGCTGCGACAGAGGGAACAGGGGGGAACTCTTCCCCCACCCGTGTAGCAGCGCTGTGGGGCTACAATTGAGCTGTTTAAAAAGGCGGTGCCAGTGGTGCAAGAGAGACTCCTCCAGGACTTGGGAGCAAGGTTCCCGGCTCCCGCGGATGTTGCATATGCCTGAGCCTGGCCCTGATCACTGTTGGCCCCCTCCCAGTGCAGGGCACGGGTGCAAATGCACCCCCCACCCCATGCCATGGTGGCTAAACCCCTGCAGCGGACTCTGAAGTAGGTAGTCAGAGTTACCCTAAGTTCATTCATTCAATGATCTATTATTCAACATCATGGTGCATCAGGGACTCACGCTCAGTGGTGGAAGACGGCATAAAACCGCTTGTGTTCACAAACTGCAGACATCCACATCTGCAGATACTGGCAGCAGGTAATGCGAAATTGCGGAAATATCGAGGGGAAGTCGGCAGCAAGACACATTAAGTGCCTAGTTCTTGGAATGGAATGGTGGCACGGTAACAGTTGCTGCCACTTCAGCCCTACCTGGCACCAAGGAACAGAACCCCCCACAGAGGGACACCGGCACAGGGCCCAGAAAACAGGCAGCACACTCACAGATGCCATCAAACATCTGCCCCGCCACCCGCATGTCCCAAGCCGCCCGCTCCAGCTGCTGCACCATCGCGCCCAGGCGCAAGATTGCTAGCAGAACAACAACAGTAGATGCAGGAGAGAAGAGACAGAGAAATGGGGAATGCCTGCATCAACGGGTCCTGGGAGGGCCAGAGGCAGCAACAGCACTAGGAGCACAACCCCTACTCACACTCAGTTTCCCAGCACCCATGTTGCCACCACCACCACATACGGCCCGCACGAACAGGGGGCAACAGCAAAGGGGAGCAGAGGGGAGGTGCAGGGTAATGCCAATGGACAAGCAGGTCCAGGGGGTGCCCAGGCAACTGACCACCACCAATACCACCCCTTGAGCAAGTCCAGGTGTCACGGGGGATGGGAGAAGAGAGGGGGAACACCAAGGAAGAGGAAGGGGGGGAGGGAGCAAGGAGAAGGAGGCAGCTTCCTCGTCGAGAAGGAATATCTATCGGGGTATAACGGTCCCTCGGGGTCTTAGGTGGGCTTTCCCCCTAATTCAGAGGGCAACCAGACTCATCATTGGGGAAAAAGAGGAAGCCAATTGCCCCAATGGGGAAAAGACACAAAGGGGTTTCCCAGTCACTCGAGGGAATACACTGGGACCCGGGGCACCGTGGGAATAGGTGGTGAAGGAAGGAAGGGGAAGGTCTTGGGTAAGGGGAGAAAGAGGGGGTGGGAATTCACAGGGAGAAGGAGGGGAGTGAGTGGATAGGACTTGCACTCTGGGGAAGGAGCCTTGCAAGGGGAAAGCAAGGTGGAGATGGGGTAAGGACCGGAGGTCACACACCAAGACCTCACTTCGGACACTCACAGGGAACAATAACTAAGGCAAACAAGGTAGACATACAAACACTCTTACTGCAGATACACTCCAAGGGTGGGTGGGGGGAACACAGGACACACTCACTCAATCCACGCTCTCTAGCAAGGAGTCAGGCAAGGTCAATTCACAAGACACACAAGGGGCCAGCCTCTCAGAAATGATTACCAGCGGCGGCTCCTGGCCCTGCTGGTATATTATATAGCTCCAACCCCGAAGATAAATGACATGCTCAGGGCAAGGCCCCAACCCGCCACTGAGTCCGATGCTGCACACAGCATGCTTTGTGTCTGGGCGGGGCCTGAATTCTCCCGCAAGCGTGGGGAGGCCCCGCCCCTTGGCAACGGCGTTTACAGCGCTCCCCACTTTTCCTCATGCTGGGTCATTGCCTGGCAACAGTATGCAAGCCGTCAGCTAGTGTCAGGGCAGTGTACGCCCTGACAGTACCCCCCTGTCCAAGTCTCCCCCCTCCCCGGCCAAGGTTCGAAAACCAGGTCGAGACGGATGGTGGATGTGGAAGTTCCTAATAAGGCGGGGGGCATGGATGTTCATAGCTGGTTCCCAGGACCATTTAGTGGGCCCATAATGCTTCCAGTCTACAAGATAGTAGAGTCGTGAACCAAAAATATGGGAGTCCAGTATGGCCCAAACCTCATACCCGGACCCATCTGGGAGGAGGACAGGGGGGCTGCTGCGCCTCATTGGAGGGCATAGCTAGGGGTCTGTGCTTTCTTTAAAAGGGATACATGGAAAGAAGGGTGTATGCGCATGTGGGTTGGCAACCCCACCGTGTAGGTGACCTTGTTCAGTTTTCGGGTGATGGGAAATGGGCCCATATAGGCGTCGTCAAGTTTAGCAGCGGGGCATAAAGAGGGGTAGTTTCGACGCCGTACCCATACAAGGTCACCTACGCACAAGAAGGGTCCTGGGAGATGGCGTTTATCGGCGGCTACCTTATAACGGGTACGGACCTCCAGTAAATGGTGTTGGGCGGTGCGCTGAGCTTTATCTTCACCAAGGCCCCTGCAGCTGGTACTGACGAGAGGGGTGCGTTTGGAAAACAAAGGGGAGGATGAAAACCGTACGAGAAATAAAAAGGTGAATTCCCTAAGGAAGCATTGGGTCCCTTATTGTACGTGAATTCAGCAGAGGTAGGTGTTCTACCCAATCATCTTGAAGGTAGGTACAAAAGCAGCATAAATATTGTTCGATGTGTTGATTTACACGTTCCACCTGTCCATTCGCCTGAGGGTGGTACGCCGTAGTGGGCCAGAGTTTAACCTGTAGAAGGGTTAAAAATGCTTTCCAAAACCGAGATATGAATTGGGGACCTCTGTCCGACACTATTTCCCTCGGTAATCCATGTAAGCGCACCACGTCCCAGAGAAGGAGACGTGCCATGGCTGGAGCGGAGGATACCCTTTTGCATGGGGATGAAATGTCCCATTTTTGTGAAGTATTCGATGACAACTAAAATTGAATCATGTCCGGCCAATCTAGGGAGCCCTACTATGAAATCTATGGCTATCTTCTGCCAGGGACCCTTGGGGTTGTCTGTGAGTTGTAGTAACCCTACAGGTAGAGTTCGAGGGGTCTTTGTCTGGGCACAGTTGGATATCCTTGAACATATCGTTTTACGTCATTACAGAGGGAGGGCCACCAAAAGGACCTTAAAATCATCGACAGGGTCCGTTGGCACCCTGGATGTTCTACGAGAGGAGAATCATGGTGCGCCCACATTACCTGCGGTCTGAACTTGGGAGGGATAACCACCCTTCCTTTATAGAAGGACAGACCGCGCCTTCATTGGAAATCTGGACGTGTTTTTTCTTTCTGGCTGACAGCTTGTAGCTTTGCCAGGCATGGGAGGGTAGCGGCAACAGTTCGGAGATGGAGTATAGGTCCCTGGAGGTCTCCCTCTTTCTCAATTTGGGTGTAATACTGGGATAATGCATCTGCCATCGTATTTTGGCAACCAGGACGATACTGTAAAGAGAAACAAAAACGTGCGAAAAACAAAGCCCATCTAGCATGTCTTGGATTATTGATACGAGCAGATTGGAGGTATGCTAGGTTCTTGTGGTCAGTATACACAAGGATGGGGTGGGGACCCCCCTCCAGAAAATATCTCCACGCCTCAAATGCTGCTTTAATAGCTAACAGCTCCTTGTCCAAGATAGGGTAATTTCTCTCAGCGGGAGTCAATTGGCGAGACTAGAAGGCGCAAGGAAGACGATGTCCCGAGGGCCCATGAACTTGGGTCAGCACTGCCCCAATGGCTACATCCGATGCATCAGCCTCTATAATAAAGGGTAGAGAGATATCAGGGTGCTGCAAAAGAGGAGCGGACATAAAGGCTTGCTTCAGGTGAATAAAGGCATTATTTTGGAGAGTCGCCCACTCAAAAGGTGCCCCCTTCCATAGTAGACTAGTAAGGGGTTTGGTAAGGTCCGCATAATGAGGAATGTATTGTTGGTAATAATTCACACTACCCAAAAACCTTTGCAAGGCTTTGACTGTTGTAGGGGCCAGCCAGCAATTAATGGCCTCGAGTTTGCTCGGATCCACGTGCACACCCTTGGAAGAGACGATGAACCCCAGGAAGGGGACAGAGGAGGCATGGAAAACACATTTCTCGAGCTTGCAATACAATTTGTGGAGCAACAGATGCTCCAGGACAGTCCGTACGTGTTGTATGTGTTCCTCTGGGGATGAAGAAAAAATAAGAATATCATCAAGATATGCTATTACATATAAGTCGAGCAAGTCTCAGAATGTCATTGATGAAATGCTGAAAGGTGGCAGGAGCATTTACTAGGCTGTAGGGCATAACACAATATTCGAAATGCCCAAAACTCGTGTGGAAGACAGTTTTCCATTCATCCCCCTCCTTGATTTGTACCAGGTTATAAGCACCCCTCAGGTCCAGCTTGGTGAAGATGGTTGCTCCTTGAAACTTCCCAAGGAGTTCGGGGATAAGGGGAAGGGGATATCAATTTTTTACCGTCATTTGGTTCAATCTGCAGTAATCAATACATGGTGGAAGATCTCCCTCTTTCTTTGGGACAAAGAAGAGGGGCGCCCCCGCAGGGGAGGTGGAGTGACAGATGAAGCCTCTAGCTAGATTATCCTTAATATAAATTCGGAGGGTTTCAGTCTCCCCCAGGGATAAATTATAAATTCGTCCATACGGGGGGTTCACTCTCAGGGAGGAGTTCGATGGGGCAGTCATAGGGCCTATGAGGTGGAAGTTCAGAAGCTTCTTGTTTGCTAAAGACTGCTGCTAAGTCATGGTATGGGGAAGGGATACGGGGGTCAGTCAGAAGGGACGGGGCAACAGGGACTACGGTCATAACCTGAGGGAAGGGAATAAGGTGAGGGTGACAGGTAGGGAATGCTTTGTGTCTGGGCGGGGCCCGAATTCTCCCGCAAGCGTAGGGAGGCCCTGCCCCCTGGCAGCAGCGTTTACAGTGCTCCCTGCTTTTCCTCACACCAGGTCGTTGACTGGCAACAGTACGCAAGTCGCCAGCTAGTGTCAGGGCAGTGTACGCCCTGACACCAGGCAGCAGCACCCAACAGAGAAGCCACCAGGGGAACACACACCACAGAACCAGTGCACACCCCACAGGCCCGGAGCCCACCAGTACACACCAAGCACACACCCCTGCACACAACCACACAGATGGGGTGAGGAGGGCCGCCAAGGGGAGGGGGCACCCAGCCGCCACAGCAGCAAGAGAATCAAGACAGGACAGACCATCACAGAACAGTATTTTATTGGCGCCTGGGGAACGAGGTCCCCCAAGCAAAGAGAGGGAGAGCAGGGGGGTGCAGGTGGACCCACGGATGGGCAAGAGAAGCACAACAGGAGGGCACAGGTGCACCTGTGGATAGTGGGCAAGGCACCAGGGAAGCCCCAGCGGGAAGGAGCAGCGCTCACGCAGAGGGGGCGATGGGGTTCATTGAACCATGTGGCAGCCAGCAGCGAAGCAGAAAGCAGTGCACAGCCCAATCAACAGCACGGGGAGGGCAGGCAATGCACCGTCCAGGGCACCAGGGTGGCTGAGGGTGAGTGGCGCCGAGGGGCTGCTCATAGACGGTCCGGCGAGCATTCCCGGGGTGACGACCCCCATGCTAGACCCTCCCAGGTGAACAGGCCCCTTCGGAAGCCTCAGGAGCGCATATGAGCATCCACCAGGAAGTGGGGAAGGAGCTGATCTGCAATGGCGGCCACAGCCCGCACAGCTGAAAGGTCCCTCACCAATTGAAGGGCAGTGAGCTCCACAGCGGAGGGATCCCCGATCTGGAGTGGGTCACCAACCACAGGGGACAGCAACACAGGTCCCACAGGAGGATCCCCAAGTCCAAGGGTGTGCACGGGATGCCACGGGCATGCAGGAGGTTGCCGGTGTACAGGGCAAAAACAGGGGACTCCCGGACAGCAAAGCAAGGCCAAACTCGGGTCGCTCCGTCAGCAGGTGAGCCGCCGTTAACTCCACAGCAGTCCACAGCACAGCAACAGCGGGTGGGTGCCCCCAAGGAGGTTGGCACAGGGGGGTGAAGTCAAGCTCAAGGGAACAGCCCCGGCATGCTGGGGCACCAACCGGGTGACCCATCGTCCACATGTACTGCAACAGAAGCCGAAAGCCCTCCTCCACCAACAGGGGGTCGTCCACCAACAGCTGAACATTGGGGCTCAGCCAGAGGGCCTCCAACAGCATGTCTGCACAGGGCAACCACCCCTTCCGTACATCCCCAGCTGGGCGCCCTGCAGAATGACCGGCCATGGCAGGAGAGGGACCCGCTCCGGCAAAGTCACAGGTGGGAGATGGAGGCTGCAGTGACTGGGACGAGCACATAATGAGTGGCTACCCTCTCCCACAGACGGCCTTGCATTCCAGAGATAGGCCAGCCCACTGGGGCCAGGGTGCCGCAACCCACACACAGGAGAGAAGGGATCCAGCACAGGTGACAGGAGATGAGGGAGGCCATGGCCGGGCACAGTGCCAGGCCAAGGAGCCGAGCAAGGCATTTTATCCACAGCGCGCACAGCTGCAGCATGCAAAGGAAGACCATGGCAGGGGGGACTGTAGTGCAGGTGCAGAGGCAGAAGTAACCTGGGATGCGCACAGTCCCATCCCAAACCCCGATGGGCATGCAACCGGTGCAGTCACGGGGATGATCAGCCAGGCCCGGCATCCGGTGGCAGCTCCAGCACACCCCCGGTGCAGCACTAATCGGTGCCCTGCCCCCACCGTGCTACACAGCACATAAGCGACCCGATGCAGGTGGTCAGGCGTGGGGCGGTCAGGCTGTAGCATGGGGTCAGGCAGCAAACAAAGAACAGTGACACTGAGCTGGGTGGACACAGAGGAGCACCTTCAATACCAGGGGAGAGTGGGCTGGGGGCACAGGCCACACAGCAGAGCATGCTGTGGCCAGGGCACGTGCCAGCGGGGGTGGGGGGGTGGCTGGGGGTGGGGAACAGCTGAACCATGCTGCCGGGGGTTGAGTACCCACAGCCTGGGGATGTGCTGCTGTGACTCCTGGGTGCAGCCCTCCTGGTGCTGCACATGCTGCTACAGCAGTTAGCCCAGCTCCACATGCCGGGTCGAGGCTCTGTCCTCCTGGGGGCACAGCGGCGGAGGGCAGCAAACCTCAGGAGGGTGGTGACCGTGCAATGGGTGAGGCGGGCAGTCGTCTGACGTCCTGCCCTGTTGGGCTCTGCGGTGTCCCAGCAAGGCCAGCTCATCCTGGCCCAACGGACCCTCAATGTGTACACCCACCACGTGACCCTACCAACCCTGCGACGGCACTGGTCGCGCTCCCGCACCAATGACTGGTGGGAGAACATGTTGGCCACCTGGATGGATGGGGAATTGTCAGACCACTTCCGGATGCCCCGCTCCCTCCTGACCCACTTGGGGGAGCTCCTCAACCCCCACCTTCGGAGGCGGGAGATGAACATACGCTTCTTGCTGCCACCAGGGATGCGCGTGGCCAAGGTGGCGTGAGGTCTGGCCACCCTGGATTCCTGTAGGAGCGTGGGGGAGCAGTTTGGGGTGGGCACCGCCACCGTGAACAAGGTCCTCTATGATGTGAGTGACCTGCTCGTGGAGCTCCTCTTAGAGCGGGTCATCCAGCTCCGTGAACCCGAGGAGGTGATGCATGGATTTGAGGAAATGGGATTCCCTCATTGCATTGGGGCCATTGACAGCACCCACATCCCCATCATACAACCCCCTCATGCAACGATCGACTACATGAACCGAAAACAGGCCTTCTCCATGAATCTGCAGGCCATAGTGGATCATATCGGCCTCTTTATAGATGTGTACACAGGCCAGTCATGGCGGAGTCATGATGTGCGTATTCTGCATGCCTCCCCCTTTTATGCACGCATGTTTGACGGGTAGATTGCCCCCAACCTGTACCACGTGATAGCGGGGGTTTCCGTGGCCCCTGTTGTGAACCACGCCTACCCGCTCAGCCCATGGCTCATGCAGGCCTATCTAGTGGCCCGAACCACCACCTGTTCAATGAGCGCTTGTCTTCCACATGCAGCGTGGTGGAGTGGGCCTTCGGACTCCTGAAGATGCACTGGTGGCTCCTGATGAACAGGAGCCAATTCGACCTGGACCACACCCCATCCTTGTCCTGGCAGCGTGCATCCTGCACAATATGTGCGAGACAGGAGGTGCTGCCCTGGAGAACCCACCACTGGTGCACAGGGTCAGCCCTGTGCCCCTGTACCAACATGCCCAGGGTGGGGCGTTCCGGTGCATCTCCGAGGCGAACAGGCTCCTTCCCCTCTGCCTTCAAGCATGCCACTGTCTCCCCCATCCTCAAAAATCCCAACCTGGATCCATCTGACCCCTCTAGTTACCGGCCAATCTCCCTCCTTCCCTTTGCCTCAAAGCTTCTGGAACATGGCGTCTACTCCCGCTGCCTGGACCTCCTCTCTGCCAACTCCTCCCTGGACCCTCTCCAATCCGGCTTCCACCCCCTCCACTCTACTGAAACTGCCCTGGCCAAGATCACCAATGATCTACTTGTC
>QEPC01003915.1:1983381-1995215 GCA_003113815.1 Sphenodon punctatus | reverse complement strand
GTTGTGAAGAGCTTTATAGGTGAAGACTAGGAGCTTGTGCAGGATTCGTTCAGGAAGGGGGGGCCAGTGAAGAGAGGAGAGGAGGGGCTGCACGTGGTCGAAACAACGGACGAGGTGGATGACCCTGGCAACAGAGTTTTGGATGGAGATAAGGGGAGGAAGGTGAGAGCGGGGGAGGCCAGTGAGAAGGAGGTTACAGTAATCGAGGTAAGAGATGACCAGGGCATGAACAAGGGTTTTGGCAGAGGAGACAGAGAGAAAAGGGCAAATCTGAGCAATGTTATGGAGGGAGAAATGACAGGATTTGGCAACAGAATCAATGTAGGGTTTAAATGAAAGGGGTGAATCAAAGATGAAGCCTAAGCTACGGGCTTGGGGGACGGGAAGGATGGTGACCCCATCGATAAGGATCGACAGGCAGGAGGGAGAGGAAGGATGAGGGGGGAAGATAAGGAGTTCAGTTTTAGCCATGTTGAGTTTGAGTTGACATTGAGACATCCAGGTAGAGATATCAGAGAGACAGCTGATGAGGCGAGATTGAGCAGATGGAGAGAGAGAGGGTGTAGAGAGGTAGAGTTGAGTGTCATCAGCGTAGAGGTGATATTGGAAGCCATGGGAGGCAATGAGTTTGCCTAGGGACAGGGTGTAGATAGAGGAGAGGGCCAAGGACAGAGCCTTCAGGAACACCAACCGAGAGGCGAAGGGAGGAGGATGTGGAGTTGGCAAGAGCCTTTGGGAACACCAACCAAGAGGGGAAGGGAGGGATGAGGTGGAGTTGGCAAGAGACACATTGAAGGAGCGGTCAGAGAGGTAGGAGAACCAGTCAAGGACGAAGCATAGAGGTGCAAGAGTGAGTGATCAACAGTATCGAAACAGCAGAGAGGTCAAGGAGGACAAGAATGGAGTAGAGGTTATTAGATTTAGTCACAAGAAGATCATTGGTGATCTTAGCAAGAGCAGTTTCAGTAGAGTGAAGGAGGCAGAAGCCAGATTGGAGGGGGTCAAGGGAGGAGTTGGTGGAGAGGAAGTTGAGGCAGCGGGAGTAGACAATACATTCAACAAGCTTGGAAGCAAAAAGAAGGAGTGAGACAGGATTGTAGCTAGAAGGTTCAGAGGGGTCAAGAGTGGACGTTTTGAGGATAGGAGAGACAGTGGTGTGCTTGAAGGCAGAGGGGAAGGAGTCAGTAGAGAGGGAGAGGTTGATGATGTGCAGGAGGGAAAGGGCGACAGTGGAAGCAATGGAGGTGGGAAGGGATGAGGTCAAGGGGGCAAGTGGAAGGGTTGGAGGAGGAAAACAGGGAGGAGATTTCCTCAAGGGAGGCGGGAGGGAAGGAGGACAGAAGAGAAGGAGGGGGAGCAGGGAGAGGGGAGGGAGTAGAGAGAGGAGCGGGAAGCAATGCCGAGGTGGATCTTGTCTATCTTGGAGGTGGAGAAGGAAGCAAAATTCTGAGCAGAAAGGGAAGAGGGAGGAAGAGGACAGGGGGGCTTGAGGAGGGAGTCAAAGGTGGAGAACAGGCAGCAAGGGTCCTGAGAACAGGACTCAATGTGGGAGGCATAATAATGCTGTCTAGCAAGGGAGATAGCAGATGTAAGGGAGGAGAGAAAGAATTTGAAGTGAAGGAAGTCCGCATGGGAGTGGGATTTGCCCCAGAGGCGTTCAGCAGCATGGGTGCAGGAGTGGAGGTGGCGGATACTGGGAGTGAGCCAAGGACTGGGGCTGTGGGAATGGCCGGGGCGAGAGGAGAGAGGGGTAAGGGATTCAAGGGAGAAAGTAGTATAAGCAATGACCACAGACAGGGCCGGCCTTACAGCGGGGTGGCTAGAGGTGGCCGCCCAGGACCCTGCGCTTGTGGGGGCCCTGTGGGTTTGGGTTTGCTAACTTTGATTTTTTTTAAAAAAATAAATTTTAAAAATCGGGTCAGGTTGTGGGGGGCAGCAGGAGTGAGGAAGAAGCAGACGCCCCGCCTCTCCCACACTCCACCCCCACCCCCGCTGCCTGGCACTGTCTCGGCCAAGGGAAATGAGGGAGAGAGAGGCAGAAGCCCCGCCTCTCCCTCATTTCCCCGGCTGAGTGATTGACAGGCAGGGGGGGCACCCACAGAGTGAGGGAGAGGAAGGCAGAGGCCCCCCCTCTACCTCACGCCGCTGGCCCCCTCCACTGTCTGCCTGACTGTTTCGGCCAGGGGAAATGAGGGAGAGGTGGGGCCTCTGCCTCTCTCTCCCTTATTTCCCCTAGCCGAGACTGTGCCAGGCAGTCGGGGGGGGCAAGTCTGGCACAGGGCCCAGGCCGGAGGCAGCGGCAATGACGACGGTGGCACCTGCAGCGGATCAGGTAAGTGATCCGGTCGGAATCCGAATGGCCACTCAGGCTTGGGGATGGGCAGAGGGGAGTTCCCCTCTGCCCATCCCTGAGCCCAGGTTCAAGTAGCACGCTGCCCCCATGCCGGGGAGCGCCCCCTAGGCCCACCAGTGGAAGATATGGGGCCCCGCATTTCTTCCCTGACCTGGGCCCCACTTAGGGTAAGGCCAGCCCTGACCACAGACGTAAGCTCATGTTTACTTCAAACCCAGCAAGCTCACCTAATGTTATATGCTGAAAGACTGCAGTGATGGAAACAAAGTAGTTCAGATGATCTCTTTTATTGGATCAATGTCTGTTGGTGAGAGTATGCAAACTTATGGGCCACACAGACAGGGCCCTTCCTCAGACCAAGATAGAACAATGGGTGAAACCAAACATGATGAGGGCTTGCTATGGCCCGACTGGGGCAGGGATTTACCATCATATCAGATGTGAGTTCACTGATGCCCCAGCCTGGGCCGGATTTGGTTCCTCAGATGATTCCAGGCCAAAGGCCCCCCACTTGCAGCCCTGCCTATGGTCCATAGTGGGCCTGTGCATTTGTTCACGCTGCCATCCCTACCACGGCACAGGGGCTACCATTGCCGGCCACCATGGCTGCCTGTTATTGGCTGCCCAATCCGCTGGGAGGGGGCACCCAGTTGTGCATTTGTTCCATTCCCCTACTAGGAGGGAAGTGAGGGAGTGCTCACCAGCTGGTACACATCAGTCCACATCAGCCAGGGCCAGCCCCCCTCCCCAAGCATGAAACCAGTGCACCAGCTGCAGGTTTATTTTTACTCAGCAGACTGAGCAACAGAAATGGTCTGATAAAAGAGAACATGTAAACTACTTTTTCTCCATCTCTAACATTTGCGACCAACACGGCAACTACACTCCATCTAGAGTCTAGAACTGAAATGAGTATCCACTACTATCTGGCTGGATATGTCCGTATCCAGTATCCAGTCAGATACCAAATGGTATCTGGTTTAGTATCCACCAGCTATCCAGTTAACCAGATTACCATTTACCACATTAGCACTTACTGACTGTACAATTACCATTTATTGCATTACTGTTTAAATACCCTTTGACCTGTTTTTTTTTACTCCATTACTCAATCCAGACTTGTTTGATTATATGGTAATGTAGTAAAGGTAATTCAGTAAATGGTAATATCCAGTATTCCGGTTTGGCTGTTAACTGCCGTGGTAACCAGATAGGTATTGAATAAATGCCAAACTATCTGGAATACTGGCTATTAACCCTGGATACTTTTTATATATATCCATTTCAGCTATACTCTAGAGTGTAGTGACTGGTTGTGCACTGCCACCTGAAAAACCATGCTTCCATTCTCTTCAAATGACACCAAATCTGTGTCATAGCTACAAACACATGGGAACACCAACTTTCAGAGCACTCCCATTTTTAATCTTATGACAGGAAGTTATTATAACTTCAAAATTATTGATTACACCAACTCATTAATCACCAGCTGCAAACCACCACTCTAGGGGCAAAATACCATTTTTCAGATGCATAGTTGCTGTAGCACCTTGGAGCAAAACATAGCATTATAAGAGCATTTATTTTTGCCCTGAGACCTTCAGTTTTGAGAAGTTATCACTCTGGAACCCTTCCACCTACACCTACAAAACTTTTCTTATATATACACCACACAGTCCACAAACAATTTTTCAGATTGCTAACTTTCACTCTGTACTTGCAAAGGTCCTTTATAATTTGCATTATTACTATGGACTTTCACGTTACTTTAACTAACAGAGCAGATTCATCTTTCCCTGTCATTTTCTGAGACAAATAGAGGGTATTACTAAATACAACAATAAGTGCATTGAAAAGTCATCCTGTGTTGAATTTGTGGACATCACCACAATCACGTAGCAAACATAACTGCAGCTGCATGTTGGACCAGCAACCCAATAGTCTCCTCGCACCACCTGGCTGTTATCAGCTCTTACCTGCATGGTATCCCTTCTTTCCATGTGTTTAGTTGGTACAAACTGCATTGTGCTAATAATACCTGCAATTTCTCCTTCAACCCAAGTAATTGCAAGCTGAATCCTAGCATTTATATCTGCAGATAAGTGTAAACCCCATTACAGATTCGACTCACACTAGCTCCCAGAGCCATTGTAAGATGTTCAGAAGTCTGGGGAAGCTTGAGTACTGAGTTCCCTCCCACACACCTCAGTTGTACTGGGGTTCAGCAACATGCCTTCCAAAAGTGGGGCATTCACGTATCTAGACATAATAGTGACATGAGAGTGTTATGCAGCATAGCTGCTACACAATAGCCACTCATGGTGTTACTGAGATCAGGATCCCTCAGAGTGGGAAGCACTTGCATATAGTTGTTGTGCGGTCTGCTAGGAGCTTTTGCAACAACTACATGCAAGGGAGGATGGTGAGGGTTGGAAGCTGCGGCACAGAGTAGTAGAGGTGTGCACCAGGAGCCCGTGTCATTTTTCATTTTAATTTTTTGGTTTCGTTATTTAAATCTGTCATTTTCATTTTCATAAATAACAAATTTTCATTTTTGTTTTTGCTTTCATTTTCCATTGGTTTCAATGGAAATCACATTTTCAGCTGTAACTTTTTTGTTTTCCATTATGTTTGGCTGGAACATGGAGAGATTGTACCTCCAATGAAAGGCATTAAGTGCACCAAATTTCAAAAGGATTTTTAAAAGAAATCCAATTTTATATGCAGTTGAATTATATTATTTTGCAAAAATCTTCATATACATTCTTAGCTGTAACTTCTTTGCCTCACATTTAATGTAGATGAAACTTGGCAAGTTGATACCGCTTTCCATATTTACTATCTCTGCAAACTTTCAGAAGGATTGGATAAAGGGTTCTGGTGGTATAAGTAATTAACATATAAATGCATGTCTGACTGTAACATCTTTGTAGTCCAACCAGTGTACATAGCCCTTTGCAGGGATGTATAATCACACTTTCACGATCATCTATGCTAAATATCAGAAATATGTGATAAAAGTTCCCAATTTTATATGCCTACACAGCATATGCAGAGAAGGAGCCTATGCCAGGAATTCTTTTACGTGTCACTGTGGTATAAGATCGGTTTGCGATGCCAATTGGCCAGCAGAAATGTCAACCAAATAGCCTCATTCTGTGCTTTGACCATCCCAACATCTCTCCCCCACTTGTTACTGTCTGGGAAGTCAGAAGCATATGTTTAGGAAAGAGCCAATAGAGATTCTCTTATGACCTCTGTCACAGTGCTGCAGGATGTGATTGTGATAATAATTGACCAGGCTGGATGTGTAAACTATGTCTCTTGATTTCTGGGATGCTATCCCAAAAGTCCCAGTTATGTCTTTTCTATGCCCGCCTCGAAGCCACCACCGATTAGTCCTGTAAAGCTAGAAGCCTACAGTAATTGGCCAGTGAATGAGTCTGTTAGTCTTTTGGGTTCCTCCACATCCTCCCTCCTACAGCCTCCCTCCCCCTGCCATGCCAGATGCTGCCTCTGAATGGAACTGTATGTGATGCTATTTATCTGAATAATGGTCTTCAAGTGGACAAATTCAATTGATTATAAAATTGGGTTCCTTTATCAAATTGTCCTGTAGTTTGGCAGAGATGATAGAGAAGGTATGTGATACATCCTTGCCAAATGTCTTGTAAACAGAATGGAATATAAAAATGTTACAGCTGGAAATGGATTTTCAAGTTAATGTCTTATATCATCAAGACCCTTTAGCCAATCGTTCTGACAATTGGCAGGATTGTTAAGCTTGTGGAGGGACATAATATTTATAGGTTTCATGCAAATTAGAGGGAAGATAAAGAAGTTGTATCCATGAATGTGTATGGAGCTTTTCTTAAAATGACAACATTCAATTGCTTCTAAAATCAGTTCCCGTTATCTAATCCTTTTTAAATTTAGTACACATCACACCCTCCATTGTGGGTACAATCACCCTAAGTTTCATCAGAATGGAATAAGAATAAAAAACGTTATAGCCAGAAATACGTATTTAGTATCTTCCCTTTATGTACCAAACGGACTCTCTTTGGTACAAAGACTACAATGACATAAAACACAGTATGATTCCATACATGCATTCTGAAAATACAGAACTCTGGCTTTTATCAGAATACATCATCTTTTCTGGACAATCATAGACTTGTCATATTTCATAAACCAAAATCCATTGACAAACCAAGTCTTTTCCAAAGCTAGTGATGTCCTTGCTTCTCCCCCTGCTGTTTCCCGCCCCTGAGTGGAGAAAAGGTTTCCACAGCATCAGGGACTGTTTTTCTTGCTGATTTGCTGTGCAAGAAGAGTTGTTCTAACTGCAGAGCTAAGGGACCAATCACCGCCCTTTCCTAGGGCTAATCTGTATGCTGCAATTCTATTGGCTGTAATGAGCCAGTGTTGTGAACCGGGCAGGTAGGTGAGGAGTTCTCATGGGTACCACTATTTCAGAATTCTCAATGTTGACAAAAACCAATAGCACTCTGACCAATGATGCTTGGAAGAGTCTCTGACATTTGTGGAATGATCAGATGCAGTTTCAGCTACTGAGTGGAACTTAGTGCAGGGCCTTGCTTTGTTCAGCCAGTTATCCCTCAGTTCTTCTACATTGCATCTTTCTTGTTTGTTTAAGATCTGATCCTCCTAGTGCTCACCTGGGCACAGTCTATGAGGCTGTGCAAGAAGCTAGAACGTGGAAGATCAGGGCTCCTTTCCTTACTGTGACTCTTGTGGTGACCTTAGCAAGTTGCCTTATCTTACTGTGCCTCTGTAAAGTGAGATGTAGGAGCCCACTGTCTTTGTAACACACTCTGCTGAGATTGCTCCATCAAAGGTTCTCTGTGAGGCAAAGGTGATGTCATTTCATCTCTAAGCCTGAGTCTCTACTTCTGTATCTATCTACCTCCCTGCCAATCTATGTATCTGCCATTTACCTCCCCAGGAGTGCAACCAGGATAGTCTTAAGGGGAGAGGAATGTCACCTGAAGCCTTCTTTGGTGAAGCTCCAAAGCCCCCTAGAGTACATGCTCCCCCTCCCTCCACCTCCATCCTGTAAGCTCCTTGGGGCAAAGACTTTCTCTTGCTCTGTGTCTGTGAGTCCCAATCCCACTTGGCACCACTTAATTGTTAAAATAATAATAATAATAATCATAACAATAATGAGTTATGACAGGATGGCCTAACACATTATCTCGCTGTCTCTATAAGTGCTTAAATGCCCTGCCAAAAATAATATCTTTATTCCTAAAACCTCCAATCCACGTAGGGACCGCAAGCCATTGCAAGCTGTGCAGAGAGCACACTTTTCTCTTTATATTACCCAAAGGAATGAGCTACTATTATGAAATCATTAAATTAATAACTTGGTAATATAGGCAGATATATAAAACAATCTGTTCATAGAACAAAAGAAATTACTATGTTCCAAACATTCATAATTTAATTTAACAGTGAATTAAAACAGCATACATAATTTCAGCCTCAAAATGTCAATAGAATTATGTAAATACAGCACAGCATCCTAATGCGTTGTGTGGCGGCTGTGTGTGTGTGTGTGCGTGTGAGCACGTGCGGGTGTGCGTCAGCTCCAAGTTCCCTTGCGTGTGGGCCCCCTTCCATTTAGCACCGAGAGCCAATTGACAGGAATAGATTAGATGCCTGGCTTTTAATTAAGAATTTATTAAACATTCAAAGCAGTCTGCTGGAAATAGAAAAAGTCAGAAGCAAGAATTATTCTGTTTGTAGGGGCTGGTGTATAGGGTAAACGAGGGAAACCACTGTGTCTCGGCTCAGATGCTTGAAGCTTGCAAAGTCCAGTGGGGGCATCTGGATGAGCTGTGGAAACAAAGAAGATGGGGCAACCTCTCTTTGACCTTTTGTGTATGCGTATTGTTGAACACCACCATTTTGTGTATGTGCAGTGCAAGGTGCAAAATAGCTGTGCCACGTGTTCGGAACGTTTCATGGACAAAAACGCAGACAATGTCCATGAAGATGAAAAGGCTAATCCAACTCAGCCCTACCCAGCCCTGGCTCCTCTTTCAGACACTGTTATGGTTGCTACTCTGCAAGTTCCACCTATGGCTGGATACAGAACCACCAATCTCTCCCCTGACAGAGAGGTTGGGGATGCTGTAGGTGGACAGGAAGTGGGTTGCAGTTTGCACTCACCAGCTGTTCAGTGTAAGAGTGTTTTTCCTGATTAGTGGTGGTGGCTGCAGTGCCAGCCTCCAGCCCTGGGCCTCATCAATCCCTGGAAAACGTTGGGGGTCTGGTCAAGTGGCAGGACTTCTGGGACTTGCTTGAGCCTCAACACCTCTTTTTCTTTACAAATTGAGCACTGTAATTCCCTATTCCTTTGAGGAGGAGATAGTCTCCACCCCACTGCTGCCTCTCCAGGCAGGCCAAATGTCCTAATTCAGTCCCCAGTGTATTAACCAAGATGGTAGCTGTGCCAGTAGCATGATGGCTACCAGCTTGAACCAGAACCAAGTTCTGTAGCTGGCAATTAATAACAGATCTGGCTGCAGGGGGCAGTGTAGGAGGAAAGAGCAACAGCAGGGGATGGGAGTTGGAGGAAGGACCCATGGAACTAGGGCATTCCCCCTTTCTCAGAACCCTGGCTATTCCGTTAATATTGGGGGGAGCAGTATTTAGCAAGGCCAGCAGAGGTTTTATAGGGGCTACAACCCACCAATTTTTTAATCAAACCCCCACCCCCCCAATTTTGCTAAGGCTAGAGACACACATATGATCCCAGAATCCTCCAGGCCTCCTGCCTTCTTTACACCACCACCAAATAATTACAACAAATGGAGCCTTCACTCTGCCCACCCAGCCTATATCACAGCTATAATATTAACCAGAGGTCTCAGTACAGCTGCCAATACAGTAGCTTCTACCACTTTTACAAGTAATAAAACTATCATACAGTTGTGGTTCCTGTAACTCCCCTGTTTATGTTCCCTCATCTCCCATTACTTGTCTCCCATCCAAACTAGTCTCTTCCTGAGTCTTGTGAAATCCCTCCTTGTCGCCTCTAAGGAACGTGAATGCCATCCTCTGGCCCCATTTCTCTCTCCATTCTGTCTTTTCAGGGACAAAGGAACACACAGCTGACTGCTCAGAACTGCATTCAAGCCTGCCTCAAAGAACTAACCTACTTTTTTTTTCATTTCCATTTGCGCTACCTGATATTTTCCTCTTTGTTTGAAATTAATTTGCTATAATTTATGTGAGCCTATTTTGATTGCTTTTGATTAAGTTTAACAAGCTGGAAAAAAAAGGCTGCCGAATTAAACATCAAAGTAAACAAATCCGTTTCCGAGACCCGCTTGTGCATAATTAATAAAATGCTGCCATTCCTGGTACAGTAAATATTTCTATTATGTTACAATAAAAATCTGTGTTGTAGTAATTAATACACACAACCAAAATATGTTGCAGAGAAGTTTGTGAAAATTGAAGAGCACAACTTGCTAATTTGCATAGTTCCCACAATGCAAAGCAGTTTGCTAGCCTTAAGAAATGCCCATCAATGGCACTTTTACAGGTCAGATTTGAAATGGCTTTATATTTTGGATGAGCATCATGTCTGTAGGTAGGACAGTGGTGCAGAAGGGGCGGGAAGTCAGACTGCATGACAATGGAGGATATTGGATAACTGTGCTTGCCTTCAGAAGTTTATGTACTTGGTTTAAAAATGCATTCTCAGAAGCCATTTTAAAAGCTTTTGGTTTTCTTATTTTTTCAAGAAAAAATAAACTATATATGCGATTGTTCAATATAATAAATATTCAACCATACAAAGATTTACAGAGGCGCAGTGCCCCTCTCTGCCTCCCTTAGATATGGGCCTGATGAGCATCATGGAAATAAAGCAAAATTCCATTTCACAGTGAGCTAAGCCAAAGTACATGAAGACCGCACTCCACAAACAACTTACTCCAGAGTAAGCTTCAGCAGGACTATTCCAGAGTAAGTGGTTTGTGGATTGCAGCTCAGCCATAGCGTCTGACTATGCAACAATTAGTGTTTTCAGATTAACAAGTCGACTGGGGGGAGGGAGCCATGGCCACCGCGTGGCTCTGCCATGGAGCACCCACACATGTGGGCTGCATGGGGAACAAAACAAATGGGCAGCACTCAGCGTGGCTATCACAACCACTGAGAAAGCTGCCACGTACTTCCCCTGCCACAACCTGGCCCCTGAAACACACCACACAGGCAGTTGTCTGTTGTCAGTGGTTCGAGGCCATCCTCCAACACTGACTGGTCATGCTCCACACCGGTTGTAGGCTGGGGGCCAGGAGCATAGCGGACAACAGACACAGGGCACAGCACCAAAGACAGAACTTCCTATGGCACCAACAGGCCTTGCATGAATGGATGGTCACCAAGCAAGGGGAGCTGATGTGAGCAGCAAGGTACCCGGCTACTGACACTGGGACAGTCATCTACAGCCTGCGCCTGGCAGTACCAACCAAGCGGAGGGCCTGGGTGGCAGAGAAGAGAGATGACTGGTGGGAGACCATCCTGTCCACCTGGGAGGATGCACAATGGACTGCCCACTTCTGTATGCCACAGCATTTGGTCTCCAGGATCATGGTGATCCTACAGTCACATCTCTAGAGGAAAACCACTGTCATGAGGGAGTCGGTCTCTGTGGGCAAATGCATGGTGATAACCATATGGATGCTAGCTACCCCAGACTCCTGCTGGTCTATAACCCAGCAGTTTGACGTGGACACCTCCACCATGTCCACCATTCTGGACAAGGTGTGCGCCACCATAGTTGACATTCTGCTGGAGTGAGTCATACAGCTGGTCAACCCAAAGGAGTAGGTCATGGAGGACTTCTGGCATTGGTGGTTCCCCAACTGTATTGGAGCAACTGATGGGGCCAACATCCCAAAAATGTGCCCATCTCACAGCCAAGAGAAGTACAGGAAGCACAATGGATACTTCACCATAGCTCTGCAGGTGGTGGTGTATCACAATGGCCTGTTCCTGGACATATTTGATGGGGTGTGTGGCGAAACACCAGTAGGGGGTGCTATACAGATGAGACACCCACTTCACTGTGTTTCTCCAAATCTCTGACCAGGGGTTCCCACAGCTGGCAAACCCCACAAAACCCTTGATATTCCACTGCCACCACCTGAGTGTTTCCCCACGGGCATTCACACCACTCAGGAAATGTGAACCCCCAAAAGGCATAAGCCTCACAGCTTCCCTAAATTACTTCCCTTTCTTGGCACTCTGTTCCTGGGATTTCCTCCTCTGTGTTGGAGGCAGATCCCCAGAGCTACCCACAGGAGGCTTCCCTTGGTTCCAAAGCTGTTGGCCCCTAGCCAAATAGGTAGATTTTTCCCTCTTTCCTTGTCTTAGTAGCGAGGCTTGGCCACCCGGCCCAAAGGAGGCGTTTAATGGTCAGCCAATAACACACACACAC
>QEPC01003915.1:1959487-1969695 GCA_003113815.1 Sphenodon punctatus | reverse complement strand
TAAGGAGACGGGCCGCAGCATTCTGCACCAGCTGCAGCCTCCGGACCAGCTTCTCGGGCAGCCCCATGTAGAGCGTGTTGCAGTAATCCAGCCTCAAGGTGATGAAGGCATGGATGACAGTGGTGAGGTCAGAGTCTGAGAGATACAGCCGAAGCCGCCGGACAAGATGTAACTGCTGAAACGCACTCCCCACCACGGCCACAACCTGAGATTCCAGACTGAGCCGTGAATCAAGGAGCACACCCAGACTCTGTACCTGCGGGAGCATGGGAGGGTGAATCCCTCCCCCCCCCACAAGAGGAGATTCAACCACTCCCAGGCCCCCCAGGCCCTCACCCACCAACATCACCTCCGTCTTGTCAGGATTCAGCTGCAGATGGCTCAACCTCATCCAAGCCCCCACAGCCCACAGGCACTGGGAAAATAAAGAGACTGCAAGGCCTGGGTCGATGGAAAAGGAGAGGTAGAGCTGAGTGTCGTCAGCATACTGATGACACTGCATGCCCTGAAACCCTTTAGGAGAATGCTCAGAGAAACCTCATTCAAAACACAGGGAGGCAGAGTCCAGAGTGCACGCCCACCTCCTGCACGGCTTTTAGGTGAGTGACACCCCCCTTCCCTGGCCTTCACTGCCCTCTTCCCTGCGCCCTTCCCTGCTGCCCACTGCCCTATTCTCTGACACACACACCCTTTGCTGGTCCATGCTGCCCTCTTCTCTGGCCATGATGCCTCCTGCCCCTCCGAATCCCAAGTATTCTCCGAGGTTCCGAGGATCAGCCTGAATACTTAGGACTGGTCCTCGGAACCTCAGAAATGCTTGCAATTTTTGTATATATATATTCAGTACAGCCCTAGTCTATACATAATTAAGATATTTCAGTTCCACATAGGTCCCAGGAGAAACCCCTCGTACCTTAGGGTTCTCATTACATTCATGACCCACAAGTTCTCAATACTCTACAGGGAAAAATAAACACCTTAATCTAGCCTCCTCTTCCCACACAGTCCACCAGTTTTTTACTCTTCCTTATCCCTATTGGGCTCTTAACCATCTTTCTAGCCCCACAGGGTTGTTACTCTTTTGGCCACACTGGGCTGTTATTCATCGCTTTGGCCCCACTCGGCTCTTATTAATCTCTTTTGGCTCCACTGGGCTCTTAACCATCTTTCTAGCCACACAGAACTGTTAGTCTCTTTTGGCCCCACCAGGATCTTAATCACAACTTTAGCCCCACTGCGCTCTTGATCCCTTTTCACCCCACTGGACTCTTAACCATTTTCCTACTTTGAGACCCCTTGCTGTCCCTTAGAGCTCACCCAGCCTTTCCCAGTTCCCAGCCCTAGCAACCTTTACTGACTAAGGTGCTACCCTTAAAGTCAGGCATCTCTGCAACCCTCAAATCTCCCAGGGCTCCTAAGTCTCCTTCATGTAGGCCTCTCCACTCATCCCGGGGTTTATCCTTCCCTTCAGTGTCCTTCCTTCTTGACACCTCTAGACACCATAAGGGCCCCACTTCACCACCTGTCTCCAGTATTTATTTATTTATTTATTTATTTTAACAATTTAACATCCCACCCAACTCCACCTCAGGCGTCTTGGGGTGGCTTACAATAAAGTCTTATAAATATAAAACAACATCATGGTTTACAATAAAATAATATAAATATAAAACAACATTCCCACCCAAGTTAAAAATATAAAAAACACAAAACCCTCCCATAACTCCCTCCCTCCACTCCCCACCACATAAACACCCCCACCTGAAATTGGAAAAAAATTGAAATATAAGTTTGATGACAATAAGATGTACAATGCTGTGAAATGTTAATAAAATAGTTATAATTTGAAAAATAAAAATAAAAATAAACACCCCCACCTGTCCTCATTCCCCTCCACCAAACATCTGGTGGAACCGTCAGGTCTTACGCAAGCAATGAAAGGTCAACAGGTCCGGAGCCAGGTGAGCCTCCTCCAGGAGGAAGTTCTACAGCTGAGGTGCAGCTACTGAGAACACCCTCTCCACAGTGGCCCTCTAATTGACTCGGGGGGCTTACAGGAAGGCACCCCCAGCAGACCACAGGGGTCGATTCAGAACCCGGGGAGTGAGGTGATCCCGCAGATAGGTCGGGTTGAGGTCGTGTAGCGCTTTAAAGGTGAGAACCAACACCTTGAATTGAGCCCGGGAAAAAATAGGCAGTCAGTGCAAAAGACTTTAATGTGCTCCTGGTGAGCCAACCCCGTAAGGAGCCTGGCCGCCGCATTCTGCACCGCCTGTATCCTCCGGACCATCACCAAGGGTAGCCCCATGTAGAGTGCATTGCAGTAGTCCAGCCTCAAGGTAACAAAAGCATTAATGATGGTGGCCAGGTCAGAGTCTGAAAGGTAAGGCTGAAGCCGCCAAACCAGATGTAACTATCGGAAGCCCCCCCCCCGCCACCGCCTCCACCTGGACATCCAAGTGGAGCTGGGAATCAAGGAGCACACCCAGACTCTGCACCTGGGAGACCAGCGGAGAACAAATCCCACAATGACGGGAGATGTCACACCCACCAGTCTCCCCATGAGCATTACTTTCATCTTGTCAGGATTCAGCTTCAGTTGGCTCTGCCTCATCCAGTTCCCCACAGTTGCCAAACACAGGGAAAGCACAGAGACTGCCAGGCCTGGGTCTAAAGAAAATGAGAGGTACAGCTGAGTGTCACCAGCATATTGATGGCAACAGTATGAAAGGGGGTATGTGCTGGGGTCCCCTCTAGTCAATTTCAGTACTCTCGAGATACTCCAGGTCTCCTGCACCATAGACCGCCAGAACCCTAGGGGTTCCTCTTCATCTGACAGGTTATCCTCTTCTGAGCCCTCTGGCATTGGGTCTCCCTGTTGACCCTTCATCCCATTAATATCTATCCCTTTGGTCACCTTGAGCTGTCTCAACTCCTGTTCTATCCTGGTCATTTGTCTCATTATTTCCTCCCTGGAAGCTCTTAGCTCCCAGACTTCCCTTTGGAGGACTTCCCCAAACATACAAACTGTATCCATATTCTGGAATACTGCTTTTTAACCCTTGAATTGTAAATCTTTGTCTGCATGGCCCATTCCCTCATTCTAGTCCCAGTCCCTAGGATCTCACTATTAAGCCTCTCCACTCTGGTCTGGGACCTCTGGACAGGGCATGCTCTTTTCACGTGCCCCACCTTGTTGCACACCCAGCACCTCATTGCACACCCAGCACCTTCTTGATGCTTTATAAGTTTAGCCCATGTAACCCCAACTCACCACTCTCTGGCACTAGAGTCCAAGAGTCTTTACACTGACAAGAAGAGAAATCATGACCTCACTTTCCACAATAATAACAATCCTTTGGGGTAGTGCCCCACATGGGCCCCGGTATGTCCTTTCCTCAACTGTGCTCCATTGCCGCTATCCTGCCAAGCCTCTACTTGGCACAATTCTCCCAAAGCAGCTGGTCGCTGTCAGATCTCCTTGGAGGGCTGGCCACTGGGGGTTCGGTGCTCCTCTACCTGAGGTTTCCCGTGCAGAAGGGGTCCCTGGCCTCAGTTCCCATTGATACAAACTGCAACGCTGCAGCTCTGACTCCACCCAGTTCCAGAGATTGTAGTGCAGTCCTCCTCCCATACGCACTCCTCTCATAGCCATGGTGATAGCTCAACCTCCCAGGAGCTACTCAAGGCTTGTCTGCTTCTGGCACCCAGGCTTAACCTTTGCTTCAGGGAGCTTGCACAGTTTCAGTCCTCCACTCACTAGTCCTCACTGGTTTTCTCCCTTCTGGGTGTAATTCTCTACTCACTCGCTGGCAACCAGCTCTGCACAGGGCCAGGTCACCCTCCTTTATGTAGATGGCTTGATTGCTGACATTGAGAGTGCCCACATTCTCCACCATTGTGGCAGGGTTAGCGTTTACCTGGCATAAGTATTGGCAGGATTATGCCCAAACAGTCACTCTCTTGGGGATATTAGCTCCTCAGGGTTCTTTATTTACATAGTCCTATCACTCCATCAAGTCCAATACATCTACACAATCCAAATAAGGTATTCAGTCCCACAGTACTTACAGCTCAGCTGGCCAGGCACAGTATCTCCTGTAGCCATCTAAGCCTTCAACTCAGGCAATCCTCCTCTGAGCTGGGCTCTCTTCCAGAGATTATCCAATGGTTTTTCTCCTGCTGAGGCAGAGCTCCTTCTACGCTCCTGCCTCTGTAACCCACTCCCACTGTTCTGAGCTCTGCTTAGGCTTTTACCCTTGGGCTGGCTCCGCCATGCCCGGTCACCACTGACTCTCCTCGGGCATCTCTCAGGCCTAATATACACCTTTTTAAAAGGCCAAAGGCATAGAAGGCACTGACTCTACCCTGCTACAATGGGTCTCTGCGTATTGATTATTTTGGCACAGAAGTACTGTGAGGCTCTGCCAGTCTGACAAGCCTACAAGGAAAGGAAAATGCAGCCAAATTGCTGCTAAATCTTATATCAGTTTTAAAATGGGAGCACTGGTTTGGGGAAGGGTGTAAATACAGTTAGTTTGTTGAGGAAGTTGTTAGCTTGGGGAGGGTGAAACAGGGCATGGATCTGGCTCAGAGGGATCGCTGGCTTGCAGGAGAGTGAGGCATGCAGCTGGCTTGGGAGAGGGGAGAATGGAACACAGGGCTGGCTGAAGTGGAGAGGTGCTGGCTTGGGGGAATGAGACATGATTCTGGTTTGGGTGGTGGTGGTGGTTTCTGGTTCAGAGGGGAGTCATTGGCTTGCAGAAAGTGGGATCCCTAGGCAGGAATGGGACTGGTTCAGGGGAATCACTGGCTTGCCTTAGGAGTCGTTGTCTTGGGAAGGGAAAGAATAAAGCTACCAAGGCGCTAGAGTTGCCATACCTCCCTTTTAACCCTAGCAGTTTATGAAAAATACATGGTGCAGGGCTGTATTGGAAGCAATGCAGCCCCGCACCATGTATTTTTCATAAACTGCCAGGATTAAAGGGGAGGTATAGCAACCCTGTCAAGGACTCACCATTTCTCCCTGACTGGGCTGGGCTCTGTCAAGATGGACCACACTGCAGTACTGGAGACTTCAGTTCTGAGACAGTGGCAGCCCCTGCAGGTGAGGAGGGCTCACTACAGGCTCCCCTGCAGGCAGCTAATCTGAGAGCAGCCCAGCTCCTAGATAGATGTATGCTACAGTTTTGGGGGCCCAGTTTGAGACCTGAGATATTATTTTTTAGGGGAAATGCTGGATTCGCTCGAAACCTGAATACACAGACCTAGTATTTCTGTTTCTAATATGGAAGTTGGAAAGGGATTTTTCTGGTTTATTTGTATTTTATCAAAACCTGAATGCACAGCCCTACTCAGAATGGAGCCTGTGCTAGGAGTGGCCCCACCAGACTCTAACTGCAGTGACCTATGAGGGCCTTGTACTCAGAGGGCATCCACCAGGGTCTTTGCATTGGGAATTCCTAAGGACACTTCCATATTAATGAAGCCAATCAAACAGCCTGTAGAAATGGAGGGGCTTGGAAAATAGGGAATGAAAGATGCTAGCACTTCTAGAACCAGGCTAGGACATGTTAGTCGGGTCTGGGTCTAGCTTTGGCCTTCTTCCCCTGGCCACCACCTCAGAGTTCAAAGCTCTCTGGACCCAAGGCTTTTTCTCACAGAGCTTAGGTTCAGCCTCAGAACTGGTGGACAGTGGACACTGATCCATATGCCAGTTATGATACCCCTTCATTAAGTTTGGATGGGACCTGACTCTGAGGCCACATCCACACTAGTAACTCATCCTTTATTTACTAGGGTAGCAGGTCTGCAGAATTCAAGGAATGAGAGAGGGAAGACCCACATTCAAGTTCCTAGTGTGGCTGGGCCACTAACTAGCTAGTTAGTTAGCTAGTTAGTTAGTTCATTGTGATTCTAGGGTTCGTTGGAGTCGCCAGCTCACAGATCACTTCCAATAACAACTCCCTTCTATGGCTGCAAAGAGTCATTAAGATCCCGCTCCTCAACAGGGCTCTAACTCAGCCTGTTATTAATGTCAGTTCCACTGCAAACCTATTTCTGTGCAAATTAATCCTTCAGAGACGGAGCCGCCTGGGTGCTGGATGTATGTGTATGACACACACACACACACGCACACAAAAGCGCAGCGTTCACAATCGCTGCCTTTCATTCTCAGTTCGGGCTTCTTTGTGAATCCATTATATGCTCGGCACACCAGCGTGGAGAGGAGGCACCTGGGAAGGTTTATGACAAAGATGTCTGCGCTCACAATGGGAGAGGAGACCTATGCTTGTTTGGGAAGTGACAGGCTGAGGGAGTACTGAAAGCTGTCTGAATATGTGTAAGAGAGAGAAGTTCAATGGGCTATCTAACTTGGGTACTTTTATCACCCCTTTACTATATCACCTCAACATCTTGTGTATTTATCTGTGCAGTCTCGGAAAATGCCATGATAAAACCCAGGGGGAAGAAGAAACACAACAGAATCACTCCGTACCACCTCCTGAGCTTGGGGCAAGTGGTAAAGTCCCCTCAATTTCAGTAGCTGTGACAACATCACTTTGGTTGGGGGGTGGAGAGGAATAGAGAGGGTTTGAGTCACAGATTATCTGTAGTCTTAAGAAATGTTCACTAAGTACTGGTACAGGCAGTGGTGAGTTTAAATCTTGCTTCCGCTGCCTGTGATTCCCATATGCCTAACACTTTTCCCTTTCACCCTTCTCAAGGAGGTAGAGAACTGGGAGCTGTGGCCTGTTTTTCTAAATAAGCTAACAGAGATGGTGACCCAAGGGTTCAGTGAGAAATCAAACCCAAGACTCTTGGCATGGCTGTGCCAAAGCTCAGCTACCCAGCTGCACCGTTAATGCTGCTGTAGCATCCTAACCAACAACTATCTAACTAACTAATAAGCAATATGCAAAATCCTTCTTTATTGGCTGGATTTTTAAAAAAACAAAAAACAGTCAGATATTGCTTTGGTAAGTCAAGTGGTAGAGAGCTTTGAAAGCAAATGTGAAGATCAGAGGTCCAAGTGTGGTTGATGTAAAAGGCAGTCATGTGTTTGGGTGAAACCAGACATACACCTTAATGCAGCTTTAACCACTTTAACATTTCTTATGCATGTTGCAGGGCTGCATAGGGTGCTGATACAGCCCTGCAACATGCATAAGAAATGTTAAAGTGGTGTTAAAGCGGAGTTACGTGCATGTCTGTTTTCACCCTTTGTCACAGAGCCCATGCTTTTAAATTGGGGGAAGAAAGAAGGGATAATCTCCCTCCCCACCACAGTCTGGACTATGGCTGCTCCACTGGCAGTTGCATGTAACCATGTAACCACCCAACCACAGTGCTGGGGCCTTTGACATCAGGAGCAAAACCTCCCCTCGATCTGTCATCTGTGCTTCTGCTGGACTTAGCCTGTTCTTCAGGTCTTTCACATCCATTCAGTCTCTGGCTTCTCTGCCAATGCCTAGACTACAATAGTAATTTGCCTGGCTGCACGCTCTGTGTCCACCAGAGCAGCGGAGGATCAATAGCAGATCCATGCCTTCCCCATCAACCGCCTGCCCTTTATTATGTTGGAGTGCTGAACATGCACGGAATATTAGAGGCACGCCAGAGGCCCTCCAGTAACTTAGCTTTTCCTTTGTGCAGTCAAACAATGAATGAACAATGAAGTTAAACAAGATGATTGATTTTTATATTATTCCGCAGCGCTTCACTTTCGATTGGTTCGGTGAGGGGAGCAGTTCAACCTAGCTGCGCAGGAGGGACTCAACCACCGGGTGCGTGACAAGGTCTGAACTGAATTAAGAGAGATTTTTAGGGGTCACAAAAAGGAAATGCACCGAGGGTTGGCTGGAGAGACTGGTGTTTTGCTAGACTGCTCTACAGTCTATGGACATGTTCTCACAATCAGCTGTTCCAGATTAACACCGTCTGTTAACACATATTACCCACCCATTTCTTTTCATGATCAGGGTGGTTTAAAGCAGGATTTGAACCACACATCTGAAGTATTGTGCTAGTGGGTTAGGAACTAATCCCCCTTGCAAGCTCTCCCCTTGGTCTTTAATCCATGTTTGTCTTGCCCCATGGCAAGGCATTCACGCAGATGTTGTTTCTGTGCGTTTCAGTAGCCCATCCCATGTATCAGGTGGCAGAGAACAAGGGGTCATCAAGAAGCACAGGAAAGACAAAGATTTCACACAACACTCAGAATGTAAGTTTGTGTCAGCTCCCACTCTAAAAGGGTGTTGTGTGAATGAGCCCTTTGTTTTACTGGAATAAATAACACTGATTAAGGGAGTTTGTGGGAACACATGATAATCCACCCTAATGTTGAAGTTCAGCCCCGCTGTTTGCTAACCGAGGTGAGCATGGGCTCCCCTCCATCACACAGTTGTACCAATGGTCTTTGCTGCTATCCTAAAACTTACATACAACAGAGGAGCCCAAAAGCAGAGGTTATTACTGCCGTACCAACTGCTAATACAATCCTGGGGTCTCTCACACCAACCACCAAACCCTAGACCTTCAGCCCCAGTAGTGATCCGTTCCCTGGCCCTCTAGATGTCAACTAAGAGAGCTCAGTGTCTGTTTTGCTTCCACATTCCCCCTTCCTGCACAGGGACACAATGGATTTGGGGATACAGCACATGGCTACAGCATTGGTCTGTGAGGGAGATGACTTAACATGAGTCAGAAGCATTTGGCCTCTTACAGTCCTTCCTCTCCTGTCCCTGGGGGATGTTGGTGGAAGACAATGCAGTTTTGGAATAATGGTGTGACCTTTCCTAGCTCTCTCACACGCATGCACACACCTTTCTTTCCCTAGGTGTATCAACATTTATTTTCTAAATAATTCAGCAGACAGCAAACCTCTTTAAAACCAGAAGCACTCCACCTCCATGGCCCTGATACAGCTATTTTGCTTTTCAAGAGATTTGCTTGCTTCCAAGAGGTTTCTTGGCATGGCTTCTTAATCTAAGGGAAATTGGATTTCATAGTAACATCCATCCTGGTTCACCCTGTGTTCCACCTAGCCCAGTATCCCATCTCCCAACAATGGTCAGTACCAACTGATTCAACAAGATGTCCACAGGCCACAGGAGCTAATCTACCTCTCTTGCCACTGCAGAAGGGAGAAGATTTCTGTGCCTTTAAGACCTGACATGGGAATTTTATTTGGGCTCTGTTGAAATTCACAATTCTTAGTCCCAGTGATTATAGGAATCAGGGCTGGGAGAGTGGGGAGAAAGATACATTTTTAAATATTTTGTCAGAGGAATTAGTGAGATAGTAATTTTGAAAGACAATGACTTTGCCCTTGGCAACGGGGACCACTGCATACAAATTGCCTGGGATAAATCACTCTACCGACTCGCCTGATGGTTATCGTACAAAAGGCAGGATGGCGGCGCGCTGCAGCCCACACACTTCCCTGGGCTCTGGTGTGCTCCACGGGGAAGGTGGCCAGCTCACTAGATAGCAGGGGTGGGAAAATGCGGTGAGGAGAATTTGGGGGGACATGTCCTTCTGAATTTGAGGTGCAGTGAGCAATCCCTTATCAGACCTCATGAGTCTTGGGTGGGGGAGGTGCATGTCGCCCCCTCCCCCTTTTCATGCTCAATTTTTACATAGTAAGTCAGTGGAGAGTTGTCCCCCTTCACTTTGGAGAGGAAAGCCTATGGTTTGGACATTTGAACCCCAGAGACCTGTATTACCATTAGGGAGGCTTGTGCCAATTGGCTTCTCCTCAGCTGAGAGGCGGTCACAGGGAGATTGCTAGTGCCACTGGTGGAAGCTGCTGCAGGTACATGACGTAGAGGCAGGGAGCTGCCTGTTTATTAGATTGGATGCACTAAACATGTGATTGGGGGCTGTGTGGGGGCTGCACGGACCAAACATGGACTCCAGCAGGTTATCATCTCATTGGAGAACACCCTTAGTAACATGAGCAAGAGCTAGTTCCCTTTCCTCCAGCCAGCTCTGTCAGTGTACGACTATCCTGTCCTTTAGCCCCCGGCTATTCTTTCCCTCCTGACCTGCACACACATAGAGACACAAGTGTACACACAGTTCTGCCAATCAGGGCTAGCCTGAAGTCAAGGCGAGCAAAGAAGCCACTGAACAGCCCATGTTTTAGGGAGGTCCATGCTCATGCATATGGCTTTCATTAGCTCTGCCCCCCGCACAGGTAGGTG
>QEPC01003915.1:1896159-1952285 GCA_003113815.1 Sphenodon punctatus | reverse complement strand
GCCATTCATTTAAATGGCCGCAATGTAAAAAAAATATTCCGGTACCCGGAATCCGGTAACCAGACCGGATTACCGGGTTGAATCCGATAATGCTGGTACGCCCAGTACCGGCATTATCGGATACCGGAAATTCTGGTAGTCCCGAGCCTACCTGTTATGAGCAGTTATGGATTAATCAGAATCTGTACTTCCCATCTCTACGTAACCAGGTTCAGCAAGGATGGTGCCCATTGGACAGGCAGATACCTTGTCCAAGTCTGCAACTTTCTGGGGAAGAACCATGGAGTCCTCACCCCTCTCGGAGCTCCTCAGGCCACTTCTTTTGAATTGCATGGTCCTCTTGATGTTTGCAAAGCCCAGCCCACAAGACCAGACTGGAGCACTTCTCAGGATTCCTTCTCCAGAGTGCCCCCACCCCAGCCTGAAGTTTATTAATTTTATTTATTTTATTTATTTAAAAAACTTTTACCCCGCCCCTCCTGCCAAGGCAGCCCAGGGCAGCTAACAAAATCAATAAAATACAATAAAACATCATAAATCAACAACAATAAAAATGAGGAGAAAAAGAAATCCCCAATACCCACCCCCCCAGTTCAGGGTATGCATGGCAGGGCCAAGGAGAAGCATAAAATAAGTTTGTCCAGGAAGGCAAAACTTAAAGGATGAGTCCTGAAGAGCAATGTTTTTCCAGCAGCTCATTAATGCCAGCAGGTCTTGGAGGGTTGAGGAATGGGACAACTCTATCTTCAACTCAGTGATTCTAGAATAAATGGGGACCTGTGTGGTGGTGGCTTGCACAGCCAGCTCCAGACAGAGAGGGCCTCTCTGACACAGGGACCCAGCAAGACAGCTGGGAGCAGATGTTCTCTGTGTGTTTAACATTGTTGAGAAGAGTGAATGCGTGAAAGATTAACAAACAAACAAAAAAAACAACAACCCAAAGTCGTCAGCAAAGGCTACAAAACAAATTAAAGTCGTTATGGCAACTGGAATGTGTGGGCAGCAGCGCACGTCTCCCAAATGTATGGAATTAAAAGGAAGTGCCGCGTTCAGCAGCTAATTAAACGATGCTTTCCAAAAAACATTTCATCTCCTGGCTCTCCCTCTTCTCCCAGGCAGGACGGCGGAGCCGAGGGGAGGCCTTTCTGTGCTAATCCCATCTCGCGGGAGCGGCCCACAGAGCCCCTTGCTGGGCTAATTAAGAGGTGGATTTTGTTTTCCTTTGATGGGGTTGAGGAGGAAAGGAGAGTTCTCCACATCCTGTTCGTTCCCTGAATTTGTAATTATTTCCTAATAATGAGCCATTTTCACAGAGTGGGATGCAAATCAGCTGCCCTTTCCAGGCGAGGAAGGGGGTGGATCTGGTGCAGAGGTTCTCAGACGATGGGTCCAGTCCCAGAATGGAGTCATGCAATATGCAACGACATCATGCACTCTCTGATGTTTGCTGTGCTTCACATGTCTCTGTTGATGGCCGCTTTTAGATGAGCGGCACTCGATTGTGAGCTATTTAATTTGCGGACTTAAAAAATGCGCCACCGCCATAATATGCGCATAATAAGCCACTTCCGTCTCGTCAAATGATATCATGCGAGCATTTCAAAATATGTGCAATGGCGATGCACAATCGAGCGCCACTCGTCTAAAAGCGGCCGATGTCTGGGGTTATGGGATTATATTGAAGTCTCAAACTGGGGGTCATAAAGAAAAAAGTTTGGGAACCACTGGCTTACTGACTATGGAACCATTCTAGGACTTGGTTTACTTCCTTGGACTCCCTGTATGGCTTTGGGCAGGTCTCTTAACCTCTCCAATTCTCAGTTCCCCATCTTTACAATGTGGATAATGGGAAAACCAATCTGTATCCAAACTTCCATGAGTCTGTTCCAGCTTAGCTGTAGCAAGTCATCCTTTTATCTCTGGACTGGAGGGACATCCACAAATGGCCGGCCCTCAGAATTTCTGAGGCCCAAGGAAAAAGTAAAATATGGGGCTGGCCACTGCAGATGCCCCCCCGCTCTGCTGCTGCTGCTCCCCCCGCCCCGCCCCATCACCTGCTTCCACTGCTGTTGCTGCCATCACCACTGCTTGGTCCCCTGCTGCTGTTCCCACCTCTGCAGTCAGGATCCCCTGCTGCTCCTGGCAGCAGCTGTGGCAGAAGCAGTGGGGGGGTGAACTGGCAGCAGTAGCAGCACAGGGCTACTAGGAAGCACAAGGCCTGGCCAACTGCCCCATCTGCTCCACTCTAAGAATAGTCTGGGTCCACAGTTCAAATCATAATGAAGCAATTGAGACAGCAGCTGTTGAAACAAGCCTCCCTGCCTCACAGTAACACTGCAGGGATAAATCTATTAAACCCTTCCAGGTGCTCAGATGAGACGTCAAAGATCAGTTTGCAGAGGAAAGGAAGTAACATCGATGTACCTTGGATAAACTTCCAGAGAGGCTGACCAATCAGATCACTGTCACTGACAGCCTAGGTCAGGTTAATCGTTCACCTAGTCCAGGATCCTGTTTCCGACACTGGTCAACACTTGCCTTGTGCAATTAAACAAAAACAATTACATCTTGTGATTTAGATTCAAAATGGAAAGAATAAGAAATGGAAAGAGGGACAAGTTACCAAGAACAAGTAAAGACAAGTGGCCCAAAGGTATAAGGGTGGTGTCAGGAAGGCAAAGGCACAGAATGAGCTAATGTTAGCAAGGTTTGCTAAAAACTAGAAAGGCGGGGTGGTGGTGATGTATGTATGTCAAAGGAAGAATAAGAAAAGGATGGGTCCACAATTCAGAGAAGATGGTGAAATGTTAGTAGAGGACAAAGAGAAGGCAGAACTTCTCAATTCTTATTTTAATATTTGGCCTCAGGTTTTCACAGAAAAGGGAAATCATGATCGACCTCGCACAGAGTGTATGAACAGAGGGGGAAAGATTGCAGGCCAGAATAGACAGGTGGGCAAAGAGCACAGACAAAGACAACTCTGTCCTTGGCCCTCTCCTCTTCTCTATCTACACCCTGTCCCTTGGCAAAATTATTGCCTCCCACAGATTCCAATACCATCTCTACGCTGATGACACCCAACTCTATCTCTCTACCTTCTCTCTCTCCTCGTCTATCCGCTCACACCTCATCAACTGCCTCTCTGATATCTCCGCTTGGATGTCCCGACGTCAACTTAAGCTCAACATGGCCAAGACCGAACTCCTCATTTTTCCTCCCTCCCCTTCCTCTCCCTCTAACCTGACCATCTGCATCGATGGGGTCACCATCCATCCCGTTCTCCAAGCCTGCAGCTTGGGCTTCATCTTTGACACGCACCTCTCTTTTAAACCTTACATTGATTCTGTGGCCAAATCATGCCGATTCGCTCTCCACAACATTGCTCGCATCTGCCCCTTTCTCTCAATCTCCTCGGCCAAAATCCTTGTTCATGCCATGGTTATCTCTCGCCTCGACTACTGCAACCTCCTACTTGCTGGCCTCCCTCGCTCTCATCTGTCCCCCCTTATCGCAATCCAAAACTCCGCCGCCAAGGTCATTCACTCTGCCCGTCGCTTCAACCATGTGCAGCCTCTCCTCCTCTCCCTTCACTGGCTCCCCCTTCCTGAACGTATCCTGTTTAAACTCCTGGTTTTCACGTTCAAATCACTCCATGACCAAGCTCCCCCTTACCTCTCGGACCTAATTTCCCTACACACTCCTGCACGTGCTCTCCGCTCTTCCTTCGTCCCCTCCCTCGCTTTCCCTCGTTTCTCCTGCTTGCCTTACCGCCTTCGACCCTTCTCCCTCGCTGCCCCCCATGCCTGGAACTCCCTCCCTGCCCACATCTGCCTTGCCTCCTCTCTCAGCTCCTTCAAATCCCTCCTCAAGACCCACCTTTTCCTTGCTGCCTTTCCCAATGCCCGCTAGTCTTTCCCCGTACACTTACTGTCTGACCTCCTCTGCTGACTGCTGCCACCAACCTCTTTGGAACCAAGCCAAGCATATGCACCTGAGATTTCGCATCCGCTTGAATGTTTGTTTGTCTTCTCCCCTGTCTCTCCCACTGTCCCCTCTCCCTGTCTCCCCACCCTTTGTCTTTTAGATTGTAAGCCACCGGTAGGGACCGCGTCTAATTCTATGTTCTGTACAGCACCAGGTCACACGACTGGCGCTATATAAATGTTTATAATAATAATAATAATAACTCTGAATGAATTCAAGTTTTCATGGATGGATGAGTTACACTCCAGGGTACTGAAAGAACTTGCAGCAGTACTCTTAGAACCTCTGTCAGCTATCGTCGGGCACTTTCTGATGTTACAGAATGTGCACCCTTCAGCACCGCGGAGACGTCCAAGGGTCAAATGACGCGCAGCTTCCGTCACATGGGAATGGTGGAAGTGTGACTCTTTGCTGGCAAATGCACGTGTCTGACAGAGCAATCCTTCTCTTTGTCCTCTACTAACATTTCACCATCTTCGCGGAGTTGTGGACCCATCATTATTCTTCCTCTGACATTTCTCTGTAATCCTACTCTGCCAGACACACATGTTTGCCGGCAATGATCTGCACTTCCACCATTCCCACGTGACAGAAGCTGTGCATCATTTGACTCCTGGACTTCCCTGAAGTGCTGAAGGGTGTGCATTCTGTAATGTCAGAAAGCACCTTTGACAACTCTTGGAAAAACAGGTGAAGTGCCAGAGGACAGGAGACAGACAACATTGTCCCTACCTTTAAAGGGGGGGGGGAGGGGGATCCCAGAAACTAAAGAGCAGTTAACATCACTTCAATATTCAGGGAAATATTGGAACAAATTATAAAAGTGGGTCAGTCTGAAAGCAACCTGATGACAATGCAGTGATTGCTTATAATCAGCATGAATTTGTCAGGAACAAGTTGTGCCAGGCTAATCTTGTCTTATATTTTGATAGAGTAACTAGTTTAGTGGATGAGGGGGAAACTGTGGACATAATATATCTTGATGTCAGCAACACATTTGAGAAAGTTTCACACAAGATCCTCATTGACAAGCTTGTAAAGTGTGGGCTTGATGCCAGTACTCAGGATGAATTGATGGCTGGTTGAAGAAACATACTCAAAGAATGATCATCAGTGGTTCATTATCAAACTGCAGGAAGATATCGAGTGGGGTCCCGTAGGGCTGTGTCCTGGATCTGGTGTTATTTAACATCTTTATTAATGATATGGATGATGAAGTGGAGGGAATACTTATCAAGTTTGCAGATGACACCGAACTAAGAGGGGTAGTTAATACCTTGGAAGATAGAACTTAAATTAAAAAAATTCTTGATAGGTTGGAAACCTGGGCTGAAATTAATACAATGAAATTCATGCCTAGATAAATGTAAAGTTCTGCATTTAGAGAAGAAAAACCACATACACAAGTATAAGATGGGTTTGCAGCAGCACTTGTGAAAAGGGTCTCAGGATTATGGCTGATCACAAACTAAACATGAGTCAGCAATAGGATGCAGCTGCAAAAAAGGCTAATGCAGTTTTAGGCTGCATTAACAGAAGCATTGTCTCCAAGTCAGTGGATGTAATAAATATTCAGCACTGGTCAGACCTCCCCTGGAGTAGTGTCCAGTTTTGGGTACCTCATTTTAACAAGGTCATTGACAATTTGGAGCAGGTTCTGAGGAAAACAAGAAAAAGGTTAAAGTGTCTAGAGAGCAAGTCTTACGAGGGAGGGTTGAAGGAACTGGGGTATGTTTAGTCTAGCAAAGATAATATTAAGGGGAGACATGACAGTTTTCAAATATCTAAAGAGCTGCCTCAAAGGAAATGGCAAGGAACTGTTCTGCACTGTTCTAGGCAGCAGGACTAGAGACAATGGACTCAAGTTACAGGGAGGTAGATTTTGGTTAGATATCAGGAAAAATTTTCTAACGGTAAGAGCTTTTCAGCAATGGAACAAGTTACTAGGAGGTCAGGCTCTCCATCACTAGAGCTTTTTTAAAAAAAGGTCTGGACAGCCATCTGTCGGGGATGTTAGCTGTAGTTATCCTGCATCCAAGCAGGGAACTGGACAAGATGAGTCTTGTGGTCCCTTCTAACTCTGACGTTCTGTGATTCTAGAATGAGATTTATGTTACACAGGTGTACTCACTTAGTGACGAGGGGTCAAACAGAAATTCCACCCATGTTCTGTTTCTGTCAAAACTGGGGATTTTGATAGAAAATCAGAATGGATGAAATTCTGTTCCTATTTCAGTCAGAATGATTGAAAAAAAACTTCTGACATTTTGCACATTTTGATCAGAATTCCATTTTCACGGAACTGTTCTACGAAAACGGAACGGCTGCTTGGAACCAGCCGTAACAGTAACTGACCCTAAGCAGAGAGCCTGCCAAAGCTGGATCCCCCTACCCACTGCAATGTAGGAAGTATAGCTCTGGATCCAGCCTTGCCTCACTTTCATTTCCATCAGAGGATTAGGGAGGCCTCAACATTAGCACTGAAACAGGTAGTAGGTTTGTTATTCACAGGTGTTATTCACACTTTGGGTAATAGCTACCCAAATAGCAAACACTATCTGCAACTGAAATATCTGATTTTTCAGGTTTTTTGTTTTGTTTTTCATTCTTCTGGTTTTGTTGGTTTCTGTATTTCAGTTGTATCATTTTGGCCATGGGCAATAAAAGAAATTTTGCTGAAATGATGCAACTGAAATACCAAAATGATCGAAATACCAGAACAACCAAACTGAAAAAACTAAATGAGACAACTGGAACGGATACCCGATAGAGCGTGAGCAGATATCAGTTAGTACCCGAGATGTTATTTTGGGTTCAGGTAGTGCAGAATCAATGAGTTTATCCACTTTTTCAGGTACCAATTTTGGATCTACAGAACATGGAGGTTACAGCCACCATCTTCTTGGCTAATAATAGCCACTGATGGAACTATCCTCTTCAAATATATCTAATCTTAAAAATAATACCTCAGATTTTCAGAAAAGCCTAGTGTACTCAGAACAGAGCACAACATGTTGGCTGGGGAGGAGACAGCCAATCAGGGGGCTCAACAAAGGGGAATTTGAACCAGGACCATTGGGGCAGCTGAGGAGTGAGAAGGGAAGGGTACCTAGTGTGGGAAATTGGGAGGTGCTTTGAAAGGATTACTGCTGTTGAGCTACTAGGAAGTGATAAAACTGAGGAGATGCCACCAAGGAACCGTGGCTGCTGAAGGACTGCAGCTGCAAGCAATGCTTTTGAGAACTGGTGTGGCAGGAAAGCTGCCTCCAGAGGCCATTGAATGTTGGCTGGACATCAAAGTTACTTGGGGATATTGGAAGTGTAGCTATAGTAGGGCTGAATCAGATCAGCCCATTTCTCTTTGTGGAGATTTTCTGCTGTCTTGGAAGACTGCACAGAGTTTTGTCACATAATTTAAACCTGGAGAAACTTCATGCAAAGTTCCAGATGCAGGACACTGTCATCTTTTGCATTTGCGGTACAGTACACCGCCATTTTATGCAATCACAGTACAGGCTGCAGCTAATCCAGATCTCTGGCAAAATGCAGACTGGATCACTCACAGTCTGGTCTGCTTTTCACTGGATCAGAACAAGCAGAGCCATTGAAGACAAAAGCTGTCCCAAATGTTCATTTCAGCCCTAGATGATAATTTCATTGAGTATAGGATAGCTAGATGATAGTGTATTAGGTTTATAATTTTGTTATTATGTGTATATTATTTTTGTTGTGGTAAAAGTCTCTCTCTCTCTCCCCCACCCCTCTGGTCTGCCTCTGCCTCTCCCTCATAGTTTGGGGACCCTAGCTACATCACTGGCCACTACACAAAAAATTTGGGGTGACCAATTTTAGAGAACTTAAAAGCTGATTATTAGACAGTTCTGAGCACCTGCCCTACGAAAATACATCCTCAGTCTCCAATCATTTTTTTTAGAAATCTTGGCCCAAGCTGGTTAGAATAAAATGAAATGAGGACAGGTTCCTTTCTCCCATCCTTAGTCCTCCTGGAAATTTAAACTACAAGTTCCTTGAGACAGGGATTCTCTCTCTCTCTCTCTCTCTCTCTCTCTCTCTCATTTTTCAGGAACTTTTATCATTTTCTGGTACATTCTTTATTTTTCAGTACATTTTGTGACTTTTTGGTATTTTTGTGTCCTGATGTCTGGCCCCATGCTTTTTCCACCTCCAAATGCTCTTCTCCAAGTAGGGGGTGGGGGCATGAGAGGTGGGAGGAGAAGGAAGCTGTGCCTGCTATGTCTGGTCTATGTATACTGTGCCTGCCTCCTTTTCCTGCCAGCGTGCTGAAGCACCAGAAATCACCAAAAGTACCTACTGATAGTCATTCCTGAATAGGAACAAACAAATGTGGTGAAAACCCAGTAAGTTTCTGTATCACAGTGGAGGGGGTGAATAGGCTGTTTTGACTAAAACAGTACTCAACGCAAATCATAGTTTCAGCTCTAGAAAAACTGAAATTCAAGATAACTGATTGCTGACTGCATACTGCAGAGGTTAACCAATTAATTGATAGCCAATTATACTGATTTATCAATACCACATAACCGATTTACCGTTTTTCTGCATTCCATCATTTCCGGTTTACTTCCAGACGAATAGCAAAGCTGCATCCAGCAGATTTGAACCAGGTATCCAATGAGAAACTGAATTAATCTTGAAACCAGGACCTGAGGGACAAAGAGGAAAGGAATTATGAGCAAAAAGATCTAGCCAGTAACCTCAGAAGTAGGATGTGGCAACACAGTAAATGGCACAAAGCAATTAGATCATTGAATAATAAATGAATACCTTTGGGTAACCATCGATTGTTCTCAGTAGGGATCAGTTATTGCAAACCCGACTGTTTCTGGTTACTGTATGGTTCACCGTATTAGCTCTAATCAGAATAAGAGCTAGATTTTCAAATATCCAGCAGCTCCCAGCGTGTCCATCAAGACCAAGTTTTGCGGAAGCCCTCAGTGTGCTCGGTAAATGGGAGCGAGGCTCTTTGGAAGGTCCATGTTTGGGCAGCACCTGCCTTGATGGAGCCCCCATTTGAATTAGGGAACTTTAATGCTGCCACAATACAGCTATATTTCCAGTAAAAAATACCACCACAGAAGTACATTATTTTTGTACATCTCTCTAAATCCAAATAAATCAATGCTGATGATGGCAGTGAATGGAGATTTTCCTTGGCTGCATGTAAAATCCAGAACTGTAGTTTGTTTCAGGAACCATTTCTGTCATTTGTAGTGCTTAGGTTGGTTACACCCAGAACCGCCACTGACTCGCTACTTGGCCTGGGGCAAGTCACCCAACCTCTTGATGCTTCCATCAGCACAACTGGGTAAACACAGCTTAATGTAAAGGGCCTCAGTGGAAATTGGATGAAGCATCTTAGCTGAGCTTCCCTGGGGAAATAAGCTACACATAACAGCACACACAAAGCACGCACGCACAAAAACAGGATGCCAGCTACAGTGGTGTTGCGTTCCCGCCAGGGAAATAAATTCCAAAATATAGAGATATATATGTTTAAAGGTTAAGCTGAAAAGAATGCAGAGACCCAGGTTTCTTTGATTGTTCCCGTCTCTTTAAATTAAACAGAGATCATTCAGGTGCCTGCTACAGAGGGCGAAGGGGACGTGCAAAAGGAATTCAGCCTAAAGTGATAAGATGTGAGCGGCATAAACCAAAGCTGCTGTAATGTGTGTGCAAATGATGCGGCTGCAGTGGAGGTCTACTAGAAAAACAAACAAATGAATTAACAAGGATGGGATACCAGCAAGACAACATGGAGGTCATATTAGGAGCATGCATCAAGAATGCTGCAGTCCAGGATGGAGCAAGGTTGATACCAGGCCTGTTCATGATGAACAGGCCTGAAGGGTGCGCATTCTGTAATGAACAGCTCTTGGGGGACAGAGAAGGGCCAGAATGGGATTTGTATGCTACTGGGAACGGACTCAGAGAGAAGAAGCTCCTCAACTGGGATTCTGCGCCCACCTGAAATAAACTCTAAGTAAATGGCCCATGGTTGAACCAATAAGATCAAGCCAACTTTTTTTTTTACTTACTTAGCTGTAGGAAAAGCGAGATTCAACTCACTTGGAAAAGCTGCCCGAGTGCCAACAATTTTGAGTAGACCTGAAACAGATAGCAGTTTTAGTATTTGTGGGTATTACTCACATTTGCAATTGAATCCTGACAAGACGGAGGTGATGTTGGTGGGCGAGGGCTTGGGGGGCCTGGAGGTGGTTGAATCTCCTCTTGTTGGGGGGGGGGCCACCCTCCCATGGTCTCCTAAGTGCGGAGCCTGGATGTGCTCCTCGATTCACAGCTCAGCCTGGAATCTGAGGTTGTGGTCGTGGTGGGGAGTGCGTTTCAGCAGTTACATCTTGTCCGGCGGCTTCAGACGTATCTCTGAGACTCCGACCTCGCCACTGTCATTCATGCCTTCATCACCTCGAGGCTGGATTACTGCAATGCGCTCTATGTGGGGCTGCCCGAGAAGTTGGTCCAGAGGCTGCAGCTGGTGCAGAATGCTGCGGCCCGTCTCCTTACAGGGGCGGGTCGCAAGGAGCACATGACACCAGTGCTCTGGGCTCTGCACTGGCTGCCTATAAAGCACCGAGCCAGGTTCAAGGTGCTGGTTTTAACCTTTAAAGCTCTTCACGGCCTGGGCCCTACTTATCTGTGGGACTGCCTCACTCCCCATGTGCCTGTGCAACCCTTGAGATCGTCCGTGGGAGCCTTTTTGGAGGTTCTCCGGGCAAGGCAGGTGGCCACCGATGTTAGATCTTTTTTGGTGGCTGCCCGTGCTGTGGAATTCACCCGAAGGAGGCTTGGTTAGCTCCCACTCTCTTGTTATTTCAGCGTTTATGTAAGACCTGGCTGTTCCGCCAGGCTTTTGGCAAGGGGGAGGTTTTTTGTAGTTATCCCCCCTCCCTTGTGTATTTTTAATGGTTTTTAATTGTTTTATTGTCTTACTTTTTTATACTGTTGTTCGCCACCCCGGGGCAGAAGGGGCAGGATATAAATTTTATATGTATTAATTAATTAAATAAATAAACTACACTACACTCCTTGAAGGAAGGTATTCACCCATTTTATGAATGGGCCAGTAACATAGCCATGGGGATCTGAAGTAGCCTGTCCAAGAAGCAGAGATAGGTGTCAAACCCAGATTCTTGAGTTCCACTCCAGCAAGTAGAACACACTCCTCTGGGAAGCTGGGAAAAGAACCCAGGAGTCCTGGTTCCTATCCCCTTTGCTCTACCCCATTAGATGCCACTCACCTTTCGGAGCTGGGAACAGAACAAAGTCGACCTAACTCCCAGCTCCTTCTGCTCTAACCCAGCACACCCCGCTCCCAACGAGAGCTGGGGACAGAATCCAGGAGTCCTGACTCTCAGCCTTCTCCTAGCCTTGTTTTCAATGCTGGCAACACCCTTGGAATGCATCACTAAATACATAAGAGCAGAGTGCCCACTAACATGCCCTCTCAACCCCCCAAAGAGACATAATTAGATCTTTGATTTCCTGCTTCCAATCTGTCGGACAAGCAGCCGCCTCCCCTGCTCAGCTTCAGCTTCTTTCCTTTTAAGAAAATAAACGTAACATCTCTAAATAAATACATATATTAAATCAACCAATTTACTCTCCCTTTGCCTCCTTCCTCCCTTCCCAGTCCAAGATAGGAAGTGACAACTCCAGAGAGCATCCCCAGAATTGGTGCTTAGGAAACTAATCAAGAGGAAAGCATTGGGGCTTGTTGGCCATATATGCCATATAATTCCATAGCAGTCCTGTCCTGTTGGGATGCAGTATGCAGTGACATCTGCTTCTTACAAAGCGTTTCCATGTCATTTCTAGGGACTCTGCTGGGCCGTTCACTCTCCATTCATGCACACGCCATTCCCCATGGAACCAGATTCCCTTGTGATTATTTTATAATCATTATTTATATTTATTTTTTTATTTCAGGATATTTTTATCCCACACCCTCCTGCAAAATAGCAACTCGGGGCGGCGATATAGCACCAGCAATGTGTCTGGCACTGAACAATCATGAATTGGTTCCTGCCCCGAGAGGCTTATGTAGTGCCTCGGTAGGCCCAGGAAATTCAAACCGGAAGAGAGGCACAGACAATCAATCCAAGGACTCTTTGTATTTAACGACTAAACCTTTAACCCTGATAATAATTAAACTATCTTCCAGCTTACACATTCGCTAATGGTTTCTATACAGACTAGGCCTTGTCCCTGGTGGTTTACAATGCAATGAGTTTAACAGTTCTTACAATAATCCTACACATTTACTCATCTAACGTCCCAGCTCATAAGCTCACAGAACTCCCCAAAAGATTTGTCCTTCTCGTATGCTGGTTCCCAGCTGCTCCTCGAATCCTCTCAAATGACCTTTGCAGTTCAGGTGCCCTTCCAGCTGCACCCCAGTCTTCAGAGTTCCAGGCTCATCTCCTGGTCCACTGTTGGGGTGTCGGCAGCTCCTTCTTGGTATGGGAAGGACGGTGGCATCAGAGTTCTCCATACTTTCTTCCCAAAGCTCTCTAATCGTGGGTTGGGAGGGTACCAGCTACCCCTCCTTTCTTTCTTCTCTCCTCTCCTTCTTCTTCCTCTCCTCCACCGGCCTCTTTTCCAACTGCCACCCCTCAACATTCCAAACCTTCCCCCTCCCTCTCAGGCTTCTACTCGCATGCTGGGCAAGTTCCAGCTTTTTGCAGTTCAGATTCACTGCACTTACAATCTAGGATGGACATGGATTATGTAGCAGGGACAGGTTGTGTGAGTTGAGACAACTAGAGAGGCAAGAACCAGGGAGGGCTCTGCCTCTACAGAGAGAGGACATGACTACCTGACTGCAGGAGGAATTGTGCCTAGCCAGGAAAGCCTGGACAAAAGATAGTGTCCAGGGGACTGTGGATGAGGTGGTGCCTGCCTCCAGGAGGGACCCCACATCGATGGACTGTGTCTGTGCATATATGGACTGCTGGTAAAGGCTTAGCCACTTGGAAATAAAGGACACTTAGGAAGATCCCATGTGGACCTGGGTCTTAGGGGGCTGGATCCAGACAATACTTACCCCATGACCCTGCCCTGTTCCAGATGACCTTGGCAAAAAAAAGTGTTGAACAGAAGAGAGACGGTGAAGGTGAGAATGGGGAATGCCAGTAAGAAGGAGGTTGCAGTAGTCAAGGCATGGCTGAGGTATGGTGGTACAAGGAAGGATGGCTCCCCAGTGGAAATGCCAGGCCTTTCTCTCAACCCCCTTTCCACTCATACACATTAGCTTTGCCCTCTGAAAAGATGATTGTTCAAGGTCAGCAAAAGGCACCCAAGGCCATGGCTCCGAACACTGAGTAGCCTGTATCCGGGCCCCCGTCCACTCAGAGAGAAAGAATGGGTACCACTGTGCAGCTGGGGCAGCTTCCGCGTGGAATGTCTTTGTTATGAAAAGGGGACTAGGAGTTGAGTGCCCCCGAGGCAGTGGATCCCTGCTCATTCATCACCACAATGTGCCAAGTCAAACTAAATCAAGGGGATGGGGAGAGGGGGAGGGTGTTTGGCAATTGTTAACCCTTTTAACATTGCACATATTTTTTATTAGGAACAAAATATCCAAATCCTGGAAGCGAGAACAGACCCAGCACAGGAATGGAGGACAGAGGAATCGCCTGTGTGGATTTAGAACATGCTCTCCCCTCCATAAAAACAATGTGACTCTGGCAGAGAATTGTGGTAAACTTCTTCCACTAGGAAAATCCAAACAACTAATTATTAACTCCTTTATGAGGCTTGTGTGGAGGCGGGACTTTGGTGGGTGGGGTTGGCATTAATATTTAATCAAGCACAGCAAAAGCTGTTTCCATTGGAAATAGACCATTCACCTGTGTTTGCAAAATGAAGAAACTTATTGCCTTTTACACTAGTTTCGTTAGTTTCCATTTGGTAATTGTCACTGGAAGTTCAGTATGTAACTTCCATCATTTCCTTTATTAGTCCTTGTTGTGGCTCCTTGTAAACTGTTTTGATTGGTGTTTTTCAAGGGCTAGTCTTTGTTTTCTACAATTCTGATGCCGGAAACTGACATAAAGTGCTGGAAACTGACAAAAAGACCACAAATTACGGAAAATACCAAAACCTAACAAAAATGGCCAAAAATACCAAAAACTAACAAAAATGATAGACAATCACAGGCACTGAACAACAGAAATACGGATTCAATGGATAGTGAGGGAATACCAACGAACAGTCACAAGCGCTCCCGAAAGGTAGGTAGGCTTTCCTGATGGTACAGGAAGAGTCATTCTCATCTCAGCACATTGGCATAAGCCAAAAACACAGAGCTCCTCAGATGAAAGACACTCTGATAATGGAAGTTACCCACATGCTAACTTGGGACCTCATACAAAGCCCATTGAAGTCAAAGCCTTTCTATTTATGTCAATGGGCATCTATTGTGGCCATAGTCTAGAAAATGTCAGCATTCCGAGGGTTAAAGGAAATGAAGAAGCTGAAATTAAAAGGATCTGATGCAGAGCAGGGAGTGGCCAGTTTGCCTTCACATCCGCTGGCTGCTTTCTGCTCGGGGCCTGATTCTGGACAATATCTCCCAGACTTTCCCTTCTTCTCAACCCATCTGCTGCAGCTGCTGGGAGGTGCCCAGGGTAAGGGCCCTCATTGGAGAAAGTGAGAGTCAGTGTGAAGTAGACTGGCAGGGCAGAATTCAGAGAACCAGGAATTTTGGGTGAATAGACTGCAATCTTATGAGGCCTGGATCTGCTCCTACAGTGAAGCTCCCTTTGACTCCAATGTTGAGCCTCTCACATTAAGCTAAGCTCTTTGAGTCAGAGACTGTCTCTCACTAAAAACTTAAGAGCAGCCATACTGGTTCAGAACAGTGGTCCATCCAGTCCAATTTCTTGACTCCTGACTTTGGGTGCAACTGCATCAAGAAGCATGGGCCTGGCAGGCTTGTGGGCCCTGATGCAGCTGTACTGCCTGTCCCAAGCAATGCCTCTGTACAGAGTGATCCATTTCCTGTCATGTACTCCCAGCTCCTGGCATTCCATCATTTGATGAGGCTGGCTAATTGCATTGATTGATAGGCCTATGTTCCATCAGCCAATCTAATCTATTTTTGAACCTAGTTATACTATTGATCTTTGCACCATCCCCTAACAATGAGTTCCACAGATTAATGACACGTTGTGTAGTACTTCCTTTTGTTTATTTTAAACCTACTGCCAGGGTACCCCCTGATTCTAGTTTTATGAGAAAGTATAAGTAACAACTCCCTATTTACTTTCTCTGCACCACTTATGATTTTATAAGCCTCAATCACATCCCTGCCACCCCCATCGTCTCTTTTCTAAGCTGCAGAGACCTAATCTTTTAAGCCTCTCCTCATATGGAAGCCGTTGCATCATCTTTTATCATCTTTTTGGCCTTCTCTATACCTTTTTCCAAATCTACTATGTCCTTTTTGAGAGGGGGTGAACACAACTGCATATTCAAAGGATGTTTTTAAACGAGCAAGGCTGGGGTGGAGGTGTCCAGGCACAGTTGCATAGCAGCCACTCAGGTGGAGTGCATGGGGAGGGATCCTAGCGGATGGCTCCCAGCATGGTTACTGTGGCAGTCGCCTAGCACTCCCCCTGCCACAGACTATGGAAGAGGGGGAAGCACGCCAGACTGGTCTTTGAAACTAACATGTCCTGGGCATGAGTGCCGGGGAACCAGGCTCCCAGCACTCGCTGCCATTCCTGTGGCTTGCAAAGGCCATGACCCCAGCTCACAGTGCCTAGGGGGACCCTTCTGCTGGCATGGGTGGCTGCCCCAGTTCATACAGGCAGGGGACGTGTGGGTGCCCGTTGTCACACACTTTTTTGGCTTGCCCCATACAGTACACTCCAGCTTTCTTGGCAGTGTGCCGTAAGTGACCATGAGTGGGTGCTGAGTGGCTCACAGGAGTGCACATCACCCCACACCCTCTTCAGACAGGCAAGTGGATGAGTGGCTGCTGGGTGGCCATGCATGGTAGCATCTCGTGGAGCACCGCCAAGAAATCCTGAGTGCTCCATGTGGTGGCAGCCAAATGTAGGGTGGGTGGCCACCTTGGAGTCACCCATTTGAAGCACTCCCCATTCACTCCAACTGAGTGGGTGCTCCGTGGCAGTGCCAATCCGCAGCCATGGACACCCCTCGCTATTGCCTTGCTTGTTTACAAACACCCTGAATTTCCTCTGCCATTTTTTTGCCCAGTCACCCAGCTGTGTGAGATCCTTCTGCAATTCTTCATCATCTGCTTTGGACATAATCATCCTTTTAAAAACAGAAAGCTAGTCCTAATGAGGAAAATAGGGAGAGCATAAGCACTGGCAAATTAGATGTAGAACATTAATAAGGCAGGTCAAGAGAGAATATGAAGAGAGACTTGCTAAATAGGCAAAATCTAATAATAAAAACTCAAGTACATCAGAAGCAAGAAGCTTGCTAGAGAGTCAGTTGGGCCATTAGATGACCAGGGAGTAAAGGGGGCCCTCAGAGAGAATAAGGGCATTGCAGAAAACAAGCTGAATGAATTTTTTGCTTCAGTCTTCACTGCAGAGGATGCTGGAGAGATACCCACACCGGAACCTTACTTTGTAGGTGATGAATTGGGAGAGGTGTCACAAATCAACGTGACTCTGGAGGAGGTTCTAGAGCAAATTGACAAACTGAATACTAACAAATCACCAGGACAAGATGGTATTCACCCCAGAGTTCTAAAGGAACTCAGATATGAAACTGCAGACCTACTGTCAATAATTTGTAACCTATCACTAAAATCTGCCACTGTACCTGAGGATTGGATGGTAGCAAATGTAACGCCGGCCCTTTTTACACGGGCGGTGGTGTGTGTGGGGTCAGTGCGTGCCACAGTCCGTGTGTGGTGGGTGCGTGTAGATGGGCGCATACCCATCTGAACCCACCACCCACCCATCAACATGCATTGAGCAACTGCTGTTTTTGCCGGTTGCTCCATGCATGGGGGATGGGTGTAGATGGGTGTGCATGTATGCATGGAAGCTCACACACACGCCCCATCCACCGACCCGCCACAGGATTTACACAGGTAGCACCCACGAAAAAACACCCAGATTCCTGGGTGTTCATGCATGGGTGCCGCCTGTGTAAAAAGGGCTGCTGATATTTTTAAAGGGCTTCAGAGGCGATCCTGAAAACTACAGACTAGTGAGCCTGACATCTGTGCCGGGCAAAATGGTGGAAATGATTATTAACAACAGAATTACTGGGCATATTGACAAACATGGCTTAATGGGAAAGAGTCAACATGGACTTAGCAAAGGGAAGTCATGCCTTACTAACCTGCTGGAATTTTTTGAGGGTTTAAATAAGCATGTGGATAAGGGTGAGCCAGTCAACATAGTGTGTCTGGACTTTCAGAAAGCATGTGATAAGATCCCTCATGAGGGACTCTTGAGGAAATTAAAAAGTCATAGAATAGGAGGAAGTGTCGTATTGTGGACTGGTAACTGGTTAAAGGATAGGAAACAGAGTAGGACAAAATGGTCAGTTTTTGCAATGGAGAGAAGTGAATAGTGGAGTGCCCTAGGGATCTGTACTGGGACTGGTGGTGTTTAATGTATTCATTAATGATCTAGAAAGGGGACTAAGGAGTGAGGTGATCAAATTTGCAGATGACACAAAGTTATTCAAGGTAGTTAGAATATGAGTGAACTGTGAAGAATTGCAGGAAGATCATGCAAGACTGGGTGACTGGGCAATCTAAATGGCAGATGAAATTTAATGTGGACAAGTGCAAAGTGATGCTCATAGGGAAAAATAATCCAGACTATATATACACAATGCTGGGTTCTAAATTAGGAGTTACCACTCATGAAAAGGTTCTTGGAGTCATTGTTTGTGCACAATACATTGAAATCCTCAGCTCGGTGTGCAGTGGTGGTCAAACAAACAGAATGTTAGGAATTATTGTAAGTGGACAGAGAATAAATATGAAAATATCATAATGCTTCTATATATATCCCTGCTGTGTCTGTGCCCTGAGTATTGGGGTCTGGTTGCCCCATCTCAAAAAAGATATAGTAGAAATAGAGAAGAAGAAGAGAGAGAGAAAGGCAACAAAAATGATAAAAGGTATGGAATAGTGCTGAAACTCAGTCCTCAGTTTTCCTCAGAAAACACCAAGGACCAGGGCATTTGAACTCTATTTACCGCATTTCAAAGTTTTGAGGAAGGGCCCCCGAAACTTTGGAACTCGGAAAACTGAGTCCGAGTTTAGGGAAGGGGGGCAGAGGTCAGCACTAGGCCCCTGCTCCCCATTCCCTGGCCCCCACTGGCTGGGGAAGGAATAGGACAGCAGGGGGCAGGGAAGGGGGGTGGGGGCCCTAAGCGGGGTCAGGGTGGGGTGCTTAGAGGGAACAGGGGGCCTATTGGGGGGTCGGGGGTGGTTTACTTACCTTCTGGAGGGATCCCTCGCCAATGTGTGGCCCCTTCCCAGCTGGTAAGTTTGAAAACTTTTTAAAAACCCACTCACTGAGCATGCTCAGAAGCGCCTAAATGGCCCGCTCTGTACATGCTTGGCCCTTTTCAAAGATGGCATTGGCAGCATCAGCAGGCCAGCACCATCTTTGAAAAGGGATGAGCATGCTCAGAAAGGGTCTTTCATGCCCTTTTCAGCATGCTCGGTGGGGATTTTTTTATTTTCATACTTACCAGCCAGGAAGAGGTTGCACATTGGCACAGGACCCCTCTGTTAAACAGCAACAGTCTCAGTACAGACTGTAAGGTAAGTAACCCACCCTGCTGCCCTGGACTAGACCCCTGCTCCCCATTAATTACCCCAACCTTGACACACACACACCTGGCCTTGGAACTCGGCGAGTATTCGTCAAGGGTCCAAGGAACAGCCCGAACACTCAGACCGTTTCTCAGAGAATACTCACAAGGTTTTTTTTTATTATTCGGAGCAGCCCTAATATGGAACAGCTCCAAAGAGAAGCTAAGTGTTGGTTTTAACCTATAAAGCCTTACACGGCCTGGACCCTGCTTATTTGCGAGACCGTCTTGTTGGAAAAACAGCTCCAGATGACATCACCTTTTGCACCAACAAACCCTAATGACCACTAGGGGCATTGGGAGTAGAGATAGTGAGTTAGTGTGAGTGTCACTTTAACCTTTCCTGATCTCTGCTTCTAAGCCCCCTCCCAGGTGGGATGTGCCCAGGAAGCTCCTCTGGACTTCCTCCTTCTTCCTGACCTTTCTCCATTCCTAAATTCTCTCTCTGACCTTCAACATGTCCGGCCACCATGTTGGTGGCAGCTAGCTAGTAAGACCTAGGGATAGGCCTTTCCTATCACAATGTACTTCTCAATAAAGTAGATTATTTAATCTAGAAACAATCTCCAAGGTGTTGATTACTACTAAGCTGTTGCTACTAACAATTCAAGCTGCTTTTTTTTGTTTGTTTGTTTTTTGACCATTAATAAAATTCCAACACGTCTCACTCCCTGGGTTCTAGATCGGCCCCTGCGGTCATCTGGGGGTGCCGTGTTGGAGGTCCCCCGGGTTTTCTGGGTGGCCATGCAGAATAGGGTGTTCTCGGTGGCCGCGCCGTGCCTCTGGAATTCCCTCCCAGTGGAGGCCTGTCTGTAGGGATGGGCGAACATGGTTCGGAAGTTTGGAGTTCGGCCTGAACTCGGCCTGTTCGGATGACCGAACCAAACTTCCTAACCAAACGCTCGAACTTTCAAACAGTTCAGAAAAGTTCGGATGAGTTCGCAGGTGGGAAAAACGTGACTTTAGGTGGGAAAAACTTGACTGGAAGGGGGAGGCAGCTGAGGAGCAGACTTCCTAGCACCAGGGGTGGACACCAGTGGTGGTTTCAGGGCCAAAAATACTGACACCGAAAAAAAATCATTTTCAGTACCAATAGCACTTTTTTGAATGTTCGGCCACATTCGCCCGAACCGAACTCTGCCGAACCGAACAGCCGAACCCGAACTCGGGTTTCGAACCGAATGACCGAACGTCCAAACATCTGAACGGCGTTCTGTTCACCCATCCCTACCCGTCTGGCCCCGGACCTCTCGACCTTTTGTAGGAACTGTAAAACCTGGCTGTTCCATCAGGCATTTTGCGAGGGAGAGGGGTAGGGGTGGGTGGGGTATGGGGGAGGGTTGTGGGTTCTTTCCCTGTTTTATGATTTTTATGTTTCAATGTCTTTTTAATTGTTTTACCCTAAATGTATATTTTTATGCCCATTAGCTGCTCTGGGCTGCCTGTGGTGGGAAGCGTGGGATATAAATTTTGTAAAATTAAATAAATAAATAAATAAATAAATTAGGGCTCTTCAGCTTGGAGAAGAGACGACTGAGAGGGGATATGACAGAAGTTTATAAAAACACAAGTGGTATGGAATGAGAACACAGGGAATGGTTATTTACCCTCTTAAATACTACTGGAACTAGAAGACACCCATGAAACTAACACGTAGCAGATTTAAAACAAAAGAAAGTATTTTTTCATTCTCAACGCACAATTAAGTTATGGAATTTGTTGCCAGAAGATGTGGTCAAGGCCAGTAGTATAGCTGGGTTTTAAAAATGTATTGGACAAGTTTCTGGAGGATAGGTTTATTAGCAGTTATTAGCCGGGTAGGTTTGGGGGAACGTAACCTCTTTCTGTCAGGAGCTGGGAGTGAACAACAGGAACTGATCGCCCCATTGTGACCTGTTGGGTACTTCTTTCAAGTGAGCGAGGTTGGTCACTGTCGTAAACAGGTGCTGAACTTGATGGACCATTGGTCCGACTCAGTATGCACTACTTACATTCTTATCTTGAATAATTGTGTATCATCTGCAAATCTGACAACCTCAATGTCTTAATTCCCTTTTCCAGATCATTAACGAATGTTAAACAGCAACAGTCTCAGTACAGAACTCTGGAGTACCCACATTGTTTACTTTTCTCTATTGTGAAAACTAGCACTGGACTCTGGATGCACACCGATCCCATCCCCAGAGCAACAGCAGCAGTGTGCAGTAGGGATCTCAGTCTCTCGTCCCCTTCCCAGAGCAGCAGGAGCTCCCAGTTAGCTTTAGACCTGAACCTGAAAGATCTAACGAAACTGGTTAATGTCCAAGTAGAATCCCACTCCAGAATAAATTGCTAGTTTCACAATGGAGAAAAGTAAACTGTGGGGTGCTCCAGGGTCTTTACAAAGCCCCACCCCTTCTTTATTGCAGTTCCCCCCTCCCCATTTCCCCTAATTTTGAAAATTCACATCCTGCAAATTCTAAGGCCAACTCAATAGTCTAATGGGTTCCACTACACCTTGATGGTCTTTTGGCCTGATAAACTTTGGCAAGCTTCCTGCTTACAATGTACCTAAAAAATATTATTAATAGATTGTGCATCTTCAGCAAGTTGCTCCTCAGATAACTTCTTGTCCTGCCTATTTGTAAGTTTACATTTAATTTGTCAGAGCTGATTCTCCTCCCAATGTTCCTCATTTGGAAACAAGGAAAGCACCCAGCCCAATGGGTACCTGTCCATAGTAGGGCTATTTGGTGCTACTGGAATGATACCATCAAAAAGAAGAGTGTTTGGTTTGCAGGCAGGAAAAGTGTCCTGGTCCCTATAGCTCTGGATTGGTACTCATGAGAACACAGGCTCTGTGCCCAGCTCTGCCTCTTTCTCGAGAAATTTTCCTCCCCACACTTCTCTTCTCCCCAGGCCCACCCTTGTGCTTTTTGTCAGTCTCATCCATTCATCCATCTCATCTTTAGGGCACAGACAGTTTGTACAGTTCATCTCCCACAATGCAAGTTACCAACAGCTGGGTCTTGGGCTATGGTTCTACTACTGTCAGAGCAGAAGGACTGAATGGGACTACATAGCTTCTCTCTTTCATCTCTAGACCAGATGGTCTGGTTTTGTACTGATTCACACCCCATGCAACCTCTTTGAGTACATACGGTCGCGCCAAAAAGAACGAGTGCAGTGTTGTGTCCCAGCGTAATGGGTGTGTTAGAAATCAGTAACTCAGTCTTCTTAGCTCAAAACATGCACACACACAGTTAACACAGCATATCTAACTGCTGGCATATCTCCAGACTGCTGCCTACCTCTTGGTCCTGTGAAAAACATGGAAAGGACGCCTGAATCTGCCACCAACAAAAGGCACTCTCTTGCATACTGGTTGGGACATGGAATGAATTCCTCAGACACTAAATTCAGAATCTGACTCCATGATAATATTTTGCTAGCTGCATCCTATCAAGCTTTTAGAGCAGTGGTGTCTATGTTGCCTGTGTGACACCTTGTTAAAACTTAAATCTAATCCTGTGAACCAAAAGAGCAAAACAGACATGCAAAGCACATCGGATATCAACTGGGGTGGAGATTTCATTTGCAGATGGCACCAAACCCAACTGGGTCACAAGCCACGGTTTAGAGCTGAAACTAGGGGAGCAGCAAGTACTTCAGTTAGTACTTGTGGGTAATACCCACATTTTTCAGGAATCCCATTGGGCACCTGATGTGTTACCTGGCCATCCACTGGATGCCCAGATCCCTCCCCCTGCCAAAACAAAAAAAATCTGTCCTGGAAGTGGACTTTCTGGGATGCCAGTTCTGGCTCCTGCCCGTACCCGCAGTCAGTACACTTGCCAGGCTGACTCACCCACCCGGTTGCTCCTCCTAGGGGAGGAGGCCACTCCCAGTGCACCAAGATGGAAAACCAATGGGGATGCGGGCGTATGCATGGGTGGCATGCAGGCCTGCATGCAATACCTTTAGTCAGGTGGGCATGCCAGGAGAGGTCTCCTCGCTCCCTGTCCCCGCTCAGAAAAGCCGAATGGAAAGAACCTGGCTCAGGTGAGCAGCAGTCAGGAGGGGCAGTGGCCAGGCGGGTGAGTCAGGCCAGCCAGAATGCAGGTGCAGTCAGGAACAAGGATCAGCTCTGGTAAAGTGCATAATCTGTGTCCAAATGCGGCTGGTTCAAGTCAGGCACCCCAGATTCAATGGGGTGCCTGTTTGTGCAGGTGCTCGGTTGCAAGTCTGGTTGAATCAGGTAGCGCATTTGTTTCCTTTCAGGAATACCCGCATTTTCTAGTAGATTGTTAGGTGCCTGATCTGTATCCACGTACCGAGTCAGGCAACCGATTACCTGAAAATACCAGATATTGCCATTACCGAGTTACCAATTAAACATTTTACCGATTGGCAAAATGGTAAATTGGTACAGAAATCAGGAGGGGAAGTCGAAAACCAGTTACTGAAGTTGGGAATCAGCACACTGAGTACCTGTCAGGTACTACTAATCGGTGCAGGTTAGTACCTTATGGTACTGGGCTGGGTTGAGAATCAGAATTTCAATGGGTATGCCCGTTTTGTGGGTACTCCACTCAACTCTGTTTAGAAACCTCTGCTCTAGCTCTCCCTAGCAGCCAGGTTGAGAACAGGATCGTGGCAACTCAGCATGGCACATTAAACAAGAACAGCAATGCAGATTCCTGAGCTGCCAATCTGCCTTGTGTACAGCAGCAGCTCAAGTTGCCGGAGGGGTTGGGGGGGGTGCAAATTTCATCCTGAATCAAGGATATAAATGATGTAACCCTGCTCCGAGCCGGGGCCAAGGCAGTGCAAAATAAAAAGTAGACAAGGTGCTGCTTTCCTACCGTGCGCTCTGTGACGTTTCCTCTGACCCTTGCCCCCATCTCGGAGACTCAGAGACGCACCAGACAGCCAAGCAAGCGGCAGTGTCCTTGTGAATTATTCCTCAATGCCTATGCGAGTGCCACATCTTTGCATACGTTAATTAGACTCAGTGGGTACAATAAAACAGAGTGAAGACTTCTCTAATTCCCTGTGTGCGTATTCATTACAGGAGAAGCAGTAACAGGGATGTCAAAGAGGATTAAATGGAGAGCTGGAAAAGTTACAGGTTGTTGTTAGGGTGTGAAATGCAAACACTGTCTCTGTGTGTCTCACACGTACATAGAGTCTGCTGCTTCAGGAGAAAAGTGTTGGAAGCTTGGGGGCTCGGGAACCAATTGTACCCATTTCCAGCCAATCACCATATGGTGTGATGGATTAATATTTATGACTGTTTTCCATTTGCAGATTTTAAAGCCAGAAGAGACCATTCTGAGCATCCAGTCTGACCTCCAGCATAGCGCAGAGCACAGAATTACACACAGGAGGAAGAGGAGAAAAAATTATCCCTCCCTGATATGTAGTAGAGTAACAGCAGTTCAAGATTAGGGGGTGATAGATCTACTTCCAATTTCATCCCCAATAATCTGCCCCAATCCCATCAAAATGGTGATGGCTCACCCACTCACCTAGCTTCTGGGAAACTCAAATGCTAGTGGTGATTGGTGAGGTGCAGTGTTTCAAGGAGGTGTAGGGGAACTGTCCCCTCCATCCCAAACTCAGGAGTATGCATGTGTGCTCTGTCCTCACCACATTTTTACACATTCTGTCACTCCCTTCCCCTCCTTCAGACTCTGTTTTCCTCTGGGAGGGGCTGATGTTCACTGAGGTAAAAGGGACGAGCAGTGTGAGGTGTAAGTAAATGTACAGCCAAATAGTGCTTTCTCCTGACTCCCTGTCCCTTCCCTATTGAGGCACACCAGCCCTATGGGATGTAAACAGCACCTGCCAGGTGCCTGGAAGCATGGGCTCTGTGGTAGGGGCTGGGGAGGTGACTAAGAGAGGTAAGGATGCCTCCCCTCACTTAACACTATTCTGGCTGCACCCCTGAGCACAGTTCAAACACTCCAGCCCCTTGGTAATATGGATACATTAAATCAATTTATCAGTGTCCCAAATTGCTGAAATGTTTCAGTTTTTAGGAATAGCATGAAAGCACTTGCATATTAAATACACTAGCATGAAAGTATTAGTCATAGTTTCAGAAAAATTTCACACCCTCCCTCATGCATGAATTCTAACTGACCCACTTTTGCTCTTGCCATGCACAGGGGTAAATGACTGATCAAGGTGCAATGGGCTCTGTGCAAAACCTGTGCCATCTTCCATTCCCTCCAGTACCCACCTTATATTGCAGCGCAGCCAATAGAGAATGATGGCTTCCCTGTACAAACAACCCATTAAAACCTGCTACCACTTCCTAACGGATTTTTTTTTTTAAATTCTTTACACAATTATATGGCCCTTTAAAACATGCTTCCTAAACCCCATAAATCCCTGCATTAAACCGGCCCACTCATTGTTCCAAACTAATGTCTCCATCTAATAATCAGCCTTATTTCAGCTGGTTACGGTCGCAGCTGTTTGGGATTTATTATGAACGTGTTCCATAATTTGCTCTACGGTACTCTGCTAAGCGCCACTCCTGTCTCTCCTCTTAAGGGAGAGTTCTATTTCTTTCAGAAGCCAAAAGTTCCATAGAGAGGCAGGTGGCATTAATGTTTCTGGGTGGTGGGTGGCTTCATAAGGTCGCTGCCTGGTCAGTTGGATTGGGATTCAACTCTTTCCTTGTACTTTGCAAAGAGAAGAGTTACTGACCTACTTTCCCTCTTTTTCTCTCTACTCTTCTCTCTCATACACCCTGTCACGGGTTTGAGGGACCAACACCCCACTTTCCTGGGTTGGGTGACTCAATTTCCCTCACTTGCAGCCCACCTGAACCAGTTCTCTCTCTGGCTGGTTCAGTTCTGCAAAAGGGATAATCCTTTTGCCACCCAAACTCCCAGGGAGCCTCCCGTTCACACACTCTCTCTCTGGGTTCGCAAGAGCTTGCAAGCTCAAGTTGCTCGCTTGTGTTCCCAATGTTAGACCACAGACACTTCTTAATAAAGATAAGAAGAAAGTTTATTGATACATAAGCAAGAATAACTTGATACAGAGTGGCTAATCAAATGAAAAGTAATATAACGCATTCCTATTCTATACTGGGTAATTCCCTACATAAGATCTTACCCTACAAAGAGTCCATAAACTAAAGTCCATTCTCAGTCAGTGATGTAAATGACTGGGCACTGATCTCTTAGCTGGTAGAAAGCAAAGTTTTTCTCTCTCAATCCATAGTTCCAGCAGTCTTGCTGGCAGGCGAGTTGATGCCTCCGAGACTCAGCTCAGTCAGAGGTTGAATTGAATTCCCCTCCTCATTGATAGCCAAGATGTTCCTTAAGTACCTTTGCCATCTCTTTGTTTGATTTTCCCACCTAGGGAAACTCCGTGGTTCCAAGCATGTCCGCAGAAAGGTAAACAGGATGATCCATTTGCATCTCCATAGGTTTCTGTCTGGCTCTCTGGAGTGAATCCACATTCTTTTATCTCTTTCCATTTCCTGGAGTTTCGAGTTCTCAGTTTTACATTACATGATTACATGAAGCGAGGTTGCCGTTGTCAGTTTACATTACATGAATCGAGTTTGCAGTTCTCAACTTTAACATTACATATATGTGTAAGTTTCAGTTTTGCATATTTGCTAGACCTATAGTTGTGGCCTTATGTTCCTTCGTGACACACCCCATTATGCCACCTTTGCTACAGCATGAAGTCCCCTAGCCTAGAGGGGCTGCCACACTCAGGGTCAGACATGAAACAGCATGTTATTTGCCTAGGTGCTGCTGCCACACCACCCAGAGTTTGCACTGTGGGTGTTTTCAGCTGTGACGGTGGCACAGTTTAATTAAACTGGGTTCCACAGGTTACCCAATGCCTGGCTGTTGTTGGGGACTGGATGAGGGTGAGCCAACTGAGGCTGAATCCAGACATGATGGAGGTGATGATGGTTGGCCAGTCTTGTGGCCTGGAGGGGATTGGGACTCCTCTTATTAATGGAGTCCAGTTCCCACTGGTCAGTCAGGTTTGCAGTCTTGGAGTGTTTCTGCATTTCTTGATGTGCCTGGATTGTCAAGTTGTGGCAGTGGCCAGGAACACTTTTCACCAACTCCATCTGGTGCGGAGACTGCAGTCTTTTCTTTCTGATTCAGATCTGGCCACTGTCATCCATGCTTTTATTGCCTTGAGGCTAGATTACTGCAATGCACTTTACATGCATGACTTTTTGGAAGCTGCAGCTGGTGCAGAATGTGGCAGCTTGTCTCCTTTCAGGGGTGAGGCACCAGGAGTACAATACACCAGTGCTCTGCAGTCTGAACTGGCTCCCTATCATTTTCCGGGCACAACCCAAGGTGCTAGTTTTGTCTTTTAAAGTCCTAAATGGTCGGGGCCCTACATATCTGAGAGACCGACTGTCCTTCCATGCCCCACTGCAGCCCCTGTGATCTCCCTGGAGTGCCTCCTTGTGTGTACTGACTGCTAGTCTTGTCTGTATGATGAGGGCTCGCAGAGGGAGGGGTTCTCGGTAGCTGTCCTGATGTTATGGAACTCTCTTCCCCCAGAGTTTCATCTCGGCCCGAGCCTGAGTGCCTTCTGGAGGCCATGTAATACCTTCTTGGTTGTGAAGGAATTTGGCAGGCAGAGACAGGGGGCTGGTGAGGGGGTTGGGGTAGGGTTGTGTGTGGGGGGGGGTTGGATGTGGGAAATGGGGAGGTGGTGCTGGTGGGTTTTGTGGGAGTGTTGGGAGGTTGCGGGGTTGTTTTTGCATTTTACTGTTTTTTATGGATTGTTTTTATATGCTCTTACATTTGTTTCTATATGGTATGTTTATATTTTATTTGTAAGCCACCCTGAGACTTTTTTAGGGAAGGGTGGGATAAAAAATGTAAATAAATAAAATAATTAATAAATGTATTTGTTGCATTTTAGACCTTTCCATTCACATTTGCAAATTCAAAACACCTGCCAAATAGTGCCACCAACTAGTTAACAAAGATTTGAATGCTGAAATACTGGAATGACCAATGTATTGAAATACAAACAGGACTGAAATAACCAAGTGAAGTAAAGGAAAGTACAAATATAGCAACAGTGATGAAGACAAATTTGGATGTCCCTTTGGGGGAACGAATATGGAGATTATCTTTGCCAATATCAAATGTTATCTTCGTTTCAGCAGTGGCATTTATTAGAGCTGAAACAGACAGCAAATATTCTGGATACCTTCGCAGTTAGTCTGTAATTATCCAATAACTGGAGGTTAACTGCCAGACCAGAATACTGAATATTAACATTTACCAATTACTTTTTACTGAATTACCATTTACCATATTCCTGTGTATCCTGTCCAGTCCGGATAGAGGGAGGGAGTAAAAAGAAAAGAAGAAAAGCAGTAATTAAATAGTAATATGGTAAACCATAATTCAGTAATCCGGTTAACCAGATATCTGGCAGATACTAAAACAGATACCATTCAGATACCACAATATCCAGCTGAATACTGGATAATAGTGGTTGGGTATTCATTTAAGCTCTAGTATTGATCTTGGGAGAGAAAGGAAAGATCCTCCCAGCATGGAGGAGGTGCTAAAATGACAGGCCTCCAAGTTATTTTATTTCTTAACATGTAAAATATTGGCAAACTTTGCCACCTCCTCTTTTTCTCTGTTTCCCTACTGAGAGGAAGAGTACAGAACAGCTCTTTGAGTATTTATGAGACCCCCTCTCCTGCCTGTGCCTTTTCAAGTGTTATCAAATCTTCTCCTGAGCTGCTTGGAGAGAGGCAAAGCAAAATGGGGACTCCTCTGGATTGCTCAAAGCAGAGAGATGCAAGTAGTGGGCTGGAATCACAAACACTCCCTGCAACTCAGTTGTCATCCTTTCAAGTGCTACATTTGCTGCCACTAGTTTCTTCTCTATTCTGCCCTTGATGTTTCAGCAAGAGACCTCCATAGCATCGTATGTGATTGCAGGCATAGTGCTTCTTAAAATGGCGGGGAGCATTATTCACTTTTGATTGGAGGGAGCCAGGTGACTGCATTGCAGAGACTGATGGGAAGTCTGGGAATCCTTTCCTCTGATTGGAGGGCTGCATCTCAGTCCCTCTTACCTGCAACTTATAAATCAGTTATTTGGTGCTCTTTCTGGGTCCAAATCAAAACCAGCTTTTCATCTTCACATTTTGGGGAACATCGGTCATCCACAGCGGAATTCTGTCCAGAGTTCTAATCATCCTTTTCCGCCCTGCAAGGCACATGCACCAAATAGCAGCACAGTACAGGTGCCACCATTTTGCCCATGTTCAGTACAGGTAGCACCATTTTGCCCATGTTCAGTACAGGTGCCACCATTTTGCACATCCGCAGTACGGTGGGAAATTAATCCAATTGTTCTGGCGAAATGTGGACTGGATCATATTTTGATTCATGTTTTGCTGGACTGATTGAAACAGCCAAATCTGCTGAACATGGAATCCAAGCCAGAATTTTGTTTCAGCCCTAGCTCTTTCTGGACAGCTCCTGGTGACAAGCAGGTAGGTGACGTGATGCACTGCTGAACCAGTGGGGAAGGGACAACTATTCACAATGGAAACACAGCCATGGAAACATCACAATAGAAACACAGCAATGGCCAGGACCAGCCTTAGGGTGGAGCAGTCATATCAGGTCCTGTACTGTGTGGGGGTCCTGCAGGAAAGAACTGCCCTGGGAAGCCCAGAGGACCCCTAGGAAATCTGCTCCCATTGCTGCCACTGCTCTGGAGGGGCCCGAGAAGGCCTCCTGCTACTGCTGATGCCACAACCTGCCACACCTCCAGGGCTCCTCGAGAGTAGCAGTGGCGGCAGCAGCGGGCCTCCCAGGATCCCTCCAGAGTGGCAGCTGGCCTCTATGAGTCCCTCCAGCACAGTAGGGTTCCTGGTGCCACACTGCTGTCACTCTTGAGGCTCTTGGGGCAGGCACTTCCTGTGGGGCCTGCCCCACCCCCATCCCAGCAACTCTGCCCTCCATCCCACCCCAGATTCCATCACTCCTAAGGCTAGCCCTTGGGGCAGCATTTCACTGCTCCAGAGGCGCTAACCATTTGCCAGCATTCAGAGGCATAGCTAGGTTGGAATGGGCCCAGGTGCAGAAGATGGAATGCCCACCCCCCCAGTCGCCTTCCAGTGGCAAGGTATGCAGCTGAACCCGAGGGCCCTAGGGGGCTTCTGGACACCAGTACAGCTGCACCACCTACCCCTATTATAGCTACGCCTCCGCCAGTATTGATTTGAGAGGAAGCTTGGATTACCATTCCCTAGGTTGCCAACAATGACTTCTCCCAAATACTAAGGCCTGCCCGTAGGGTATCTGCCCAGCATATTTTTCTGGAGAGTGGCTATTGTTTCTTTTGCAAGGAGAAGTTGCTGCTGTTACACAAGGATGTGGCTGCAGAAACCAAGAGCTTCCTCCATTTTGGAATGCAGCATTCCGGATGGTGGTGGGCAGTGCAGATACAGCAGCTCTGGCTGTATCGGAAAATGCTAAAACTGAATGGTTAACACAAGAAGAACTGAACCAAATGGTTAAATTCAAGCATCTCTGTGCCCAACTGGGGATAACACCATGCTCTTGTGGGGGAGCATGGGGAAGGCCGCATCTGTAGAAGGAACTTAAGAAGGAACATGGGTTGTCCCTGGCTCAGAATAATCCATCCCGTACCACCACCAGCAGGTTCTTTCCACTTCACTTCCCCCACCTATTACAGAATAATGACATTTTAAATCTTGGTTACCTGAAAATGAAGTGAAAATCTAAGGAACTCTAAACATTAAGACTAATTAACTGGGCATCCCCCTCTCTCACAGTGTGGTTCAGCAGGCTTTCCAAAACAAATGCTTCATTATGGCTGGCACCCAATACTCCCACTGTACCCATGCACATGTCTTCCAAGGTGGCCAGTGCCTGGAGCTCCCACGTAGACCTGAAACAAATAACCGCTGCTATCTGGTATCTGGTCTGATCCACTGCTGCAATCTTAAAAGGTCTGGATACTGACCAGTATCTGGTTAGTTTGGTGGTTTATCTGGTTAACCAGATTACCAATTTACCACGATACTGCATGATACCATTTACTGTATTGCCATTGATCATATTACCATTTACCACATTACCGTATAGCATTTGCTTATAATTCCTTTCCTATTTATTTTATTTATTTTATTTATTTAATAGATTTTTATACCGCCCCATCCTGCAATGCAGCTCGGGGCGGTTTACAACAATAAAACAATTTAAAATCTTTAAAATACAAATATAAAACATATAAAACAGGGCAACATATAATCATGAGTAAATAAAAGGTGGGGGATTAAAAATCACCCCCCCCCTCCCTCCCTCCCAAAGGCCTGGGCAAACAGCCAGGTCTTACAGTTTCGCCGAAATGTCAAAAGGCTTGGGGCCAGGCGAGCTTCCTCCGGAAGGGAGTTCCACAGCCGCGGCCCTACCACCGAGAATGCCCGCTCCATCGTGGCCCCCCGCTTAACACGGGGGATCTCCAGGAGGGCACCCCCGGCAGACCGCAGGAGTCGTTCCGGGGCGCGAAGGGCGAGGCGGTCCCTAAGGTAAGAGGGGCCAAGGCCGTATAGGGCTTTATAGATCATTACTAGGACCTTGAACTTGGCCCGGCACACTATCGGCAGCCAGTGCAGCGCTCGGAGCACCGGTGTAATGTGCTCCCGGCGACCCGTCCCCGTAAGAAGATTTGCTCCCTCCCCCACTCCAAACCTCATTTTAGAGTAGTAAAGGTATCAGGAATGTGGCCAGATGCAGACCTGGTTCAGCATAGGCACTCTCTGAAGCAGAGAAGGAAGTCCAAGTTCATGATCAAATCATGAGCCCAAGTTGAATTCCAGTAGGCAGTCCAAGGAAATGGGCAGGTGCACTGTGGCCAGTGGTGGTACAATTCCATGTGCTAAGGGTTGGAGTGGGCGGAAGAGGTGTCGTGCAGGAATCCAGGAGATGAAACAAGACATGAGAACAGAGGCTGAAGCAGGAACTCAGGAGCTGGAGAAAGATGCAGGAGCAGAGGCTGAAGCAGGGACTCAAGAGCTGGAGCAAGATGCAGGAACAGAGGTGAGTCAGAGCAGGAGATCCATGCAGTCGTAAAAGCAATGCTGGAATAGCTGTCTTCCCTTAATATAGGGGCAGAGGAAGTCCTAGGAGCTTCCTGTTCCTCCCCCTTTGTTTCCAGGATGGCTCCTTATTAGCCACGGCCATAACACACAGTGCAGTGTCCACGCTAGCTGTGGTTCAGCATCATCCTGGCTGGTGGGTGGCATCTCACTGTCTCGCACAAACTGTGGTCCAGCACCATCCTGGCTGGTGGATGGCATCTCTGCACCTTGCCAAGAACCGCAAGTGGTGGGACTCCCGCAATGGTGGGTGGTACGGGTGATAAATGGTAACATCCGGTTATGTGAAAGCGGTAATCCAGTAACATTAACACAGTAAACTAGTTAACTTTTGCTATGTTATCCAGTAACCTGCATAGGTGGTTAACTAGTTTGTTACCAAATAGCCAGGCACCAATGTTCACTGCATTTTACCAATGGGGAAAACACAGTGAACATGGATCCCACCCTGCAAATAATCTCCAAACTAGCTGGAATACCGGAAATTAACCATTGACAATTTTGTTGCTGTCGGTTCAGCTCCATTCCTAGGACAGCTTATCAGTGACAAAAACGAGGCCTCAAAAGTTCCAGGACTTGTCCACTGAATGCAGATGCTTTCTCCAGGGATCCCCCCGCCACAAAGGTGCCTCATGGCCTGTTCAGTTACTTGTCCTCTCATTGCATCAGCTTGACTAATATGCATCGCAACACACTGTTCCCATTGTCGACGCACCCCACCCCCCCGGAAGAAGACAAGGACACAGTTTGTGGGATAGAACGGCCACACTCTTTATTGGTTACATTAAATCCAAAAGGGGGAAGGGATAGCCCTTCCCCGCTTCCCCCTTTGAACTGGGGTCCTACTTCTTAACTGTTTGTAAACAACCAGGAGGTCCCAGTTCAAGACAGGTGAATGTCCCTTGTCACCTGTCTAACGACTCCGGCCGTTCTCAAGTTAAGCTCCAGTGGAACCATCCTTTGTGTGAGCATCAGAGGCCCCAGAAAGCACCTCCACCCATGGGGCTGCCCACCTGCGGCCCCCTCACCCTCCTGGGATGCGCTACCATACCTGCCAGCCCCAGAGGAAACGGCAGAGCAAGATGCCCCCAGCACATCAGCAGGGGATTCCCCGGGAGCACAGCCACTTCCGGCAACAGACCCAGCGCCGATGCCGCTGCAGGCACAGGGGGCGGGGCCTGAGCCTGTGAGACGTTCCCAGCGCCTCCTAGCACGCAAGCTGGGTGGAGTCTGCACTACAAATGCTGGCGCCACCAGGCTAGTGGCGCCGGTGATCTGAAACTGGCCCCTGGTGTGAAAGCTGATTGAATCTTTGATCTGTCCTCGAGACCGTGTTCCCTTCCCTCCTTCCTGTTTCCCCATGTGGCTGTGCCGAAGCAAGACCTAGCGTGACAGTGGTGAGTGTTCCTTGTTGTCCCTGTAGAGTGTCTGAGTGAGCGAGTGCCTGAGTGAGTGGAGTAGCGTGGAGTCCTTCCCTTCCCTCCGTGGGTCCCTTATCCCGTGGAACGAAAGAGAGTTTTGCCTTCCTAGTTTCCCTGGGCCCTTGCCCCTCCTTCCTCACATTGTCCTGGCACTACCCTTCCCCCTTGTGAGTGAACGCCGGGAGCAAGAGTGGTTGAACGGTGGGCAGGGTACCCCAGTACTCATTCCTCAGCGCCCAATGATGATAGGGTGCTGATCCTTGTGTAGGATCGTACGGCCAACTACTATCCTGACGGGCATACGACACACCTTCCTTGTGCCGAGGAATTGGGGGGGTCACCCGTGTCGCACGCCACTGGTCGAGAGTGCCCCAACCTTCCCCTGTCCTCCACCCGTGCCAGACCTCCCCTTCCCCCTTCCCACTTACAGTATCACTGGCACCAACCGTCCTTCCCTGGAGAGAAGGACGCTTCGGGAAGATGAGCGTAGCCCAAGAACTGGCCGAGCTGGTGCAAGCCGTTCGGTCCTTAGCCATGGAGATGCGGGATGTGAAGGCAAAGCAAGCGGAACTAGAAGCCGCCATAGTGGCCCAGGCCGCGGCACAGGCTCCGTCGGTGGCGATAGACCCCGTAGCAGCGCCCGTGAATGCAGAGGGGGCCCCAGAGGCTGGAGCCGGCACCCCCCGGGAACCTAAAGCACCACCCATAGAGAAATTTCTTGGGGACCAGCGCCAATTTCAAGGATTCCTCGCCTTGTGTGAATTAACATTTTCTGTGCAGCCGCGGACCTATGCCCATGATAGAGGGAAAGTGGCATTCATCATTGTCAACCTGGGGGGGTTGCCCTGGAATGGGCCACCACCCTCCTCAAGGGCAAAAGCCCGCTACTCGGAGATTATGGGGAATTTGTGAAAGAATTCACTTATCTCTTTGACCAGCCTCATCGGCGGCGAGACGCAGAGACCGCGATTTTGAACGTTCGCCAAGGAAAACAGACCGTGGTGGAATACACTACGCGATTCCAGCAGCTTGCCTTTGAATTAGGATGGTCCAAGGATGCTTTACGGGTTATCTTCTGCAAGGGATTGAACGAGGAGATAAAGGACCAGCTAGCCTTTGCCTTGCTCCCGGATACGTGGGAGCAAATATCAGCCCTTGCTCTGCAAATAGAGGACCGATTGGCGGAGCGACGACGAGAGAGACGCTATGAAGTCCACCCATCCTATACTCCCAGGCCTACGCCTCTTGTGACCCCCATCGCTGAGGGTGCAAAGGCTCCCGAACCAGAGCCTATGCAACTGGGGGCAGTGTGAGGACCCTTAACTGTAGACGAACGGGAGCGGCGCCGACGTTCGCGGGCCTGTTATTATTGCGGAGAGACCTCCCATTTTATTCGAGCATGCCCGGCCTTACCCCCTTCCCGTCAGCCGGAGGGAAATGCCACTAGCCGAGGTGGGCAGGGGGCACCTCAGCCAGGAAGATCATCCCCTCCACGCTGTGTCCTTCATCCAAGCATTTCCAGGTACCCATAATGCTGCAAGTTCGGGCTTCATGCTCCCTAGTGGTGTGGGCCCTCGTTGATTCAGGGGCATCCAGCAACTTTATTGATCACGGCCTCGTGCGAAACCACCGGATTCCCACAGACCCCAAGGAGCGACCCGAGCCGGCACACACCATCGATGGGTCTCCCCTTATTTCCGGACCCATAACCTGGCAAACCGCCGCGCTGCCCTGTAGTATCGGTAACCACCAAGAACAACTAATTCTCGACGTGGTATGCACGCCCTTGTTTCAGGTGGTCCTAGAGTTACCATGGTTGCGGAAACATGACCCCCAGATTACCTGGACCGACCACCGACTTCAATGGAGATCGCCGCAATGACTGAGCACGTGTCGCAAAAACCCGCTGCAACTCGGGAACAGAGGCATACTAGTCGGAGCCACGAGCCCCATGCCGCCGCACTTGCCCGCGGAATACCAGAACTATGAAGATGTTTTCAATACACAAGCAGCTATTTCCTTGCCATCGCACCATGCGTATGATTGCCCTACTGACTTGCAACCCGGGGCGGAACCACCATATGGACGTATATATGCGCTCTCCAACCCAGAGTTAAAAGTTCTTCGACAGTACCTAGACGAAGCGCTGGAAAATGGGACGATTTGCCATTCCAGCTCTCCGGCAGGGGCGCCAATATTCTTTGTTCCCAAGAAGCATGGAGGTCTGCGCCCCTGCATTGATTACCGCGGCTTGAACGCAATCACTATTAAAAAACGATACCCGCTGCCGTTGATTCTGGAATTACTTAACCGACTACAAGGAGCTCGCATCTTTACCAAGTTGGACCTGCGAGGGGCCGATAATCTGGTGCGAGTGCGGGAGGGAGACGAATGGAAGACGGCCTTCCGTACCTACTATGGGCATTTCGAGTATTTGGTCATGCCATTTGGGCTAGCAAATGCGCCCACCACTTTCCAGCATTTTATTAACGATATTCTGCGGGACCTGTTGGACCTTTTTGTGGTCGCATATCTCGATGACATTCTTATTTTCTCTGAGGCCTGGGAACCGCATGTTACGCACGTCCGCCAGGTGCTCCAATGACTCCAAGATCACCACCTATACTGTAAAATAGAAAAATGTGCTTTTCACTTAACGTCAATTGATTTCTTGGGATTTGTGATCTCCCCTGAAGGGATACAAATGGACCCTAGGAAATTGGATGCCATTCAGCGGTGGCCGCCCCCCCAAGGCGGTCAAACCCCTACAAAGGTTTCTCGGCAGCACGAATTATTATCGGCAATACATCCCGGACTATGCACAAATAACTACCCCCCTTACGCAGCTCCTGAAGAAAGGACAACCCTATATATGGGGTGCGGCACAACAACAGAGCTTCCTAACCCTCAAGGAAACCTTCATGACGGCCCCTGTTTTACGCCATCCAGATTTTCACCTACCATTTCAAGTTGAAGCAGACGCATCCGACAAGGCATTAGGAGCAGTTCTTTCTCAGGAGGATCTCAGCTCGCACCATATGTTACCATGCGCATACTATTCCCGGCAACTAACGCCGGCAGAACAGAACTACACCATATTCGATAGGGAGTTGTTGGCCATTAAGGCGGCCTTTGGAGCCTGGCGGCATTATCTTGAAGGGGCACAACACCCCGTGAGGGTAAACCGCGCAAATCACCAATGGCCGCCACGCTCGTTGGGCCCTCTTTTTTGCTCGTTTTTCCTTCACAATTACCTATCGACCAGGAAAGTTTAACGCCCTGGTGGATGCCCTCTCTCGGTATTCCGAAGGGGCCTCAGCTGATCGAAAGGAGCAAGGGCCGCTACTAGAACGCAAGGTATTTGCTGCCACCTTCCCCTCACAGGAAAATCTCCAGCAAGCAACAGCACAAGAGCTGCTCCCGTCATCAGACCCGTCAAGCACCCCAGAAGTGGGCTTACTAAAGAAAGACGGACGCATCGTCATACCCCCCTCTTGGCAGAACCACATTATATGGGCCCACCACGATGCCCCCCTAGCAGGGCACCCGGGCTGGAACCGCACCCACCAGATGATCCGCGGCAACTTTTGGTGGCCGACTTTGTCCTCTGACGTACAACAATATGTTGCTAAATGTGCCACATGCGCCCACACGAAGATTCCCTGCCAAGTGCAAGCGGGGTTACTACAAATAGTCGAGCCTCCGCAGGGGCCATGGCAATGAGTCAGGCTCGATTTTATAGTAGATCTGCCCACCTCTCGCGGTTATACAGTGGTATGTGTAGTAGTGGACCACTTTACTAAAATGGCGCACTTTATTGCATGTAAAGGACTACCCACAGCCTATCGAACCGCGCTCTTATTTATACGACATGTGGTCAAGCTTCATGGATGGCCTCTTGAAGTCATTAGCGATAGGGGACCCCAATTCACCTCCCGGTTCTGGAAAGCCCTCTTTACTGCCCTCCATATTCAAATCAAATTAACCACCCCCTACCACCCTCAGGCAAATGGGCAGGTAGAGCGGGTAAATCAAGATTTTGAGCAGTATTTGCGATGCTATATAAATTTCCTCCAGGACGACTGGTACACCTGGCTTCCCTTCGCAGAGTTTGCTCATAATAATGCACCCAATGCGTCCTTGGGGAACTCCCCCTTCTTTGTAAATTATGGATTTCACCCACAGATTGCTATAACCTATAACCGACATCCCGGCAACACGGGTCCCCGCAGCCGGGGCCTTAATACAACACATCCATGAAGTACAACAGATAGCGAAAGGTACGTTGCAACAATCACGACAACCATATAAGCAGAAAGCCGACAAACATCGCCGAGCAGCGCCACCTCTCCAGCCAGGGGATTATGTATGGGTCTCCCGACAACATTACCCGTCTCGACGACCCTCCCGGAAACTGAATGACAGGTACTTTGGCCCATACCCAATCGAGAAACAGATTAATGAAGTAACTTATCGGCTTGCCTTGCCATCGCGGCTCAAGATTCACCCGACTTTTCATGTTTCTCTACTAAAACGAGCCCCCCCACCAGACCTCTCAGAACAACCCTGTAACACCCTTAACACCGACCCTCCTGAGTCACAGGCTTATGAGGTCCGTGCCATCCTTGACTCAAAAAGACGCTATGGGCGGCTCCATTATTTTATAGACTGGGCAGGTTTTGGGCCTGAGGACCGCTCCTGGGAGCCCGCAACCTTGGTCTCAGCCCCCCGCCTCATCCGACTTTTTCATAGGCAGCATCCGAAGAAGCCTGGACCCCGACAGGGCCTTCGACGGGGGGCTTGCAGGGGGGGTACTGTGAGCATCGGAGGCCCCAGAAAGCACCTCCGCCCGCAGGGCCGCCCACCTGCGCCCCCCGCATCCCCCCGGGACGCGCTACCATACCTGCTGGCCCCAGAGGAAACAGCAGAGCAAGATGCCCCAGCAAGTCAGCAGGGGATTCCCCGGGAGCACGGTCACTTCCGGCAACAGACCCAGTGCCGACGCCGCTGCAGGCGCAGGGGGCGGGGCCCGAGCCTGTGAGATGTTCCCAGCGCCTCCTAGCATGCAAGCTGGGTGGAGTCTGCACTACAAATGCCGGTGCCACCAGGCTAGCGGCGCCGGTGATCTGAAACTGGCCCCTGGTGCGAAAGCTGATTGAATCTTTGATCTGTCCTCGAGACCGTGTTCCCTACCCTCCTTCTTGTTTCCCCGTGTGGCTGTGCCAAAGCAAGACCTAGCGTGACAGTGGTGAGTGTTCCTTGTTGTCCCTGTAGAGTGTCTGAGTGAGTGAGTGCCTGAGTGAGTGGAGTAGCGTGGAGCCCTTCCCTTCCCTCCGTGGGTCCCTTATCCCATGGAATGAAAGAGAGTGTTGCCTTCCTAGTTTCCCTGGGCCCTTGCCCCTCCTTCCTCACTGTCTCTTATACACATCTAGATGTGTATAAGAGACCTCCCGGAAACTGAATGACAGGTACTTTGGCCCATACCCAATCGAGAAACAGATTAATGAAGTAACTTATCGGCTTGCCTTGCCATCGCAGCTCAAGATTCACCCGACTTTTCATGTTTCTCTACTAAAACGAGCCCCCCCACCAGACCTCTCAGAACAACCCTGTAACACCCTTAACACCGACCCTCCTGAGTCACAGGCTTATGAGGTCCGTGCCATCCTTGACTCAAAAAGACGCTATGGGCGGCTCCATTATTTTATAGACTGGGCAGGTTTTGGGCCTGAGGACCGCTCCTGGGAGCCCGCAACCTTGGTCTCAGCCCCCCGCCTCATCCGACTTTTTCATAGGCGGCATCCGGAGAAGCCTGGACCCCGACAGGGCCTTCGACGGGGGGCTTGCAGGGGGGGTACTGCTGTCTCTTATACACATCTAGATGTGTATCCCAGTACTCATTCCTCGGCGCCCAATGATGATAGGGCCCTGATCCTTGTGTAGGATCGTACGGCCAACTACTATCCTGACGGGCATACGACACACCTTCCTTGTGCCGAGGATTTGGGGGAGGGTCACCCGTGTCGCACGCCACTGGTCGAGAGTGCCCCAACCTTCCCCTGTCCTCCACCCGTGCCAGACCTCCCCTTCCCCCTTCCCACTGACACTTTGTCCTAACTTCCCAACGTTAACTTATCCCCTGCCGTGATCCCAGTGTTTCCCCGGGCTGGGGCGGGTTGTTCGTGCCTAGGCCCCATTTTTGAGGGCTGAAACAAGGGTGAGAACACTGTTACCCACTGATTGGCACCTTGTCCGCCCAGCGGGTCCGGCCGTTTGCCTCTCGCCCCTGGGATGGTCATAGAGTGGGCCGCACTGTGCAACTATGTATGACCTTATCCATCTCTTAAGGAGATGTTTCTGTTCATCCTATATATCTAACTGTGGACCTTTTAAAACTCCCCTAGCTCAGCCCACCGCTAAAGAGTGTGACAACTGCAGGCCTACCACCAGCTTAAATGCCGTGCCACTCCTCGGCCAAATAAGCTAACACTCCAGGAAAGGCAAAAAAAACCTTGCCTTTAGTTTGCCAATCAGGCCTAGGGAAAATTTCTTTCCGGTCCTAATTGGCAACCAGTGTTAACTCGGAGTGCTGCCAAAAGGGGTGTGGGTGGATGTTTTTCCCGTTCGCCGCCACGACCTAACTGAGGCGGCAAGCAGGGAACCTAAAATGGCGGCCGGAAATCACACTTATCGCAAGAGTTCCAGGCACCTGTCTCGGTTGCTGGGCAACAGCTCCCCCTCCCTCCCCCCCATTCGCACGCAAAGAGGTGGCTGCCTCTCATCCTCGCCGCCTCCTCCTAGGGGCAAGGGGGGCAGCGCCGAACCCCCGCTGCGACAAGCGCAGAGGGTGATTTGCTATAGCTCATGCAGTCTGCCCTCGGCCTCATGCCCAAATACAAGCTCCAGCACTTTGATGCTGGCTTCACTGACTGTGAAACGGATGATCACTTCACTGACAGTGGAACAGAGCCCCAAAGACCTGCTCTTCTCCCATTTGAATTTACTGACACGGATGGGAATTGTACCAGACCCTAGTGAAGGAGTCCATCAGTTATCCCATGTTTTATGGGAGATGGGGTAGACTTGGGTTTGTGGCATAGTTGTGTGGCATAGGTCTGAGAGTCACAGGAAATTGGTTCAATTCCAGCTAGAGCAGTCACCTGCTCAGAGGGGAGGAATCTCTCACCTTCTTTCTGATGATAGATTCCAAAGGAGGCACAAGCATCTCAGAAAGGGGGCAGAGAAAACTCTCCCACCCCTTTCTGGTGTGGCCATGTCTCCTTGAGAGCACAAGGGGCATGGCCACATCAGAAAGAAGGTGAGAATGGGGGCAGGAAAGCCTCTTTCCCGTTTGTTCCCAGTATGGCCCCGTTCCCTGCTATCGCAGGAAGCCCCAAATTCTTTGGGTTATCCAGGCCTGGAGAAATCAATACTTCACCCAGAGTCAAGAATTGGTGGGTTAAAGCTCAGAGACTGGGTCAAATGCACAGGGCTGATTAGCTTAATTCCAACATTTGCTATGATTCCCACTGTAACCTCACTTGGTGCCTCAGTTTCTAAAATGGGAGAGATAACACTCCCATTCCCATCTGCTTTGCAAGACTGTTGGGGCAGGAGATGCTTCTCATTCCATTTGTAGAGGATGTAGCATAATAAGGCCCTGATCTCAGCTGGGCACACACTACTGCAGTGTAAATAACAATATGACAGCTAACCGACAGGGATGCATCTCCTGCCTGCCACTCCACCTGGCTTTGTTTGCCATCGCTGGCAGCAACAAGCACAGAGAATGACAGTTGGTGACAGCCCCTTCTCTGCATCATGAGTAAGCACCAAACTGAATCTAACAATTCCATCCAAGGGCAATTAGTGTCACCCCACATACCCAGTGCCAGGTGGCTTTGCACCTGTTGCCTAAATGAGATACTTCCCAGTGGGGCAACCAGTCAGTTTTGGATTTGTTCTGTCCTTCTTCACCCAAGAAGAAGCTGAGACAGAGTTTGACTCTAATTAGTATGATTTAGTGCTGCCAATCTAGCGGGGAAACAAAAGGAACCCTGTACAAGATGGATCCTTCACCCCTGCCAAGAAGGATTCCCTTGGTGACGCACGGCATGTTGATTTGGAAGGCATCCCTGTTCTTAGCGTGTGGAACAGCCCTAGCTATGGCTCAGAGAGGAGTTGGGATGCTCAGTTCAGAGGAGAGACTGGCAGTGTGTGTCTCCTACAAGCTCCCGCTTCCAGAGAGAAAGACCTCCGCCTCACCCCAAGCTGCTTTAATTCCCTAGTGAGACACGATGAGCTCTGACAGGCTCGTAGTCAGCGGCAATCGGGCGGGGGGGAATAAGGAATGTGTGATGAATGCCAAGCGGCATAAGCATTCCCCAGGGGGGGTGTTTTACTTGCAGATTATCCCAGACGCACATTAGCATTGTCAACTGGCTCTTAGGGAACGAAGGCAAGAAGAGGGTCGGTGATGTTCATTCATATTAGGCAGAGATAGAAGGACTCGTGGGGGAGGAGGCCTTTGGGAGCCAGCCTTTGCCACTCTCCAAGCTAGTCAGAGAGAGCCTGAAGCAAAGGCACTCCACAGCTTTTGAGAAATACAATCCCACCACACACCTGTTTGGTCCACACCTCACACACCTCGGTTAGTTACAGTAACTTACAGGCCTGACACAGTGGATCTCTGAGGAGGAATGCTCTTTCACATCACCACACACAGCAACAGCAGAGTCATTCCATGGTGTCAGGAGTGTGACCGGGCACAGCCCATTCCAGGTAGGCACTTACCAGAGCGGAGAAGGAACTCCAAGTTTGTGGGCAGTTCGCAACTCCAAGTCAAATTCCAGGAGGCAGTTTGAGGGAATGGGCGGTGCACCAGGGCCAGTGGTGGTAGAATCCTGTGGCCCAACAGCTCAAGTGGGTGCAGGAATCTAGGAGCAGGAGCAAGATGCAGGAGCAGAGGCCAAGTGGACTAGAGCAAAATGCAGGAGCAGAGGCTGAAGCAGGAATTCAAGAGCTGGAGCAAGATGCAGGAGCAGAGGCAAATCAGAGCAGGAGATCCATACAGTTGGAAAACCAAGGACGGACTGACTGCCTTCCCCATATATTGGGGAAGAGGAAGTTATAGGAGCTTCCTGCTCCTTCTCCTTGCCCTTTGATCCAGGGATGGATCCGTATTGGCCAAGGCCATAGCACGTGGTGCAGTGTCCATGCTAAGTCTGGTTCAGCACTGTTTTGGCTGGTGGACAGTGCCTCCGTGTCTGGCACTAACTGTAACCTGGCACCATTCTAGCTGGATGGCGTCACTGCATCTCGTTGGAGACTGTGAGTAGGGGGACTCCTGATGTGGCAGGCACCACAGGTGAAACACAGCTGTGGCCACAGTAGGCCTCTGCTGTGCTAGGCAGACACAGCTGCCAGTGGAGCCACTCATCCTTGCTCCTTCCTTTCCCAGTGCCTGAAGGGATGCGTGAGGAGAGCCCTGTTCTCAGAACTCAGTGAAGATTTCTCTATATCAGGGATAGGTGCAGTAGGTGCAACTGAACCAGGGCCCACGAGCCTGGGGGCCCCACGTACATGTAGAGTGCCTATGCATACTGGAGTGGAGTGCCCCAGTAGGGAGCCCATTCTGTCTTCTGCACCAGGGCCCATCCCCACTTAGCTATGCCCCTGCTCTAGCTGGTCCATATGGGCATAGGATATATGGAGGCTCCCCAACAGAGGGAGAGCACTATGAAAGAAGAGGAGCTGCAGCTGCTGAGCCAGCAGATACCAAAGCCAGTCCTCCCTCCCGAGTTCCTTTGCATTCCCCCTCCTGCCCCGCCCCCCATGAGGGAAGGGAGCTCCAGAAGAGTACCACTGCTTGGGCTGTATGTTTTCAGGGCAGTTCTGCACTGGGACCTATAACTACTGCTTCATGGAGCAACATAGATCAGCAGCAATGGGGGGGGGCTGCCTAGAGAAGCAGTGACCACAGCAGCAAGCCCCTCTTGGGGCTTCCATTGCTGTTGCACTGGGCTCTGCTCCCCCTTAGGCATAAGGAGACTGGGCTTCTGGAGGAATGAGCAGTTTCAGCCTCCCCAGAGCGGAGGTGTATGTACCACAGATGCGGAAAAGAAGGGGACCTAAACCCTACCTTACTGTCTTTGGAGGGCAATGCCCCAAGTTTGGAGATGGACATGCAGAGCTACTGCTAGAGCTCCTGTGCACAGCTACCGCCAAAGGCTAGGGTGCCCACACAGGGTTATCACCAAGCCCCCCTTGTGCAGCTGCTGCTAGAGTGCCACAGTGCTCATGCACAGCCACCATCAAAGCACTCCCCCCACCCCCATGTAGCTGCCACCAGAACTACATGCAGCTGCCACCAGAGCCCTGAGTGGCTACGCTGCTGCTTCTTGAGCCAGGCTGTGACTGCCACTACGCCCACTGGTAGGGAGCAGAGCTGAAATGAGGTGGCTCGGATACTTCAGACTCTGCCTGCATATTAGGCAGAGTGATATCCAGTTGGATATTGTGGGGGTGGAGGGGCAGGAGGGGGTTAATAGGGGGGACGCTGCTAGTGGGGGAATCTGTGGAGAGGCGTAGGGAATTAATTACCCAATGGCACTGAGACAGTGGGCAGCAACATCCAACCTCCCATGAGCCAGCCACCCAAGCCTTCCACCCCAGTCGCATGCTCTGGGCACCGGGGACACCTGTGCATGCTCACAGGTCCCTCAAAACAAACTGGAAGTTCAGTCTGATGACTTCTGTTTCAGTTCCAAGGACCAGCTGTATGCATGCACAGAAAATTAGGTTCTATGCAGACTGATAAGCCAGTGGTTGCAAAATCTGCTATTCGTTTCAGCTGTAGTAGGAAGAGGAAGCTGCTGGGCAGGGCTTCAGTGTGTGTGACTAAACATGTGAGTGAATAAGTGTGTGTGTGTGTGTGTGACTGAGTGTGTAATTGGGGAGGTTTAGTGGGTATGGAGGGGGCGGGCTTATTAGGAAAGGATGGGAAGCTTATGACCCTTTTTGGCCATTTGATATATTGGAAGGTATGCTCCTGTCCTCTCCCCAGGACTGTGTTCCGTCCTCACAGCCACTTCCCTGGAGGTTGTAGCCACAGCTCCCCCACTTCTTTCTGTCTCCTTTATCTACTGGGTCCATAAATCCTGGCTCTTCCCGCGAGGCTGTTTTTAGACGTGCACCAAATTAGCGGATTAGTTTTCATTTGAGCAAAATAAACAGTTGCAGAATCTCACACATTTAATGCTTAAAAGTATATAATTTTGTGAATTAATGTTCTGTTATCAGCACATACATGGGAGGGGGCATTACTGAACTTTTCTAAATCCGTGTATTCATGCAGGAATTAAATGTTTAGACATGAATTCCAGAGTTTCTCCTGCAAATTTCTAAATCTGGTTTTGAAAAAACCCCAAACAGATTTAAATCCAGACATTTCCACATTACACGTGCGAGAGCTGTTTAAACATGCCCCTTACTTGCGTATTTATTTACCCTCATGCACAAATTCTATCTCATCTAAAAGTGCCCTCTGCCTGAAGACCACAAAGGCACAGGATTGGAAGCAGCCCATTAGACTTTGGGGATCGGTTTGCAGGGATTGTACTGAGGAGCAAGAAGGCTGGGTGGCTTAGGATAGGCTCCTATATTTTGTGCCCCGCCCCCCCGGGCACAACCATAAAGTCCTCTGCTGTCTCTGCTAACTGGCTGAATGTTCAGAAAGGTCTTAATCCAATGATGTGCTGAGCACTGACTACTTCTTATGACCAGCTTCTTGCAGATTGACAGGACAATCCTACACCATTAAAAGCAATGAGTTCTGCCATTGCAGTCAAGAACTTCAAATCAAGAACCCCTGGATCTGGCATACAGATGAAAGAGGCACCCTTTCAGAATGGGTAAACTTGTCAAATTTGTGGTACCTGAACTGCCTCCTGTGCTTTGGATACCTCAGATTCTTCTGATGGTACTCAAAGGATACCTGGTTTGCTTAGCTGGGGGGCTCGGGGAACATGTTGGTGGTGGTGGTGGCAGTAATCTGGGGGGCAGAGACCTCCTCCTGAAGCTTTAGGGCGTAATGCGAGGCAAAAGCAGTAATGGTGGTGGAACCTGGACCTTCCCTTGTTGGAGCCTCAGCCTGCCCATCATCATGCCATTCTCCCCGAGGATGGGGGACTGGGGTTAATTTTTAACCATTTGTGTACCTCCAGGTATCCACCTAGGTCTATGGATCTCAGTGGGAACCTGCAGAGCTACCTGCATACCTGGGTGGGTACCTGCCAGGTACACCAACAGCTATCCGTTTCAGCTCTAATCCAGTATGCTATTCTGAACTCACCCTAACAGAGACTGAGACAAACTGGCCAAAGACACTCCTGAGCGCAATGAAACGAGGACAGTTAAACTGTATTCACAGCAAACTTTGCTCAGTGCCGGTCACTTCATCTAAAAGAATAAAATGGTCATTGTGGAGAGAGTGTGAGGAGAAACAGCTGCACGGATCCTGAGGAGCTTAGCTCTACAGAAGAGCTAGGCCTGAGGTGACCTTGCAGAAGCGCAGAGTGCACCCCAGGGCTGGCTGGGGAGATTATATAAGCTTGCGTGAGTCAGTGTCACATATTGGGCCCAGGAGGCATGCACTCCAGCACAGGAAAGGGCAGGCCCAGCAGGAATTTTAAGCCAGATATCTGTACATCAGTAGAAGTTATTTTATGGAATGGGCGGGGGGAGGGGGCGGGGGCGGCAAATAGTTTTAAAATAAAGGCTTGAGTTTGGGGAAAGAAATCCTGCTGCAGACCCAGCACTTTTCCCTAAGCCTGTTCTTCTAATAGGCTGCCCAGTACTTAAGTTAAAATTCTAACAGGAAGCAGAAAGTATCTGGGCAAAATCATGGCTATTTTGGCTTCCTTGGTTGCCTGCCCCATCCCTTGTCCTTGCCACCCGATCATCTTGGACTATTTGGCTCCTAATTCAGCTTGGTTCAGTGGTTGCTGATCTGGCACTATTTTCCAACTACCTATGAACTTAGTTTGTCTCTTAGACCTGACTTAGGCCACTTTTAGACGAGACAAATTTGCGCATGATTGGTGAAAAATGCGCATGTTTTAATGCTCATTTAAACACCTAAACCGTTTTAAATGCGCATTTGCCATGATCGTGTAAAAGCCCAAACCGTTTTGAATGTGTTTTTTAAATAATGCACATTTTTTAAAACTGGTTTTGAGCCCCTTTGATGATCGGGGATGCCAAAACCGGTTTTAAAAAATGCGCATTATTTAAAAACCACATTCAAAACAGTTTTGGCTTTTACACGATCATGGCAAATGCGCATTTAAAACGGTTTAGGTGTTTAAACGAGCCGACTCTGACCTTGCCTTGCTTACTGATATTGGCTGTCATCCTGTTCCACTCAACATTTCAAACCTCCAAAAAGAGACACAAGCCTTGCCCCTTCAGCCAATAAGTCCCACCCTCATACCCACTCACACGCACACACAAACATGCATACATGCTTATTGCTCATACACACTCCCTCTTGCTCTCACATATACCCTTTTACTTGCTCTTGCACACTCAGGGGGCCCACATGCATGGGTGCTGTGGCAGCCATCGTCTCCAAAAGAAAGGCATTGCCTACGTTAGGTGGGACCAAAGGATTTTCCTACAGAAACAGGGCAGACCCACCTACGGTGAGGCTATTGGGAGGTATGAGATCTTCATTCAGGCCCTGATTCCAGTGCAAGCTCATGATGCCCTGGCTTTAGACACAATAGGTGGAAAGGTTCAGTCTCCCCAGCACTGATGCCAACAGGAAGTGAACCCTGCTTTGCAGTAGCCAGTCAGTTCCCTAGGCCAGCTGCACTCACCAGGGCCTCTGCAGATGATTTGGGAAATCACTGATCTATAGAGTCAGTCACAAGAAGGATTATTGTCCTCATTATAGATAAATTGCTGGAATGTAGAGGGTGTAATCGTGACCCCTCTGAAATCAGTGAGAGTTTTGCTTCACTAAAAGGGGCTAGGTGACTTGCCCGGCATCACATAGGGAGCTTGTGGTGGAGCAGGGAACTGAACTGAGAACCTCACCAGCACACTGGCCAAAGGTTCCACTTCATCTTCCATCAGCCCTTGCAGTCCCTTCTCCAGTCTAGGTTTATACTAGGGCTGAAACTCAATTCTCGGATTCTCACTTTTCTCAATGGGAATCAGGGTTCTCAGCTTATTCTTGCAAATGAGAATGTCGACAAGCCGAGCACTGCCTGGATTCTTGCCGAGAAAAGTGAGAATCTTGCAAACAGTCTTCCCCCAGGTCCAAACTCTGGCTGACTCACCTGACTCCCTCTCCAGGTCAGCTTCTCTGCTCCGCTCGGTTCTGCTCCTTCTCTCCTCCGCTCAGCTTCTCTGTGGGGATGGGAGGAAGCAAGGAGGCGGCTCCATATCCCGGGGAATTTTTTTTTTATTTTATTTTTAAATATATCACTGCACATGTGCAACATGGCCACTGGGCCTGTTCTGTACATGTGCAGCACTTTTCAAAAATGGTTCCAGCAGGGTCACTGACATTTTGGCAGCCGGCCTATACATGTGCAAATGGTGCAGCACATGCGCAGAACAACCTGGCAGCCATTTCTGCATATGCAGTGATTTTTTTATTATTATTATTTTATTTTTTGCAAGATATGTCACAAGATTTCATACTGGGGCCAAGATCTCGGTCCCACCTGAAATCTCATAAGAATCAAAATTGATTCTCGTTTCAGCTCTAGTTTATACAGTTCAAGGAGTCACCGCTCTCTCCTCCCTTTCCTTCCAAGAATTATTCCCTACTAGGTCTCACGCACTTGGGAATTATTTCTGATAGCCAGCCTAATACACAGCTTTGCTGAAATTAGCCCATTACTTCTGTTTATAGCTCAGTAGATCATATTGTGCTCCCTTCATTCCTTGCTGTGAACATGCTTCAAAGCCATGTGCCTGCAATTTGTGCTGTACTCACTGGCTACCTCTTAGGGAAACCGTGCCGAAGCCTTTCTAAAAGTGTGTGGGAGTGGGGCAACAGTCGTCTGGGAATATGGGGAAGCATTTGGGGAGCTGGGCTGCCCCCTCCACTACTCTCCACTGGAGACATCCATATTTTGCCTGATTTGTTCCATGGCCACTCTTCAGGTCCACCTTTGCCAGATGATACCTATTTTGGGGTCTCAGGCAGGCTTGTGTAACAGAAACAGTATTTGGTATAGGTATTGGAATACTAACAGATAACTTCTGGTAACAGAAATGAAAATACTACCAGTATTCAAATTCCTCACTAACAGTATTAGTAACAGAAACCAAAATCCGATTAACATTAATAACAAAATTCTGCTTAACATTAATAACAAAATTCTGATTAACATTAATAACAAAATTGAACAAAGACTTGGCCAGGTACAGACTGACTACACTGGGTAGTCAGGAATCCCTGACCGGCATCTGAATCTGCCCCCGCTAGCCTTTAAATAAGACGTTGGGGCAGCTGCTATTGTTTCTACTTCTGCTGCTAAAGTGAACCTCCAGTTAAATTGCAGGTCAAGATCAGCCTCACTGTAATCCACATCCAGATGTCTGCTCTCATGGGCTCTTCTCTGCCTCTCAATCAGGGTAAAAACAGCCGTCATGGCGGCGATGCGCCTCCCCATCTTGCCCCTGGGCAAACAGCAGCAGACGTCACACCCTGAGTCGGGGAGGGGTACAAAACAAACGTCCGTGTGTCCCCTGTAGGCCAGAGAGCCGTCTCACCATCACTACGCCCCGGGCATGACGGAGGAACCGAACACGTGCAGCCATCCAGTCCTGGCCTGCTCCCAGAACCCGTCCTCCAACATGACATACAGGCATGGCAAACTGTGGGCAAAAGAAGCCACAGCAGACACGCCCACCTACCCTCCACAATACTCTGGGAGGGCGGAGCGGAGGTTGGAGAAACAGCCACTGGCATCTTGCCAGCACAGAGGTGCCAGCCATCTACGGGGAAGCCAGCTGCCACCCACCGAAACCCAGCTGCAGGAGCAAAGCGCATACTTCATGGAGAGCACAGGAAGAAAATGGGAAAGCAGAAGGGAGACATATGAAAGCAGCTGCATGCAGGTCAAAAATCCAGTCACACTGGCAGGCTGCCAGTTCAGTCCCTTCCAGACACCGTACACAACACAGGTCACAGATCACGCACACTGGCGTTCCATAGGGCAAAGTTCCTAGGGGTTCATGGCAGCTGGGGGATGGGGGTGAGAAACTCTGCTCCTCCCACATATCACTCCCACAGGCGGTCTATAGGGCACAGTTCCAAAGCGGTCACAGCAGCTGGAAAGTGAGGAGGGCACTCCCCCTCCCTCCAGAGATCACTCACACAGAAAATCTATAGAGGAAACGTCTAATGGGGGTCCCAGCAGCTGGGGGGGGGGGCTAGGAACCCTGCTCCCTCCGCATACAGTCCCCATTCATACATGCACCTCCAGCAGCCCCTCACCAGCATACGCTGCACCACCATATAGTGGGAGTTGAAAACATCCCCGTGGGCCAGAGCGACCAGGACCTCCATCCATGTCCACACCTCATACAGGGCTCCAAGCTCAGCTGCAGTGGGTCGGTCCTGCCAGTAGGCAGCCCTCCCTGGGCCCGCAAGGAGGTCCAGCTCCAGAATCCAATCAAGGCACTCACACTGGCCCCACCCATGTTCCCTCACCTTCAGCAGGGCATTGGAGAAAGAAACCGGCAGAAAAGATCCCCCTATCGCAAGGCACAAGCAAAACTGGAAGCTCTGAAATCTCCTGCAAAGTCATGCTCTTGGTTGTATCCCACGGTCCCATCACCCCTGGGGGTGGCTCCACAACAGCAAGCTGCAGCACCCGGAAGCCCAGCTTGACCTCCTACTTCTCACACTCAGTCCCACACACATGGTGCCCAAGGAGATTAATATACTGGCTCATGAACCCATAGCTTTCCACCCTGGCAGATAGGTCAGTAAGCCCAGCATCCCCTGCACATCTCCCTAAGCCAAACATCAGCCAGGGCCAAACACACACACACACACCCAAGCTCTCCTTACCACAGTTCTGCTGTGAGCCACGTGTTACCTGTCCAGAGGCACCACTGCCCCTCCAAGATAGTCCCAGTGGGGCTTGGAAGCCCTATGGAACCCCAGAGTCCTGGGGGAGGGGTGATAATGGGGCTGCTTCATTCCCCTTGATGTCCTTTCCCCCAGCAGGGTGCCCAGTCCCCAAGTGTCCTCTGTTCTCAAAACAGGACATCCCAGGTGCTCTAGGGACAGCAGCCTCTGCTGACAAGGAGACTGGGCCTGGTCACTAGAGGGAGGGGGCAAGGCTAAAGGGGATCAGTTGGGAGAAGGGCATGCCTCCCCTTTTCCTATGGGGACCTTCTACTTTCTTCCCAAGTCCTGGAGATGGGGAAAGGCTGGGGGCGTTAATATCCCTCTTCTGGAGGGTGGTGTATGAGGAGGGGCTGGGGTTGCAGCCGATTGCCTGATATGGGACAGGACGGAGTGTCATTCCACCAACATTCCCAGTAGGGGTATGCATTTTGTTTTCGTTATTACAATAACGATAATGAAAACTGTCATTTCCATTATTGTTATTACATTAACGAAAACGACAAATAATAATAATGAAAATAGAAACAGAACTGACATTTTGTTTTTGAATAAGCAATTGAAGTTGTCCCCTTGAAGACCATTATTCAGATAAATAGCAGCACATGCAGTGCCAGTAAGAGGCAGGCATCTGGCATGGCAGGGGGGGGGANATATGGGACAGGACGGAGTGTCATTCCACCAACATTCCCAGTAGGGGTATGCATTTTGTTTTCGTTATTACAATAACGATAATGAAAACTGTCATTTCCATTATTGTTATTACATTAACGAAAACGACAAATAATAATAATGAAAATAGAAACAGAACTGACATTTTGTTTTTGAATAAGCAATTGAAGTTGTCCCCTTGAAGACCATTATTCAGATAAATAGCAGCACATGCAGTGCCAGTCAGAGGCAGGCATCTGGCATGGCAGGGGGAGGGAGGCTGTAGGAGGGAGGATGTGGAGCAACCCAAAAGACTGACAGACATATTCACTGGCCAATTACTGCATGCTTCCAGCTTTACAGGACCAATCGGTAGTGGCTTTGAGGCGGGCGTAGGGGGTGGCTCTGAGGCGGGCATAGAAGGGACATAACTGGGACTTTGGGGATAGCATCCACAAAATCAGGAGACATAGGGTGATTTCAGATGTTATGCGGTCCCAATTCACCACAGTGGATTCCCAGCAGGGGCGAGCCATCCAACCACCCCCCGTGGTCCAGGAAGGCCCCGAACAGACGTGACAGAACCAGAACCATGGCAGGGAATCGGACAGACAGACCACGGCCTGGGGCAGCACAACAGACGTTACACTGATTCTGGGCCATGGTCAAAACACCCAGAAGGCACTGGGAGGGGGGAGGCAGACATGGCCAACTGAGGGCAAATTAAGCCAGAAGCGCCAAAGGGAAACGCCCACATGAGGGAAACAGGTAGGGAGGGGGAGGAGGGAGATGAGCCACAGAGGCAGCACACGCAGCAGGCACAGAGACAACGAGGTCACAGTGGAACACACAGCACAAACACACGCCCGGGCGCATACACACCCACACGGGAAAGGAAGGGAAGGGGGAACACAGCGGGACGGACAACACACACTGCACAATGGGCAAAGGGGGGAAGGGGGCAGGGACAGGGAGGAGGGGGGGAACCGACCCAGGGGCAGGGCAGGACACGGGGAACGGCAGCCAGAACCCCCACAACAGCACAGCCTGCACGGGCACCCCCACAGCTACACAGGCAGTCCCGGAATGGGGGGACCCCCCACGGGCAGAGCACAGGCACAGGGGGAGGCCACACAGACCAGGGAGTGGCCCGGGAACAAGTCCAGGAGGCTGTCAGGGACCCCACACACCGGCGAGGGTGCAATGGATGGGATGGAGGTGAGCCGGAGCTGAAGAGCAGAGTAGGCGGTCCAACCCCACCCCCCCACCTGGGAGGAAGCCAGGAGGTGCAGTCTGGGGGCCCCAGAAACCCACAATCATAGAGCCACCCAAGGGGGGTGGGGGGGGCATGGGCACATGGGGGATCGAGGCAGGACTATGAAGGACAGTAGCACCAGGGCACTGGGGGCCGGCTCGGAGATCAGGACATAGCCACAGGAAAAGGTAGCCACGGAGGGGAACATCAGTTGCAGAAGCGGATGGGGGGGCATGGAGGGGGCCCACAGGCACAGGCATGGGCAGTGGAACCCCAGGAACCAGTCAGCACAGCAGCGAGCCAGGGACAGCATGGAGGGAGCGGGCAGCGACTCACGGTGTCGGGGTGGAGGCGGGAACCCACAGCGGGACCAGCATCTAGGACACGGAAGGCACAGGGGGCCACACAGTCAGCTGCAGGGGGCCACGAAGGGGCCCGGGGCCGGGTGGCCCGCCAGGTGCACGAAGTGGGGCCACTGAAGCATGCCCCGATGGTATCCCAGTGTAGACGTGGTGGGCAACGAGGTAGTACGCCTCGAAGGGATCCTGCACGGTGAGCCCCACCTGCACGTCGGATCGGGACCACACACCAGCCAGCACCGTCAGCTCCGCCCCAGTGGGCTCCCACAAGCCATAGTCAGCTTCTGGGGGCCATGGAAGGTGACCGAGATCCAACAGGTGGTGATAGACCGCCCCACGCAATCGCTGGTACCCACGGGTCCCGTGAACACAGCCAAAGAAGGACACGGCCAGGGCATGGCCCCCCTCCACCAGACAGGCCGTGTAGGTGGCCAGGCTGCACACAGAGAGAGCAGACATGGTCTCCGCCACCGACCACCCCACATGCGAGCACCTCATCTCCGGGATGTGCCCATCGGGAAAGGAACACAGGCCCAGCGTCTCTGCATGTAGGCGGCAATCGCAGGTGCTTGCCTCATAGCCAAAGTAGCGCAGGCCGGACCCCCCGCCTGGTTGCCAAGTCGTGCCCTGGGGGTAGGGCGACACATGCCCCAGCCTGTAATGGGTGCGGCCACACCCCACCCAGGGCACCATTCACCATGGAGCTGGGACGGTTGGGCGCTTGCGGGATGCACCTAGAAGTCTGCACAGAGTGGTACCACTCGCACACGGACCTCTTGCACATCCAGACCGCAGAGGTGCACCTGGGTGCCTGGCTGTGGTTGTGCATGGCCAGGAGTGCTTCTAGAGCCCGAAGAGCCCACCATGGGCACAGGTGCTCCCTGGCCCGGCTCAGGGCCCAGTGGGTGTCCGGGACGGCCTGACAGGCCCTCATCCGCACCCAGGAGTGGGCTGCTGCACTCAGCGAGGCGGCCAGCCGACTCCAGTGGCGGAGGGAGACCATGGGGTATGCAGCCCTGCTCGTGATGCCCATTGCCCGGTGGGTATGGGTCATGGAGCAGGCACAGGGGTGGTGGGGCAGGGCGCTGGCTCACTGGGACGAGGCCGCCTGGACAGCGCACTTTTGGATGGACAGGCGCATCCTCCTGCGACTCGCGGAGCTGTTAACATCCTGGATGGAGCGGCAGCACACCCCCATTCCCATGGTCCAGTGGGTGGCCATCGGGGTCTGGGCCCTAGCAACGCCCGACACCAGCTGGTGGACCAGAAGGCCGTGATGGCCGGCTTTGCGGCTGGAGGATTCCCTAACTGCATGGGCGCCGTGGAAGGCACCCACATAGAGATCCTCCAGCCATCCGATGGGGAGGCCGTGGAATATGTCAACCGACAGGGGTACCGCTCCCTGCAGCTGCAGGCAGTTGTGGACCACCGGGGCGTTTCATAGACATTTATACGGGCCACTCCGGGCACAGCCACGATGCCCGGATCATGACCATCTCTCCCTTCTATGCCTGGATCCACCACGGGGACTTCGCGGACACGGGGATGACCCGGATTAAGGGGGTGCTGAAGCCCCCCTGTATCTTGGGGGACCCGGCCTATCCACTCACCCGGTGGCTGATGAAGGCATACCCGGTCGCCAGGAACCCTGTGGAGGTGCTCTACAATACCCGCCTGTGTGCAAACAGGACCGTGGTCGAGGGGGCCTTCACAGTCCTCAAGCAACACTGGAGGTGCCTCGCGGGCCGGCTGAACTACACGGTGTAGACCTCGGCCCTGGTGATCGGAGCCTGCTGTGTGCTGCACAACGTGTGCAAGACCGATGGGGCTGCCCTCGACTACCCCATGCCCCGCCACCCTCCCAGCCCTGTGCCACTCTATGTGAACGCCGAGAACCCACGGGAGTACCGATACGCAAAGCGCATCTGTGCAGTCCTGGATAGGCGGATCATCCGGGAGGCTGAGGCGTGAGGCCGTACTCCCCCATCTCCACCACCCCGAGGCCCCCACCAGCACCCTGGGCATGCCCCTCGACCACCCCCAGCCCCGGGCCCATTAACAGAACCATGGATGTGACTGAGGTGCCCGTGCATTTATTGTGCATACCTCCTACAAGTGCCCCCACCACCACCCACCTCCCAGTGTCATGTCTCCCCCCCCAATCAGGCCGCTCCACCCCTTCCCTCGTGACCTGCATGTCTCTGGGGCCTCCCTCTTGGCCGCTCCGTGGCCGCCGTGGAGCTCTGGGAGCTCCCCTACCCCCCCACTGTCCATGTCCCTGACAGTGTACTGGGAGGCCTCGGTGTCCAGAGGGGCAGGTGGTGTTGGGAGGGCTAGTGGACCCTGGTTTGGAGGGGTCCCCCTGGACGGCTGCTCCCTCAAGAGGTCTACAGGGACCAGTAGGCGGATGCACGGGTCCAGCAGCCGTGCTAGCGGCTGGGGCGGTGGCAGAGGTGGAGGGGATGCTGAGGGGCCCGGCATCAGGGCGGGGGCAGGCAGGTTGCCCGGCGGGTCGGCAGCCATCACGTAGGTGCTCATGGTCACCACGTGCAGCAGCAGCGAGGTGCCAATGTCATGTGACCGGTCCATCTTGGCAGAGTGCTCCCTCACCATCCAGTCAGTGGCCTGTTCCAGCCGCCCGAACGCCTCCACCTGCCTGCTGTGCTCCCAGCGTTCCCGCCTCCGTTCGAGGTGCACCTCCGCCTGCAGCCTCCAGTCCCTGGCCTCCACTTGCTGCACGGCCCTTTTGGTGGTCGCCTCCATGCGGCTGATGGCCGCTATCATCTGCTCGCCCTGCTCGGTGGTGCTGTGGACTATGTCCGTCGCCTGCTCCTCCCTCCAGTGCCAAAGCTGTGCTCGGTGCTCCCTCATCTGCTGGGCCGGGGCATGGAGCCGACTTGCTGGGACCCAGCGGGCCGCCCTGTTGGGGTGCACAGTAGGGGTTGGTTAGGCGTCCCAGTCGCCCATGGCTGGGGGTTCATGATACCCCCCCTTCTGGTGGCTGGCCGCTACCCTCCCCCGGTGTTCCCCTGTGCCCAGGCCCACCCCTCCCCCACACCATGTGGGCCGGGTCTCCCGCCTGGGCTCTCTGGGCCTCCTCTCCCCCCACTTGTCAAGTTGCCTCACCTGGGACCTCTGGCTGCTCCTGGGCCTGCTCACCTCCATTCCCCTTGCCAGCCTGTCGCATGTGCCAGTGCGTGACATGACCTGTGCGGATATGGGAGGGGGTGGGTGGGTGTAGGCTGAATGTGTCCCCTGACAG
>QEPC01003915.1:1875526-1896105 GCA_003113815.1 Sphenodon punctatus | reverse complement strand
GCCTATCCACTCACCCGGTGGCTGATGAAGGCATACCCGGTCGCCAGGAACCCTGTGGAGGTGCTCTACAATACCCGCCTGTGTGCAAACAGGACCGTGGTCGAGGGGGCCTTCACAGTCCTCAAGCAACACTGGAGGTGCCTCGCGGGCCGGCTGAACTACACGGTGTAGACCTCGGCCCTGGTGATCGGAGCCTGCTGTGTGCTGCACAACGTGTGCAAGACCGATGGGGCTGCCCTCGACTACCCCATGCCCCGCCACCCTCCCAGCCCTGTGCCACTCTATGTGAACGCCGAGAACCCACGGGAGTACCGATACGCAAAGCGCATCTGTGCAGTCCTGGATAGGCGGATCATCCGGGAGGCTGAGGCGTGAGGCCGTACTCCCCCATCTCCACCACCCCGAGGCCCCCACCAGCACCCTGGGCATGCCCCTCGATTCCCACCCACCCCCAGCCCCGGGCCCATTAACAGAACCATGGATGTGACTGAGGTGCCCGTGCATTTATTGTGCATACCTCCTACAAGTGCCCCCACCACCACCCACCTCCCAGTGTCATGTCTCCCCCCCCAATCAGGCCGCTCCACCCCTTCCCTCGTGACCTGCATGTCTCTGGGGCCTCCCTCTTGGCCGCTCCGTGGCCGCCGTGGAGCTCTGGGAGCTCCCCTACCCCCCCACTGTCCATGTCCCTGACAGTGTACTGGGAGGCCTCGGTGTCCAGAGGGGCAGGTGGTGTTGGGAGGGCTAGTGGACCCTGGTTTGGAGGGGTCCCCCTGGACGGCTGCTCCCTCAAGAGGTCTACAGGGACCAGTAGGCGGATGCACGGGTCCAGCAGCCGTGCTAGCGGCTGGGGCGGTGGCAGAGGTGGAGGGGATGCTGAGGGGCCCGGCATCAGGGCGGGGGCAGGCAGGTTGCCCGGCGGGTCGGCAGCCATCACGTAGGTGCTCATGGTCACCACGTGCAGCAGCAGCGAGGTGCCAATGTCATGTGACCGGTCCATCTTGGCAGAGTGCTCCCTCACCATCCAGTCAGTGGCCTGTTCCAGCCGCCCGAACGCCTCCACCTGCCTGCTGTGCTCCCAGCGTTCCCGCCTCCGTTCGAGGTGCACCTCCGCCTGCAGCCTCCAGTCCCTGGCCTCCACTTGCTGCACGGCCCTTTTGGTGGTCGCCTCCATGCGGCTGATGGCCGCTATCATCTGCTCGCCCTGCTCGGTGGTGCTGTGGACTATGTCCGTCGCCTGCTCCTCCCTCCAGTGCCAAAGCTGTGCTCGGTGCTCCCTCATCTGCTGGGCCGGGGCATGGAGCCGACTTGCTGGGACCCAGCGGGCCGCCCTGTTGGGGTGCACAGTAGGGGTTGGTTAGGCGTCCCAGTCGCCCATGGCTGGGGGTTCATGATACCCCCCCTTCTGGTGGCTGGCCGCTACCCTCCCCCGGTGTTCCCCTGTGCCCAGGCCCACCCCTCCCCCACACCATGTGGGCCGGGTCTCCCGCCTGGGCTCTCTGGGCCTCCTCTCCCCCCACTTGTCAAGTTGCCTCACCTGGGACCTCTGGCTGCTCCTGGGCCTGCTCACCTCCATTCCCCTTGCCAGCCTGTCGCATGTGCCAGTGCGTGACATGACCTGTGCGGATATGGGAGGGGGTGGGTGGGTGTAGGCTGAATGTGTCCCCTGACAGCCCCCAGACCAGTGTGCCCCCCTCCCTCCCTTGGACCGTCCCCTCTGATCCGTTTTCCATCCCACCCGCTAGCTTACTCTCGACGTCGGTCTCAGAGCCCTCCGAGGCCAGTCCCTCCGTGTTACTGGGGTCCCCCTGTGTCCCCTGGCCAAGGGTGCCCAGTGTGCCGGCCTCTACCCCTACCGATATGGAGGTCGGCTGGGGGCTCCTGGGGCTGGTGCGTGAGGGGGTCCTGCTGCTTCCCGAGGTCCCGGGGCGTTCCTCTTGGGGGGCTGGACCCCTGGACCAAGCCTTCTAGCGGGGCAGTGAGGGGAGGGGGTACATCGGCCCGTTCCCTGCCCTGGACCATGGCGCTCCCCACGAGGCACGGAGTGACTATTGAGCCCTTCATATGGAGGATATGGTCCAGGACGTCATAGTAGGGGGCGGTCCAGGCTCCGTGGCTGGACTGCCGGTTGTTGTCCTTAATGACCTTGTACCCCCTCTTGAGCTCCTTGACCTTAGATCGGCACTGGGCCAGTGTCCTGTGGTGCCACGTCGCCTCCATGTCCCGCACAATCTCCTGATAAATGTGCTCGTTCCGCTGGTTCATGGCTAGCTCCAGCTGGTGCTCCAGGGTCCCCCAGATCCTAATAAAGTCCTGGGTTTCCCTGTGCCCCCATTGCCCCACTCGGTGGTATGGCCGTCTCCCGCGTGGGCTCTCCTGGTCCCGGTCCTCCTCTTCCTCCTCCTCCACCGCATGCCCTCTGCCCGTCTCCTCCAGGGGCTCGGACTCCCGGGCCCATTTCCGTGTCTGTGGGTCGTAAAGGGGGGGGGTTGGTTGCCAGGTTGCCTCCACCCTGAAGCCCTCCCCCTTTTCCCCCACCTGCCAGCCCGCCCACCCCCCTTGGTGCCCCTGTGCCGCTTCCCCCCCCTTCGCTCCCCTTACCTGTTTCCGGGGTGCCTTGTCCCCCAGGACGGTTGCCGGCGCTGGGGCGGCCTGTCCCTGCTGCTGCTGCTGCTGCTGCTGCTGCTGCTGCTGCTTTCCCCCCACCACCTCCATGTGCAGCACGACCATCTCCTCCGCCTGTGCCTCCTCCACCTCCTCCTCCTCCCTTGATCTCACCCTCCGCTCTCCTCACCCTTCTGCCTCGCTCCATCCCGCCACGTCCCCCTGCTGCCAGGTGCCCTTTAAATCTCCCTCCCCGGCCTGTGTTGTTGCTCGTTGCCTGGCAATGATGCTGCATGCTTTGTCCCCGGTTGGGAATCGTTTTGCTTGATTCCAGCTGGTGATTGCCGTTCAGTCGTTACGTTTTGTTGTTTCCCAGTGGGAATTGCTTTGACCACCCTTTTGGAGATGGTCCAGGCCGGACCTTCGGAAGGGTGGTTAAGTTTGTCCCCTGCTGGGGATTGTCTCTGGTGAACATCTGGCGCCCGCCGAACAGATGTTCAGGGCCTTTGGCCCTGCCGCGGGGTTGAGTGTGGTTCACTCTGGTTGACTGTGATCTCTTAACGTCTGAAAACACCCATTGTTTACACATCCAGGCTGGTCAATTGTCATCACATCCTGCAGCACTGTGACAGAGGACATAAGAGAATCTCTATTGGCTCTTTCCTAAACAGATGCTTCTCACTTCCCAGTAAAGTGAGATGGTTGGGGAAATTGCAGGCGGCAGAATCAAAGGATAATAGGAAATTTTGGTGATTAATTAAGGGTTCCCTTAATAGAGAGGTGAGGGTCTCTTTTCTCCCTGTTCTTCCGGGTTTATGGCTGGATCATTTTGAGAAGCTGCTTGGTGGCAATGGTTCTCATGCCCAGGAAAATCGGCTTGTAGGGTTGGATGAGCTTCCCGATTGGCCTCCCGTGACAGAGATAGCAGTGGAAGAACTGGTTGACTCATTTAAAAATCATAAAGCCCCGGGCCTGGATTCCATCCATATTGAATTCATCAAAGCCTGTAGGGATTGGTGGGTCCCGCTCCTGGCAGCTCTCTTTACTGCTATAAATAAATCAGGCAGTATTCCTAAGGGTTGGTCTAAGGCACTGGTTATTCCGATATTCAAGAAAGGAATTAGATCTAGCCCTGCTAATTATAGACCTATAAGCTTGCTTTCAGTGGTGGGAAAGATATATGCCAAACTCCTTTTGGGTAGACTCTTGGAGTGGATAAGTGAGAACAGTATCCTGGATAGGGAGCAGGCCGGCTTCCAAAAGGGTCGATCGACTATAGATCAATGTTATGTCTTGTTCCATCTAATGACTAAATACAGAGCCTTAAATGGAGCTTTTTATGTGGCCTTCCTGGATTTGAAGGCCGCATTCGACTCAGTCGACAGAGACATCCTGTGGAGTATATTATGGCAGTCGTCAATAGATAAAAGGCTGGCTAGTCTTATTTGCTCCCTTTACTCGGATTCCACTTTGGTTGTGAGGACTGACCCGGATGGGCATATCACTCCGTCCATAAATGTATCAAAGGGGGTTAGACAGGGTTGTGTTCTCGCTCCCATCCTATTCAACTTATACATTAATGAAGTATTCTCGCGGATGACAGACCCCAAGTTCTTCCCTCCCAGGCTTTCTTCTAGGGCTGTAGGCTGCCTGGCCTATGCGGACGATGTGGCCCTTCTATCGCAAACTAGGATAGGGCTTATCAGGCAGCTGAAGGCCTTTGCCACTTTTTGTGCTGCCCGTAAGCTAGAGATTAACTACGCCAAATCTAAGATCATGTTTTTTTCAAACAAACAGCGAATATACCAATGGAATATAGAAGGGCATCCTATTGAACAGGTCCCTGTTTTTCGTTATCTGGGCCTTTTGTTTCATAAATCTGGCAGGTGGGGGGAACATGTCACTAGAGCTTTATTGAACACTAAGGGCTCTGCACAGGCCATTCAAGCCTTATTTAGGAGTCCGGGACATAGAGGGATCGAGGTGGCAGTGCAAGTTCTTAATGCCAAGGTTAAAGCACAGTTGTTGTATGGGGCAGAGCTGTGGGCGCCTGAGTTGGCCCATAGGGTCAATGTGATTCAATCAAAATTTTTGATGAAGTTGATGGGAGACCCAAAAAGTATCCCAGCTGTGGTTATTAGATCTGAGATGGGGCAAAAATCTTGGTCCCTAGCAGCTAAGGAATTGGCTGCCAAATTCTGGTGCAAGCTGCTGCTGAACCATTGTTCTAGGCTCCTTAAAGAGGTTGAGGAAGATGCTTTTGTTAACCCTTGGGCTGCCGGTATGGACTTGTTTATGGCCCAAATGGGTTTCTCTAAGAGTTACCTTTTACATAAACTCCCAGACACGGTCACTAAGGAGGTCTTACTTAGAATGAGGGATGTCGAGAGACAAAACGATTTAAGCAGAATTGCTGCATCCCCTCATTTGGAGATGTATTTTGCTTGGATTCCCAACCCAGGGCAGATGGCTGAATATCTGGTAGCTCCGATCTCCAGTAGAGCAAAACAGCTTTTCTTCTGAGCTCGTACAAATGCTTTCCCCTCACAGGTCCTGGAGGGACGCTTTAATGGTATCCCATTTGTGCAGCATCTTTGCCCTTTTGATAATCTGCAGGCTGAGACGGTTGGACATATTATCCTGTATTGCCGCCTGTATGACTCACTTAGAACAGAGCTCTTGGAACCCTTACTTAAACCATTTCCGGGTAGATCTGAGTTAACCCTTCTAAACTTAATATTAGGAAGTACTGATAGGCAGGTGATTACTTTTACGGCTACTTTTCTTCTACAAGCCTTCCATAGGCGGAAGGATTTTCTCGCTTTTAAGCATGGTCAATCTTAAAAGTATAAATTATTAATAGGATTTAAAGTGTGATAGGATTGAAGTTTGTATTCTTTCCTTTTGGTAATAAAGATAGGAGTAAGCTAGCTTTGGATAGTGGGGTTTTAAGGGCGTTATATATTGAACTTAGTTGTGACCAGTATGATTATGTTTGATTTATACTGCAGAATGTATGTCTTGTGTGCGCCTTTTAAGGCTTGTTATATGTTTTTTGGTTTTTTTAATGCCATGGTCTATGACAGCGCTACAAATAAATAAATTCAATTCTCACTTCCCAGTAAAAAGTGGGGGAGAGAAGGTGGGATAGTCACAGCACAGAATGAGTATAACTGGTTGACATTTCTGCTGGCCAATTGACATCACAAACTGATCTTATACCACAGTGACATGTAGAGAATCCCTCACATAAGCTTTCTCTGCATATGCTATGCAGGCATATAAAATGGAGACCCTTTATCACAGCTTGCTGATATTTGGCAGAGATGATCATGAAAGTGTGATATATATAGCCCTGACAAATTTCATGTTCACTGGTTGTACTACAAAGATGTTACAGAGAGACATGCATTTATAAGTTAATTGCTTATACCACCAGTAACCTTTATCCAATCCTTCTGAAAGTTGGCATAGATAGTAAAAATGAAGAGGGGTATAAACATGCCAAGTTTCATCCACATTATATGGGAGACAAAGAAGTTGCAACCAGTAATGTATATGCAGATTTTTGCAAAATAGCATAATTCAAACGCTTATCAAATCAGATTCCTTTTCCAATCTTTTTGGAATTTGGTACACTTAATGCCTTCCAGTGGAGGTACAATCCCTCCAAAGATTCAGCCAAATATAAAGAAAAAAAAATGTTACAGCTGAAAATGTGGTTTTCATTGAAACCAATGAGAAACCGAAAATGAAAGCAAAAATGAAAACGACAGTATGATATTTATGAAAAAGAAAACGACAGATTTAAATAACAAAAATGAAAAAATGAAAACGACAGATTTAAATAACGAGAAAATGAAAACGACATGGGCCCCTGGTGCATTCCTCTAATTCCTGGTTTCCATTTTCCCCAAATGACTTTTCTGCACTTCTCTCTATTGCTCCTCAGAGAGCTGACTACTACTTCAAAATATTGGAGCGGAAGAGACTAGCGTGCAGCTGCAGCTACTTAAGGGAGTGGAATCAATCCCATTGCCTGCCAGCTGGGACTTCGTCCCCACCCCTCGAACCTGAGCCTCCTACAACAGTGGGGGCTGAAAATCTGGAGGAGCTGAGGGTGGGGGAATGATCAGATTGCACTTGGACAGGGCTCCCAGACACAGAGCCCCTTGAAGAACCCCTGGATGATGTCTCAGATCTCATCTGCCCAACACATTGTCTCATCCCACAGCTCCTCCCTGTGCCACCAGGTCCATGCTTGCAGGACTCAGGCCCATTCAGTGCCTGCTGGTGGTCCTGCTGGTGCAGGTGTCACTCCCACTGTTGGACCTGTAGTGGGATGAAAGGGACAACCATTGGTTGGACCCACCCTACTCCTTTCTTCCCGGCCTGGTGTTTTGCCCCCTTCCATCTTGCCTGTTGCCTGGGTACCCAGTGTGTCTCCTGTCCTCCACACCCACCTGTCCAGTATGTGAACCCCTCCCTGCACCCCGCCGTTGTGCCCTCCCCTCCCCCCGCTTGCTGAACCTACCTTCCACAGAGGGTCCCTCTGCATCCCAGGCCTCCTCAGGTTCTCCTCCCCCTTGGCTTCCTGCCCACCTGTGAACACAGTGAAGAAAGGGAGCCATATTGGTGACTGGCATTACCTGACTGCTCTGTCCTATGGCGGGGTCACCTATTCCCCCTTCCTCCCTCCAGTGTATTCACTTACTGTTCCCCTTGGGCTCTAGGACCCCTCCGCCTCTACCTCTGGTTCTCCCAGTGCTGACCGCTGGCTCTCTGGGTCAAGAGGGCAGGGGATGAGGGTCCTGAGGGTGGTGTTGTATTCCTTGGAGTTGGAGGCCAGCTGGAGGCCAGGGCATGGTGGGCTGTGTCCCTGAGGGGCCAGCCTCTTCCTCAAAGGAGGGGTGAATGCTGCCATAATGAATGGGTGCTTCAGAGACTGGCAGTGGTGGAGGGGTGTGGTGATCCATGGGGCTATGATGGAACAGTCCATGCAGAGGAACTGTTCAAGGAAGTCCATGTAGCACTGGGACAGGTCTTCATGTTAACTTTGACCTCCTTGAAGCGCCTCCACAGATCCTTGGCCCGCCGTTGGCACTGGCTAATGTCCCAGTTTTAGCCCATTTCCACCATCTCGGTGGCAAGCCACTAAAACACCCACTCATTCCGGTGAGTTAGGCACAGGTCATATTGCATCTATGCGTCCCTCCCTGCCAGAGACCAATGAAGGCCCGGGTATCCTCATTGGTCATAAGAACATAAGTAGTGCCATACTGGGTCAGACCAATAGTCTACCAAGTCTAGCATCCTGTCTCCAACAGTGGCCAAACTCTTTCTCTTGGGAGAAGTACCCGACAGGTCACAATGGGCAATCCATTCCTTGTTGTTCCAGCCCCCAGGAGACTGTCCTCTGGCGCGGGACTGGGGAGTCTTCTGCCATTGTAGCAAGGTTCTCGACTTCCCCTGATGATGCTGTCTCTGGGGCAGCAGTGCTGGTGGATGTCTGTGAACAGGGTGATAGAGATGCACCACATATAACATGTGCTTACCGTGGAATGGCTGCCGTGCCTCCCCCCACAGCTTAGCTGACTTACCAGTCCAGCCTCTCCCTCCACCTGCTCCATAGTCCCCAGGGCTGACCTTAGGAGTTGTGGGGCCCAGGGCGGGGGAGAAATGTGAGACCCTATTTTCCTGTCACTGCAGGCGAGTGGGCCTAGGGGCTCTCCCTGGCTCGGGGGTGCTCCCCAGCTCAGTTAGGGGGCGCTACCCGGGCCTGGGCTCGGGGACGGGCAGAGGGGCACTCCCCTCCACCCATCCCCAAGCCCAGCCATTTCGGGAGCACTTACCCCATCCGTCACTGTGGCGTCGCCGTCCTGGGCCCCGCTCCAGGCCCGCTCAACAGCTCCCTGTGTCAAACTTGGGCAGGTGCAACAGCGGCAATTAAATCTGCCGCCGCACCACCCGCTGCCACAGGAAGTTGCCAGGGAGTGTGAGAGGCGGGGTTTCTGCCTCTCCCTCACTCCATGACCCCCTCCGCTGTCTGTCAGTCTCAGCCAGGGGGAGTGAGAAAAAGGCAGAGGCCCCACCTCACCCACATTCCCCCTGGCCAAGACTGACAGGCAGTAGAAGGGGGGGGGCATGGAGTTAGGGAGAGGCGGGGCCTCTGCCTCTCCCTCACTCCCGCTGGTCCCCTCCGCTGCCTGTCTTGGACTCGACCCAGAAAGTGAGGCAGAGGCCCCGCCTCTCCCTCACTCCCTGGCTGAGACTCAGGGGTGCCCTGCGCTCAGGGTCCCCAGCTCCTGGCCACTGTCAGGCTGGGAGCTGGGGGCCCCAAGTGCACCCCCCCCATGAGCAGGGCCCGAGGCAGCCGCCCTGCAGTAAGGCCGGTCCTGATAGTTTCCTTTTGGGTGCTCTTGTGGTGGTGTGGGCTGGGAGTTGGGCTCGAGTTGCAGTGCATAATGGGGACATCCAATGCGGTGTTGACCCTACTGCCGGTTCTGTTTAAGGGTGCCAGGTCCGTTTTGTCAGAAGGGGCATTGAGGCATGGATGCTCCATTAGCTGCTCTGGCCTTTTTGGTCCTGGTAGCCCTCGCCCCCTGGCAGAGCTGGGCATGGCCTAACAGATGTGCAGGCCCAAGTTGGCTCGGGCTGCGTCTCTGAGCTTTTCCAGAGGATGTATCACATAGCAGCGTATGTGGGCCCCCATCTGACAGAGATGGAACAAACCTCCAGGTGAGTCTTGGGCCAATGCGGGCTACAGTCACATCTGTTTTCACCCTTCGTTGCTCTCCGAGCCACTGCAGCAGGTCTGTGGTGCTCCTCCTAGTGGATCTGGAGGTATGTGACCCTTCTGTTTGGTAGAGTTGCCAGTTTGGAGATTTTTGGAGACTGCTAAGTAGACACATCCAATTCAACAGATCCCATAAGACCACTTCAAGGTAACGGTGCAGTGGACAAGGGACTGGGAGCTGTGCTGGGTAGGGAAGAGATTCAGATCAGGTTTGGGAAGTTCTAGGATAGGTCAATTTAGCAGAGGAAGAGGGTTCCAGGCCCAGCTCAGGACACTCCTGGGCCTTGGCAATGGGGTTATGCTGGGTAGGGAGGGGGTCCAAATATTTTTGAGGAAGGTCCTAGAAGAGGTTAAAAATGCATGGGATAATACATGGGGCTGAGGCTAGAGAAGCCCTGATTGGAAGGATTAAGAACCTGAGGGGAAGACTGCAAAGCCAAACGGTCCCCAAGCAAAGCGGCAGGCTCTTTCCCTGCATGCAGACCACACATGGCTGATGATGGTGAGGAGCCCTCTATTCTGAGCATGCAGGATTGCATGAAGGCAGGAGAAATGTTTTTCCCCACTGGGGAAAAGAGAGATGAAAAATGGTTATTTGACCTTGAAACTCCTCTCATTAGACGAGGCCCCTTTCCCACCTCTGTCTCCCATCCCACCCAGAGGCCCCACTAGCTGCTTTTCAGATTTGTTCTTAGGGCATGAAACAGTTGGCCGCTCCTTTGATGGCTGGGAGAAAAGAGCTCCAAAATTTATGCACAACATTAAGCGTGATGTCTTGGTCTCCAACTAGGTTAAATTGCTTTCTATATTTAAATTGCCTGCTAGCTGGTTAGATGTGAGCGCCACAGCTGTGAAATGGATAGTTCCATCCAGTAAACAGAGGAGTGTAAATCCTAATGGATTAATCTGTTATAATTAGACAATTTGCCGTGACTTTGACACAGAACTGTTTGGTAGGGGTGGCAGGACACTCGGCCAGCGAGTGAGCAGGCAGAGACCAAAGTGGGGCTGGGAGATGGGAGATGACTCTGAATGCCAATTCACACAAAAAAGAAACGATGTCCCTCCGAGAGAGAAACCAGCGCACACAAACAAAATGCTCAAATTAGAGATAAGAAAGGAATAAACTAACTGCTAAGAACAATAAACTTTGCTTTTCTATTGGTCTGTATTAGCTGGAGATTTCGGCTTGATATCTTTCCTGAAACACTTTGCCAGAATCTCATTAGCTGGAATTGCCAGAATTGCCCTTCAGTCCTTTTCATCTGTAGAGCATTGCCCTTGAAAGCTGCAGCCTGGTTTGAACTTCCAAAGGAAAGTTTGTGCTTGTCTGCTCCCCACTTTCTTCTTTTCCCTCAGGCTGGTGAGATGCTGCCTCTCACTGACTGGGTTCTGGGAGTGAGGACGGTAAAGGATGGATGTGCTGGCCTGGCACTTGAGAGGCGAGCAAGGCCAGATTAGCCATTGCATTTGATGTTATGGATGCTACCTCTAGGTTTCACCTGGAGACTCTAGGCTTTGACCCAGAATGTAAATGTAATAAAGTTTATTTGCGTGACCTTAGGTCATTGCAGACATCCATAAGGACCCAGAATATTTAGGCTAAGCATTTCACACTGAGTTGGTTGATAAAGCTGATTACAGCTTGGTAGACATAGCAAGCTGACGTTTTATTTCCTACTGGGGGTACCGGATTCCTTTCCTTTCTAGGATGGTCTGTCAATCCATGATTGTGATATTGATTTTCCCATTTTGCCATGAAATTCTCCAAAATATTCTTGGTGAGGGGAATTGTTTACGAGGCATCTTCTTCTGATAGCAAGTCATGCTAACCCTTATCAAGTTGATATTTTCCAAATGATTCTGGAAAGGGGTCAGCACCCTTCACTCGCCTTACCCAGGCTGTGCAGTATCTATGTTTACTTCAGCTAGCTACATCTATTCTAGACATGCTTATCAGTAAACTTGTTCAGGCTTCTACTGTCACAAGCAGCCCTACATGCTTTCCTTGGGTCAACACAAATGATGCTCCATGTGACTGAGAAAAACTCGAAGAATTCTATTTTGAACCTGGCTACACTGGGTTCCTAATAAGGTGTCCATAACTTGGTCTTGATAGAATTTACCAGCACATGCTGCAGATTCAATGCTCCTTATTGCACAACAAACACAATGTAAGAACTACGTGAGCACAAAACCCCAGCTAAAGCAGGTTAGCTCTTTGTAGCACTGTTGTGCAAGGCTCAAAGTGTCCTACTATTTAGTTATATGCTGTAGTATTATATAGTCTAGTTTGCCAACAGCATAATATACTTCCCTTGATTCCTTACACAGCTACATTCCAATCTTTATATGGCTTTCGAACCAGTCATCTCCCTCAGTTAGTACTTTCCCATTAACTTACAATGCAATCCTCAAGCCCATTAGGGTTATACATTATTTACTTCAATGGGTCTCAGGACTATGCTAGAGGCCACAGCCAGAGCTAAGCAACTGGAGGACTGTGCCCTTAGTCTAAAACTAATCTTGTTTCTCGCCTCAAAGGTCTCTTCCTCTGGTAGTCTACCGCAAATCGATTCCTGAGTGGACCTTCCTCGGGATGTAATCATTCTGCACTTGGAGAGGGAGGGGGAATGAGCTAGCTATACCGCACAAGAGACCCAGCTTTACCACAGCGACAGGGTCTATTTGTCCCTGGAGGGGAATGAATTCTATCTGCAGGCTGAAGGACAAGCTGATGGAAATGTTGGAGGGATGAGGTTTAGGTGGGGGTCAGACCCATCTGATTAGCATCGGCGGCCCCTTAGTGGCAGGGGTCCAGTACTGTTGGCATAGGCTATTATAGAACTTAGACTGAAGATGAGTCATCTCTGTAAGAGATGGGGAAGCAACACCTACCGCAAAAGTAGGGTATGGCAAGTGGTGGGGTAGCCTCCCTGGGAGGGGTGTCCCGTGAAGGCGGTAAGGGACAGGTACGGTCCCCAGCCTGTTGGCACCTTACTCAGGTCCGGCAAGAACCTTGTCCCCCTCACTCACGGGATGAGGGGGAGACACTGTGTTTGATTAAGTGGGGGCAGGCACTTGAGGGTATATCGAGCCAGCTCCCTGTGTTATGTTTAACATGTGGAGACTTGTTGTACTGGACCCGAATTGCATTAGGCGATTTCCCCACCTAATCCTGATTCGATACTTAATACTGATTTGATTAAAGAGTGCGGTCATTTTAAACCCAACTTATGGTTGTCTTGTGTCATTCAGGATGCATCAACAATCTATTCCTGCACATATTTGGTTTACAGAGTCTCTTTCTGTTTTTGTCTTTCCTTCAAAATAACAGTTGTGTAAACTGGCACATTCACAACATGCCCCGATAACTAAAAGTGTTTCTTCTTTTCAGTCTAGCTGCATAGCTATATATATTTGCAAGCTGCAACGCCTCATAGAACTATGATCGAATCAATACACTGGTGCAGGCTGATTCATCATACCTGCTAGGACAGAGGACTGTGGGTCAACATACCTGAAGAAGTGTGGACAGATGTTCAAAAGCATGAAGCACCGCATGAATGATGAACATAGCTACCATGAATAGAGGGGGCTCAGGATTCCGGGGTCTTGGATTCTAGGGGTCCCCTTTGCACTACACAAAACACACCTCTGTACCAGGAGCATATTTACAAATGGTCAGACCACACAATCGCACACAGAGGGGCTGTGCTGGACTTGGGTAGGGCAAGGGTGGGGGAGATGACACTGCATGCACAAATGAGACTGCGAATGCAGATTTGGCACCCACATTCTGGTGAACAATATTTGTGTCTGCACCCCCCTTCACAGCTGGATGAGTGAGGACTGAGCCCAATGTTAAATCAGTGCCCCGACAAAGGTTATTTTAGGAGGAGGTAGAAATGAGGACAGGAACTCAGAGAGTTCAACAAGGAAACCAGAGCAGTTTTTTAGTCAGATGAAAACTTCAGGCTCTTTAGTTTACTCTATAAAAGAAAATCCAGTGAAGTTTTTGCTTTGCTTTAAATAAAAACAAAAGTATTCTTCCTGTAAGTCATTAATAATTTCCCCCATACACAATTGCCACTTTATTAAGCGCCAGTAAAATATTGCTTTTTTGGCACTCTCTGGTATCAGAAGAAATAATTGAGTCAAGACAGAGACAAAATTATCTCTGAAGTTAATTATTTAGTAGACAGTGTTCTACACTCCCGGTCATTTTTCACCAGCGCCGCACAGTGTAAAGTTACTCTGGAAGCAGCAATACATTTTTCTTTCCTGTAATTAATTTACTCAGAATACGTTAAAGAAAATTACTGGGGCTTTTCTTTTTCAAAGAATGTATGAATTGGTGATAAATTATTTGGGTTTCCCCTCTTGTTAGCTGATGCTTCCCAGATGTCAAGCTAAAGGGATACTTATCTGTTATGGTCATATGCGTATGGTTATGCTGATCACTTATAAAGAGGCTGTGCATCCCAATGATTAGGAAACCAGCCTATGCTGTGTTTTGTCCCTGCTTGTTTGACCTTTAGCCATTCTCTGATTCTCTTTCATTGCTTTTTTCTTTTCCCCATTAGCTGCTAGGGTCAGGCTGTTAGTGTCTGTTTCTCTATGTGCCTTGTCTATTTGGATTCCAAGAACTTTGTGGCAGTGACTGTCGCTCATTCAGTTTTTGTACAAGTGGCTAGCATGATAAGAACACAGTCGCTGCAGACTGGGTCAGGCCAATAATTCATCCAACCCAGCTCTCTGATTCTTAACAGTAGGCAATACTGGATGCTTCAGAGGAAGAGCATAAATATGGGGCATAGCTGGAATGATCCATCTGCTGCATCATTCCACTCCCAGATCCTCTAAGAACTTGTCTGGTCCTTTTTTGAACCCTGTTACAGTGTGTCTTTTCAGACAGACAGGCTGCCCCAGTGCTGGCCACACCAGCCCACTTCACCCCCATGCTGGCCAGTCTGTCTAAAGGCACTCCACCAGAAGGGCAGGTGGAACAGACTGTGACTGCTCCAGGGCAGCCCTGACGGGAACACTCTGGAACATCCTGAAGCACTGTAGGCCAGCCAAACCCAGGGCACTGGTCCGAAACAGAGCAGCTGTCTGTTTGATGTGTGGAGTCTGGACCCATGCTGCTGATCTACTTCCAGCTGGCTGTTCCCCTAGGCAGCACCAAAGAGTTCCAGGCACCAGTCTAGAACATTGGGTGATCGCCCACAACTCTATGGTGTGTAGGGGAGGTTCCATGTGGGTAAACTGCGGCCTGGAGAACCCACTGGATCCATCTGAAGTGGACCCACGCAGGGCTTGGAGCAGCTCCGGGGGCATGCAGCCCGGTGTCCATCTAAAAACACCCACTATTGCCCTCTACAACATTTACAGTGCTCTAAACATATTTGGGGCTACTGTGAGCCATGCTAGTTGCTCATCCACCAAAGGGTAACAGGCTATCACTGCTCCCAGCTAATGGAACTCAGAAGACCTGAAACAATTATCCCCCCAAAAGGGTAAACCGGTCAAATATACCTGAACTGAACCCAAAATGGTGGTTTGGGTAATAACTGATATCCATTCATACTCCATTGAGTATCCGTTTCAGTTATTCTGTTTGGGGTTTCCAGATTTTTGGTTTTTCAATTCAGTTGACCATTGATTTCAGTATTTCAGTTATGTCATTTTGGCAATATTAGCAGCACTATAGCGCATACTCAACTGCCAAAAAGGACAGAGTTTAAATATTTATTTATTTATTTTACTATTTTCCTACCCCACCCTCTCCTGCTCAAGGACTGCTCGGGGCGGCTTACAAAACATATCAACAATAAGAACACACATAAAATATCATTAAAAACATTTTAAAAGATAAAAAGAACTAAAAGGGCAGAATTCCCCCTCCCCAAACCACCCCACCCCACCCATCTCCCTCTCCAAAGGCCCAGCGGAACAGCCAGATCTTACACTGTCTACGGAAAGAGGGTAGGGCCAGGTCCAGGCGGGCCTCCATCGGGAGGGAGTTCCACAGCCTGGGAGCAGCCACCAAGAACACCCTCCCCACCGTCGCCACCCGGGCAACCGGGTGATCAAACAACTGAAATAACTGAACCAAAAAAATCTGACGTCATGCACAACCTGGCTGTGTATCTCCCTGTCATCACTAAACAAACCTGTCAAATTGTGTCTGACAGGCTGAGAGTCAAAGATTGCAAGTGATGGAGCTTCCACCCACACACTGGACAGCCTGTCCCAGTGGATAATCACCTGCACTACTAAACGTTTGGTAACTGTTTCTAGTTTGTCTGTCCAACTTCAACTCTCGGCCATCACTTCTTGTTCTGTCCCCACTTGCATTACTGAGTCAAGATTCATTTAGCATCCTGGCCAAGTCCATTCAAAGCATTCTCGGTACTCTAAAGTCCTCTGGAGAGTCTGGTCTGGGGTAGTCCTTTGCAATAGGAGACCCCATTCACAGTTTGGGTCTTGTCTAGGATCTCAAGTATTCTGTAATTCCCCACCCCAACCCAAATTTTGAAGCCAGAAAACCCAAATTCTGTGAGCAAATAAATCCAGATGCTGCAGGCAGAATAAATTATGCAAATTAACCAAATTCTACAAATTATGCAAATTGTGAATGCAAATGAATTCCCAGTGTGCCATTGCATAAAATCTTAACATTTCATGTGTTGAAAAAATCCTCACACAATACCACACAGACAGGAGGGGCGATCTTCTCCCTCAAGGGTGGGAGGGTTATGGGCTGCTCCTCTTCAGCAGCTGTGGAAACAGGCCCAATGTCCCCAGAATATATACCAGCAGCTAACAGTTCCAACAGCCTATTGACTAGCTCCACAGTGCTGACATCTCATTGGCTAGCTTATAGTGCTCCCCCACTCAGGCTACAATTCTGCACTTCCAGTGGCCATTTCTGTGACAATTTGACCAAATGCAAAATTCGAAGGAAATGTTTTTGATTGCCGAAGCACAAAATTCATGGGGCCCTAAGCATGACTAAGGTCCTGGGAAAATTCACCGGTCTGGAACCTGGGTAGACAGACACAGGGCCAGAACACTGACCTGCCCACCACATGGGAGCCATCTGCAGTCCAAACTCCACAAGCATTTACACAGGGAAGCACTCCTGTCCTGCTCCATCACAACCCCACACCACTCTTCTCTGTCTGCACCCTCTCCAGTATATAATATGAGGAAGCCTCAAGGCTGCTGTAGTTTATACTTCCTACCTGTGAGAATAACTGAGCATCAGACTTGCTGGCTTCTTTGCCCATTGTGGGTGCTCACATGATACACATAACAGGCACGCTACTCTCCCTTAGCAGCAATGTGCCTGGCTCACCCTGGAGCAGCAGTAATAACGCTGGCACAGTAAGCCAATGCCAGATCCTTGCTCTTTTCATAGCACACAGATTGCTTGCCTCCCCTTCCCACGCTCCATGCAGCAACACCCTGCTCCACACAGACGCCAGCAGCACTCTATTGCCTTGCAGCTCGAAGCAAGGGCCTCGTATGGTCCGCACATGTAGAGTTATTGACCCTATTGTGTACAGCTAACTACCTAACAACTGCAATGCAATTACATTCCCCTCCTAAGCCAACTCCCGAGCAGTTTCCAGGGAATTACGTACAACTTAATGGGGGGAGTGCTGCTAATAGAAAGTGGTGGGTGAAGGCGAGCTGTTCCAAGCGCTTTGCTTCCTCTCTGTAATTCACAGCAAACCTCTCTGTTTATTGAGTCGGTAACATATTTGAACACTGACTCATGAGAGACCTTCTCCCAGACACTCTATAGCAGGCGCATAATTCCCCATCCACTGAGGTGTGCGCAGAATGTAGGGCAGGTAATTGCAATTGTTCTTGTTTGCCATTTACTGTTACCAACTGAGCTCTAGGAAGGCAGGGAAATGCTGCTCTCTCATTCATACACATGCGTGAACACAGCATGTATCGCCAGCTTCACTTCACTCAGTGATGCAGGTGTGGGAGTCAATGTACAAAATCACTTGCACACATGTGTGCGCACACTGAGATTAGAGGTGAAACGAATAGTGCAAATATATTATCTGTCAAATGCAGCCATCTCAAACCAAACCCAACAGAGTGGATATTTGCCCTGCTTCATTTGGATACCCACTTGGGATTTTTTGGCTCAGGCTGTTTGGTTTATTCGGCTGATCGGTTTATTGTGCACATGCAATAGTGCAAAAGGGCACTGAGCCAAATAAACCAAATAAGCAGCTATGCAAATATGGGGTTTGGATGTGGATATTATTCACATAAGCAAATAAAACTGCCTATTTGTTTCACCACTACCACAAATACTTGCTTACTTTTTTCTTTTTTTACTTTTATCAGTTGATTTGCACACACAATTGTACCAAAGACCAAATTCAAACCTGGTGTAGTGACTGAATTTGCACTTCAGTCTCTGGCAGTGTTTTCCTTTCTTTTTCAACCAACGAACCACTGTCAACCCTCAGAATTTCCCACATGAGAAATTACACCTGCTGGAGATGGATGCAGTCTGGGACATGCCCATTACAGACTGGCTACAACTGCACCAGACACTGACAGTCAGCTTGAGGGCCCACTGGTGATGTTTTCATTTCTATGGCCAGCACATTATTATTATTATTATTATTATTAAACATTTATAAAGCGCCAGTAACAACCTGGCGCTGTACAGAACATATAATCAGCTGCTGTCCCTGCCTGTGGCTTACAATCTAAAAGACAAGGAGGGGGAGACAAGGAGAGGGGACAGCGGGAGAGACATGGGAGAAGACAAACAAACATTCAGGCGGATGCGAAGTCTCAGGCGCGTGTACTTGGCTTGGTTACAAGGTGGTCGGTAGCAGCAGTCAGCAGAGGAGGGCCGACAGTAAGAGCAAGGGGAAAGACTAGAGGGCATTGGGAAAGGCAGCATGGAAAAGGTGGGTCTTGAGGAGGGATTTGAAGGAGCGGAGGGAGGAGGCGAGGCGGACGTCGGCAGGGAGGGAGTTCCAGGCATGCGGGGCAGCGAGGGAGAAGGGACGAAGGCGGTTGGGCGAGCAGGAGAAGCGAGGGAGAGCGAGGGAGGGGACAGCGGAAGAGCGGAGAGCGCGCGCAGGAGCGCGTAGGGCGATTAGGTCCGAGAGGTAAGGGGGAGCTTGGTCATGGAGCGATTTGAACGTGAAAACCAGGAGTTTGAACAGGATACGTTCCGGAAGGGGGAGCCAGTGAAGGGAGAGGAGGAGAGGCGTCACATGGTCGAAGCGACGGGCAGAGTGAATGACCTTGGCGGCAGAGTTTTGGATCGCCACAAGGGGGGACAGGTGGGAGCGAGGGAGGCCAGCAAGGAGGAGGTTGCAGTAGTCAAGGCGAGAGATAACCATGATCTATGGTTATAGATAACCATGTTATCTATAATAACCATTATAGATAACAGCTATAATTCACATGTGAATTATAGCTGTCCTGATCTCTACTCCTAGAGATAGCTGCAATGCCAGGGGAGACCAGGCGAAAGCCTGCCTTGCAGTAGCATGGCCAGTACTGTGGATCAACTGTAGACTTCTTCCAATGGTCTCTCAGGCTGCCAGGGTTCTGCTGACTACAGTCTGAGGCCCAATGATTTGTAGTGTTGTGAGCACTCCCAGGTCTGACTCTATACACACTGATTCATAACACATGTTTTTGATGGGGAAAATCCCCACTGTCCTCTATGAGCATTGGATTCAGCACTTGTACCTCATCACAGAAGTATTGTGCATGATCATCTACAGTCTCACATGGCCCCTACACAAATGCATACTCACTGACATATAAACAGTAACACTTACATCTCTTTCCTCTGGAGCCTCAACATAGTGATGGTAGCCCTATATATACTTCGGACGTAGGGTGCTGCCACACATAACTAGCCCCCGGAATGCCCATGTTTGTGAGTATGGCACATACAAACACAGGAATGGCTCCCTAATAAACCTGGGTTTACATTTCCACCAAAATGTAGAGCCTCTGACCTGGGTTTGGGCTCACACTAGGCCTGGAATTAATATTTGAAGCGAATACCAAATTCCGCAAATTCAATATATTTGTATAATTTTAGCGCAGCAAATACAGAAGTGGGATTCACTTCATTTTTGTGGATTTGAATCTGCTTTGGCTATTCTTGATGGTACCTTTAGGACTTCAGTATTTGGGACAGGAACATGAGGGGGCAAAATTACGGAGGGAATTACCCCTGCACACCAAATGTAAGGGTCAGCTCTGTTTTCAGTCCTATGCTCCCTGCTGATCCAACTTTTATTTATTTATTTATTTTCTGGATTTATACCCCACCCCTCCTGAAGACAGCTCGGGGCGGCTTCCAGCAATAATACATAAAATACATCTAAAACCATTTTTAAAACATCAAAGCCATTCAAAAATATTAAAACAGGGCTGGGAAAAACATTAACACAATAAATAGGGTAGGGGAGATAAAATTCTAACCCACCCTCCCTCCCTCCCCAAAGGCCTGGGCGAACAGCCAGGTTTTACAACTTCACCGGAATGTCAACAGGCTTGGGGCCAGGTGAGCTTCCTCTGGAAGGGAGTTCCAAAGGCGCGGCGCGGCCACCGAGAATGCCCTCTCCATTGTGGGCCCCCGCTTAACGTGGGGGACCTCCAAGAAGGCACCCCCGGTGAACTGAAGGAGCCGCTCTGGGATGCGGAGGGCGAGGCGGTCCGTGAGGTACGAGGGGCCCAGACCGTGAAGGGTCTTATAGATCAACACCAAAACCTTGAACCTAGCTCGGCATGCTATTGGCAGCCAGTGCAGAGTCCGGAGCACTGGTGTAATGTGCTCCCGACGACCCCTCCCCGACAGGAGACGGGTCGCCGCATTCTGCACTAGCTGCAGCCCCGAACCAGGAACAAGGGCAGCCCCACGTAGAGCGCGTTGCAGTAGTCCAGCCTCGAAGTTACGAAGGCATGGATGAGGGAGGCCAGGTCCGGGCCGGAGACGAACGGACGCAGCCTCCGCACCAGATGCAACTGGCAGAAAGCAGCCTTCGCGACTGCCTCCACCTGCCGCTCCAGGCGGAGGTCCATGTCCAATATCAGCCCCAGACTCCGGACCTGCTGAGCTATAGGAGGACGAACCCCCCCAATCAGGGGGGCCACTACCTCC
>QEPC01003915.1:1853485-1864602 GCA_003113815.1 Sphenodon punctatus | reverse complement strand
GTCCCGGGGGCCGGGCCGAGTCCCTCCTGGCCCTGGGCAGTCTGTCTGCCCTCCGGGCTCCGTGTTCCTTTCCCTGTCATGCCGGACCATGGCTGGCTGTCCATCCATGGGGCTCCTGCTTCCCGGCCCCCATGGGGCCCCCTGTACCTGGACCTACACCGAGACCATGTCCCTATGCGATCTATGGCGTAGCCCTGCCGTGCAGCTTCTCCTGGGCAGGCTGGACAGCCGCTCGTCCGCCTTCGTGAGCATGAGCTCTGGACTCCGCTACCTCGGCTATGAGGCGAGCGTTCATGATTTCCGGCTGCATGCCGAGACCCTGGGGCTGGTTTGCTTCCCCGATAGGTTCGTCCCGGAGAATAGGTGTTCGCATGTGCCCTGGTCCGGGGCTGAGACCGTGAGTGCACTGTGGGTGTGCAGCCTGGGCGCCTACGCACTGTGCCTTGCTGAGGGGGGACCTGCCTTGGCCGTGTCCTACTTTGGCTGCGTTCATGGGGCGCGTGGGTACCAGCGCACCTGTGTGGCGGTGTATCACCGGCTTCTGGGGCTGGGGCATCTTCATTGGCCCCCTGCTGTGTAACGGAGCCTTCCGCGGCAGAGCTGATGGCCCTGGCGCGGGTCTGGTCCCATCCTGATGTCCAGTTGGGGCTCTCAGTGCATGACCCCTTTGAGGCTTACTACCTGATCGCCCACCACATGTCCGTCTTGGGGTACCACCGGGGCATGATCCATTGGCCCCACCTGGTTCATCGGGCTGGGCACCCTGGGCCCCGAGCTGCCCCCAATGGCTGCCTGTGAGCCCCTGTGTACCTCCCTGCACCCCTGTGTCCTGGCCTGTGTGGGCTTCTGGGCATGCCCAGGGGGCCGTACCCCGGTGCCTGCCCCCTCCCTGATGTCTCTGCTGTGCTGCTGTGACACCTGCTTCCCGGAGTGCTGCTGCCCCGGCTGTGGAACTGGCCCACCTCTGGGCCGCACCCCTACCCCTTGGTTGCTTGTGTGACCCCGGGGTTCCGGGCCTCTGAACTGCCCCTCTCGACCTCTTACAAGGGGGGGGGGGCATCCATCCTTGGACCTGCTGTGCTGGACTGTCTCTCCTGCCTGCCGTTCATTGGCCCCTCGCTGGGGTGCGGTGTCTGCATGTGCCTCCTGGACCCTTCCCGGCCAGCTCGCTGTGCCTTCCAGGCTCCCGCTGTGCCTTGCTCCTGAGCTGCAGGCCCCCCCCATTCAAGGACTGTGTGTTTTGCTGTGAGGGTGCCCGTGGGGACTGTTCTGCTGTGGGGTTTGTTGTACCTGTTGGCGGTGCCCTGCCTTGCCCCTGTGCCCGTTCCTTCCCTCTTCCCAGTCCTGCGCCCCCACCCCCCCTGTGCCCAGTATGCCTTGCGTGGTGTCTGGGTGCCCATGTCCCCCCCTTCCCTTCCTTCCTTCCGTGCCTGCGTATGTGTGGGGGGGTGCATGGGTGTGGGCAGGCGTGTGCTTGTGCTGTGTGTGCCCCCGTTGCGTGCGTGTGGCTGTTGTGACTGGTACCTGGCCAGCTCTTCTCCTTCTCCCCCCTCCCTTCCCATTTGCCTTGTGTGGGCATTCCCTTTTGTGCCTTTTGGCTTCGTTTGCCCTCAGGCGGCCATGTCTGTGTCCTGCCCCTGCCCGGTGGATTCTGGGTGTTTTGACCACGGCTGGGAATCGGCGTCACGTCTGTTGTGCTGCCCCGGTCCGTGATCTGGTGGCCCGATTCCCAGCCATGGTCCCGGTCCCGTCACGTCTGTTCAGGGCTTTTATTCACCCCGGGGGGTGGTTGTTTGGTTCACCCCCACCGGGAATCCAGTGGTGAACCGCCCACCCGTAACATCTGAAATCACCCTATGTTATGATAAGTTTGAGGAATGTATGTTTGCCACACTGTTTAAATTGGCATTTTTCGGGGCCTGTTGAGTGAGCGAGCTAGTGGCTGAATCAGCCAGGGACAGGTCGGGTAGGGCGTTAGCGGTGCATGATGTTGCAGTCGGCGCCCAAGAGGTAGTCATTCATTTACGAGTATCAAAAACTGACCAGCGGGGAAGGGGGTGTACAGTTAGGCTGGTGACGCAGGGATATTTTATTTTATTTATTTATTAAATTTATACCCCGCCCCATCCTGAACCCAGCTCAGGGTGGCTTACAATCATAAAATATCATAAAAACAATGCAATACCTAAAAATGGCATATATAACAATTTAAAACATATAACACAGCATATAAACAGGGCCTGGGCCATAAATTACTGAGGGTAGGGGGAATAAAACCCAACTACCCACCCCCGTTCCCAAAGGCCTGGGCAAACAACCAGGTCTTGCATCTTTGCCGAAATACTAAAAGGCTTGGGGCCAGGTGGGCCTCCTCCTGCAGGGAGTTCCAGAGACACGGCCCGGCCACCGAGAATGCCCTCTCCATTGTGGCCCCCCGCATTACGCGGGGGACCTCCAGGAAGGCATCTGCCTTGTGCGAGCAGTACAGGAATATTGGAACAGCAGACCAGGGGGCACGGGTGCATTCTTTCGCCATATGAATGGGTCACCTGTTACGAGGCATAGTTTGTGTCGGTCCTCCACGCAGTTTTGGCTAGGCTCCACCTCCCATGCAAGGATACAGGTCTCACTCTTTTAGAATAGGGGCAGCCATCTTTGCAGCCCAAATGGGGATGGCTGGCAGGGGAATTCAGGTTATTGGTCGGTGGCAGTCAAGGGCTTACTGCACATACGTACGGTGGGACCCCACCCTAGTATGCAGTAATTCTTTTTTGTTGTCTCCTTGGCAGATGATGCTACGACCCAGAGGGCGGAGATTTGGACCCTGGGCCATAGCTTGGTGCGATGGGCCGCCAAGGCTGCGAGGTGCACCAGATGGGGATCCCAACAAGGGTTGTCAGTCAAGGAAGTGATTTACTGATGGGGTCGCAGCGGGATGAAGTGGCATCAGCTGCTCCCTGATCTCATGTTGCAGGCCCAGGGCGGTAAGCCCGACATTTTGGTAATACACTTAGGGGGAAATGATTTACCAAAACTTAAAGGGGTACAGCTGATTTGGGACATAAAGAATGACATTTGGGAGGTAAAACTATTATTTCCGGGGGTTAGGCTGATTTGGACAGAATTAGTTGAGAGGGTTAGTTGGGGGAAGGGGTGCCACCTAAAAAGATAGATAAAACTAAGAAAACAATTAACAGGGAAATTCAGAAATGGTTGGGGGAAATGGGGGGCAGGGGGGGGAGAGACGGTCCAACATAGTTTAATTTGGCATAAGACTTTAGAGTTATTTAGGAAAGATGGGGTCCACCTGTCCCCAGCTGGTAATGACATGTACTTACAAACTCTTCGGGCTATGTTATTAAATGTTCTAGGATAGGTGTGAGGGCCGGACCTGTCCGAGGGTATCGGTGGTTCCTTGGTGGCAGGGGTCCAGTATCGGTTCTAATTAGGATAAGTGAATATAGGAGTCATCTCCTTAAGAGATGGGGAAGCCACGCCTACCGCAATTGCAGGGTATGGCAAGCGAGGTGGTGGTTCCCCTGGGAAGGGTGACCTGGGATGGTGCTAGGGCATTGTATGACCCCCCACCGTTGGAAACCTTATTCCTTACTCAAGTCCGGATGGACTATGTCTCCTTTGGCCGCGCACCAGCACTGGATGAAAGGGAGATGTAATTGATGTGGGGAGGTTATCAATGGTATATCGAGGCCTCCCCTGAGGTTAATGGTTATTGAGCTGTGTTGATACTGGACCCTGATCGCAATAGGCGATGTCACCCCCCCACCCCGCCACCTATTCTGTTTTGCTTGTAATCTGGATTATTAAAGGGTGCGGCCATGTTTAAATCCACATAATTGTGTCCTGTCTCATTTGGGGTGTGTGTCGACAATAGCCATTATGCTGACTGCACTGAAGTGTAGGAGTCCATGTACTAGAGAACTGCAACCTGATGCAAACCCAATGGGATCCAACTTGTCTTGCTGTATTGAGCACTCTATCTGCTCAAGCCCATCAGTCTGAAGCTGTGCTGGGCTCCCTATCTGTGGGAGGTTCCACAGTGACATCATAGTGCTCTGCAGGGGGATGTCCAAAAGATACCAAAAGAAAGCTTTAGTCTTGCCTCATCTCTGCCATGGCTCTGTCTTTTTAGAACTGTGTGACATCATAATTATCTGTGGGACCAAGGCCACCATGTCACATGGGATCCAGGCTTGGAAAAACCTGTCTGCTTTGGTTCCAGGATTGGATCCAGCCTAGGGGTGAATCAGAATGCCCTTTCTGTCTTCACAGAGTAAATCTGCATTTTCAAAATGGGCTGAAGAGATCCAGTGTGGATTTTCAGCCATACGAGATCTTCGTAGTCAATTCTGACTGCTCCCCCTCTGCTATTTTGCACACGTGCAGTAATTCCCCTTTCTTTAATGCCTGTGCACAAGATGGTGCCATCCTGCTGCTACAGCAGATGGCACCATCTTGCATATATGCAGTAAAGGAAAGGGAATTACTAGGGCCGGGACTACCGGATTTTCCGGTATCCGATAATGCCGGTACTGGGCGTGCCGGCATTATCGGATTCAACCCGATAATCCGGCCCGGTTACCGGATTCCGGGTACCGGATTTTTTTTTACATTGTGGCCATTCAAATGAATGGCCTTAATGTAAAAAACCCCACCAAAAACCCGCGTTTCCCTCCCCGAGTCCAGGCTGCTTGGGTGGAAGGGGGGACACCCCCCACCCACCCTGCCCAGCCTGGATTAAAAAAAAATAATTCCCCTAAGTGTCTCCGCCGGCAACCCAGAGCCGTCCCAGCACCAGCGGCCGTCCCAGCAGCAGCCGGTAAGTATTAGTACCTGTACTGTATGATCCCTGGGGTGGGGGTTTAACACCCCCCTCACCCCAGGGATCACCCTACTTCCAACAAGTTCCCACCGGGATCCTACCTTCCTTCTAGTTCCTTGAGCTCCGGGTGGTGGCGGCGGCAGTCTGGAGGCCTCAGCGCAGGCTGTGGCTGCCGGCTTCAGACGCTAGTAGGCCTTCCGGGGAAACCCGGAAGTTCCCGGAAGGCCTACAGCATCTGAAGCCGGCAGGCACAGCCGGCGCTGAGGCCCCCGGACCGCTGCCGCCACCGCCACCTGGAGCTCAAGGAACTGGAAGGAAGGTAGGATCCCGGTGGGAACTTGTTGGAAGTAGGGTGATCCCTGGGGTGGGGGTGGGGTGTTAAACCCCCCCCCCAGGGATCATACAGTACAGGTACTAATACTTACCGGCTGCTGCTGGGACGGCTGCTGGTGCTGGGACGGCTCTGGGTTGCCGGCGGAGACACTTAGGGGAATTTTTTTTTTTAAATCCAGGCTGGGCAGAGTGGGTGGGGGGTATCCCCCCTTCCACCCGCACAGCCTGGGAGGGGAGAGAATTTTTTTATTCCATTGATTTCAATGGGGACAGTGCCCCATTGAAATCAATGGAGTAAATCCGGTACCGGTATACCGGATTTAATCCGGGAATCCGGTTTTTTGAAAACCGGTATCCGGTAAATCCGGTAGCTGGTAATTGCCCTGGGGTCCCACCTCTAGGAATTACTGCATGTGCACAGATGGCCTGAACTGCCGAAACATGCACCAGATTGCAGCCAGTCTCTGTTCTGCTGGACCAGTTTCAGAGAGGGTGATTCCACTGGAGATAGAATTCACCACAGAGCTCCATTTCACCCCAGCCAGGTAACCTAACACATTTGGACTCGGTGCACATTTCTGACCCAAGCAGGGCTTGACCAGATGCTCAGGATCGGTTTGCATGTGTGTGCTGGTATGCTACGTGGCCTTCGTGCCGCCACAGTGGAACTCCAGTGCTTACACCAGGACTACTACACGGGCACAGACTTGCACAGCTTACCTGGAGAGACAGTGGTGGGACATCATGCAGCAGCAGCAGCAGCAGCAGCAGCGCTGCCTGTTTCCCGGCCCTTGCTCTGATACCAGCTGGCTTGTTCCCCCAACATGCTCTGCATCAGAGTTGGGGCAGGACTGAGGTCCATGTAGCAGGCACGGAGGAGGTAGTAGGCAGGGAGTGGGAGACTGATGTACACCAGCATGGGATAGGTATGTAGGTGGCCCCAGTAGGGGACCCCAAGGATATGTGACATATGTCCCCTACATAGTTTAATGCAGCTCTACCCCAATCTCACTCTGTGACCATGGCGAAGCCCTTTAATAACCTTGAGCTTTATTTTTATTCTCCCGATTTCACAGATACAAACTTTGGGGGGGGGGATGGGGAGGTGACTTGAAGGTGGATGAGGAGGTCCCAGGCCTTAGCATCCCACGAATATAATGCCAACTCAGATAGCCTCTCAGCTGCTTGCTTCTAGGTCACTTCTTTGGCTCCAATTGCCATGCTGTTTGAGCACCTCACAGTACTTATTAGCACAGCCCTTTTGTGAGGCAGGGCCGGTACCTCAGTTTACAGGGGAGGGAAGTGAGGCAGATACAGGCTAAGGGCCTTGCCTGTGACAAAGCAAAGAACCACGAGAAAGGTCTCAGGCTAACACCCCAACCCTGTCACGCCGCACCTGCAGGCACCAGCGCGGCGTGACAGGGCGCTTGTCGGCGCTCCTGCCGGGGTCAGGCGGGAAGAGGGCTCCCTGCAGCCGTTGAGCGTTAGGAGGAGGGGTCCGATACGTCGGGGACAGATTCCACCCCAGAGGACTCCAAAGAGACCCGCCTCGGCGCAGCGCACGCCTAGCAGAGGCGGCGCGGAGGGGCGGGGCTCACTCAGCACAGCTGTTGGGCAGGGCTACAAATGGATAAAGACAGCCGGCGGGGCGCAGGTTCCCCGCCGGTAATCTTTGAGAGAAGCTGGCCCCAAACTTCATTACCTTGCTAACGACCTTGCTCTTGCTCTTGTTCTGGTTCTGGTTCATTGTTCTTGGTGCTAGGGATACTGGACCTCGACTTACTCCCCCTCCCCCGACCCTTCCTATATCCCTGGTGTGAGCGTGGGTGCCTGGCGTGTGAACGAGGGTGTGCCTGAGGTGAGTGTGTCCTTTCCTCCTGTTTTAATTATATCCTGGTCTGCAAGTGAACCTTGAGTCACCTGGAGTTCCTAGCCCCGCTGCACTGTTCCCCCTTGCCTCTCCCCTCACATCTAGATGTGTATAAGAGACCACACACTACCCTCACGATCCTCCCCCCTCCTTGGACCCCGCGGTGGGTGAGTGTGTGTACGTTCTCGACCCCTCTCTCCCTTCCCTTCGGGCAATTGGTGTCTCTCTCTCTCCCTGTGATGACTCGGGCTGCCTCCCACCAGGGAAGGGACGCCCACACAAGATCCTGAGGGAATTACCTTACCCCGATAGCCTGTGCAGAGAGACATCCACCCTCGGTTTCGAGACCCCTCGGTACCCCCCATTTCCTCCCATCCCCCTTTCCCCCCTCTCCCATGACAGAATGACTGGCCTTCCTTTCCCTTCCGCTCCCTTCTCCCACCCGTAGAAGTATGGATGGTCAATCGGAGATAAAGGACTTGGTCAGGGCGGTTCAGGTCCTCACCCTAGAGGTGCAGGATTTAAGGGAAGAAAACCAGGAGTTAAAGTGGCGTAACCAAGCCCTTCAGGATTCCCTTGCGAGTGCCCCCCCCCTTTCCCCCGGTTCTCGTGGGACCCATACCCCTCCTGCCTCAGGGGCCCTGACCCAGGGAACCTAAGGCCCCCGTTCCTGATAAATTTTATGGGGACCGAAGGGCCTGTCAGGGGTTCCTGGCCCTTTGTAATTTGACGTTCCAAACCCAACACCAGACCTACGAAACAGACCAGGCCAAGGTGGCTTTCATAGTGGGATTATTGGGCGGGGTAGCCTTAGATTGGTCTACCCCGTTATTAATGGCCCGGGACCCGGTACTGTGGAACTATCAAGAGTTTCTCACACAGTTTCGCTTTCTCTTCGACTACCCCCATCAGGTCAGGGATGCGGAGCAGGCGATTTTGAACCTCCAGCAGGGGAAGTCTCCCCTGCTGGATTATATCACCCTCTTCCGCAAACTGGCGTTTGATCTAAGATGAGGGGACGCCATCCTACAAACACTATTTAACCAGGGCCTAAACGATGACATAAAGGATTTAGTGGCTGGGGCCGCAGTGACCCCAGCCACCCTACAGGAGATGGTGACCTTAGCCCTCCATGTTGACGAATAGCTAATGGAGCGCAGGAGGGACAAGCAAAGAGACCAAGGAAGGGGATATAGCAGTGGAGTTCCCCGGCCCCTGGGGGTACCCCCCAGCCCCTCAGGGGCGGGGGCCGCGGGTCCCGTGCCGATGCAGATAGGACTCGTTCGTGGCCCACTTAGCGCAACCGAAAGGGAACGCCGTGCCAGATGCGCCTGTGTTTCTATTGCGGGGCAGGCTCCCATTTTTCTCGGGAATGCCCATCGAAACCAAGGGGGCGTCAGGGGCAGGGAGATGCCAGGGGCCGAGAGGAGCTGGGGGCCTCTCGGCAAGCCACCTTTACCCCAAGCCCCAAAGAGGCACAGACCCGTCCTTAGTGAACCACCTCCGGGTTCTTGTAACCCTCCAGACTTCCGCCTCCTCTTCCCTTGTGACCCCCGCTCTGGTAGATTCCGGAGCCGCAGGAAACTACATAGATGGTAGGTTTTCTCAACACCATGCCTTTCGCTTACAGCCGGGGAATGGTGGAAATGGTTCTAACAATTGCTGGGTCCCCTTTGTCATCCGGTCCAATCTAGAAGTGTACCTGCCCCATCCAGTGCACCATAGGAACCCATTCGGAAACTCTAGGGTTTCACGTCATTTCTTCCCCCCTGGTTCCCCTTATCCTAGGGTTCCCCTGGCTACAGAAAAACAACCCCTCCATTGATTGGGCAACTCGCCAGATTCAATTCCCAGCTAAACCATGCACATCTCATGGTCTCAGTCCTAGTCCAAAGATCCCCCAACCCTTGGCGGTAGCCATTGCCACACCGGAGTTAGATATTCCCCGGCCCTACTGGGATATCACCAAGGTGTTTAGTAAACAGGAGGCGGGAGAACTCCCCCCCCCCACCGTACCTATGATTGCCCCATAGATTTAGTGCCCAGAACAGAACCCCCCCATGGCCGTATATACAACCTGTCCCTGGGAGAGACCAAGGTCCTCCGGGAGTATATAACAGATAATTTACAGCGAGGCTTCATTCGCCACTCGACCTCCCCCATAGGGGCCCCATTATTTTTTGTGCCCAAGAAAGGAGATTTGAGGCCCTATATAGACTACCGGGGCCTCAATAAGATTACAATAAAGAACAGGTACCCCCTCCCACTAATCCCTGAATTATTAGGAAAACTCCAGGGAGTCCGGGTCTTCACAAAACTGAATTTAACGGAGGCCTACAACCTGGTACGCATAAGACAAGGGGATGAATGGAAGACCGCATTGCGAACTTGTTTTATACACTTCGAATACCAGGTCATGCCCTACGGTCTGGTCAATGCTCCGGCCACTTTTCAACATTTTATCAACGATATTCTGCGAGACATGTTGGACCTTTTTGTGGTGGTATACCTCGATGATATTTTAATTTTTTCCAACTCACTGCCTGAACCTGTACAACATGTGCGCCAGGTATTACAAAGATTGTTGCGACATAAGCTCTATTGTAAACGTGAGAAATGTGACTTTCATGTAACTTCCGTCCTCTTTTTAGGGTTTATTATCTCCCCAACAGGAATTCAAATGGACCCCAGCAAGGTGGACGCTATCCGTCTCTGGCCGCCCCCCATGACAGTAAAAGCCCTACAATGGTTCCTGGGCAGCACAAACTATTATCATCCGTATATTCCAAACTATGCAGAGCGAACCGTACCGCTAACCGCCTTATTGAAGAAGGGGGCAACGTTTCAGTGGGGGGAGGCGCAAGACCGGGCCTTTACGTATCTCAAAAGGGCCTTCATGTCAGCCACTCTGCTTCAGCACCCTGATGTGGATCAACCTTTTATGGTAGAAGCCGACACGTCCAGCACTGCCGTCGGAGCCGTTTTAACCCAGGTACAAGGTAAGGATGGGTTACGCCTACCTTGTGCCTTTTACTCTAGACAATTAACCGCGGCAGAACGTAACTACATGATTCTTGATAAGGAACTCCTGGCGATTAAAGTGGCATTCAGGACATGGAGACATTTTTTGGAAGGGGGTCCCCATCTGGTGGTGGTCCTTACCGATCACAAGAACCTCACCTTTCTACAAACTGCCCGGATTAACAGCGCCAGACATGCACGGTGGGCGTTATTTTTTGCCCGTTTTCATTTTTCAATCAAATACCACCCAGGTTGCCAAAACACCCTTGCCGATGCTCTTTCTCGCTGTATGAAAACAGAGGAACTAACACCAGAGATAACCGGCCCCCTACTACACCCAAGGGTCTTCACCGCCACTTTCCTGACGTTACGCAAACTCCAAGAGATAAGCAAGCAACAGCCAAGATGTCCCGACTACCAATCGCGGGGGGGCCTCTATTATTACAAGGGAAAAATAGTCATTCCCCCCAAATACTGTCCTCTGGGCTCACCATGACTCCCCTTTGGTAGGCCACCCCGGACAGCAACGCACCTTGTCCCTTGTACTTCGAACCTTTTGGTGGCCAGGACTCCATAAGGACGTAGAACGATACGTTCAAGGATGTTCCACCTGTGCCTGCACTAAGACTCCCTGCCAAGTCCCTGCAGGATTAATCAAAATAACCAGGGCCCCCCAAGGCCCATGGCAAAAGATTGCCATGGATTTTATTGTAGCCCTTCCTCCCTCTGAGGGTAAAGACACCATCCTGGTCGTTGTGGACTACTTCACAAAACTGGTACATTTCCTCCTACCTGTCAGGCTCCGGGGTCGGAGCCTAGGGAAAGGACAGAGGGGAAGATGAGGGAAGGCAAAAGGGGAGAGACAGGATTAGCAAGGGAACCTCTCAGCCGCTCTCTGATATTCAGGAGATAAAGCACTCCGCATAAGTACCAGCCAAGCTGGTCTAGGAAGGCATACGACTCATCATCGAGGTGGGGGGACAGGGAAGAAACACACAGGGCCGGGAACTGGAAGACAGGGATCAAGGGATCAACACAGGGGAAGCCAGAGGC
>QEPC01003915.1:1825602-1849408 GCA_003113815.1 Sphenodon punctatus | reverse complement strand
TTGCTCCACCAGCTTCCTGTGGCCACACCAAGGCTTAAATACTTCCTGTGGCCAATCAGGAAGCTGGGAGGCAGGACTAAGGTAATTGGCTACAGCTGGGAAGGGGCATGACACACAAGGAGCAAGCACACAAAGGAGACAGAAGGAGGAAAACCCTACACCCTTGCCAGTCCACCAGGTGGCGCAGGGCGCTGGAGAGCATGTCCAGCACCTCCAGGGGCATGGGTTCAAGACCCAGCCCTGACACTACCACACCAAAAACCGCAGGGATTATACTCCAAGAAGTCGTCCGCCTCCATGGGCTACCCCAGATGATCATATCGGATAGGGGACCGCAATTCATTTCCCGCTTTTGGTGGGCGTTATTCCACCTACTAGGGGTTCAACTACGACCTATCACGGCGTACCATCCCCAAGCCAATGGCCAGGTGGAGCGGATTAATCAACACATTAAACAATATCTACGTTGTTTCTGTACATATTTACAAGATGACTGGACCAGGCACTTATCGATGGCCGAATTCATGTACAATAACGGACCAAATGCCTCCCTAGTCAACTCTCCCTTTTTTATAACATACAGTGACCCTTCCCTATGCTTTCCCGAGGTATCCGCAACGACTGTCCCCGTGGCCAGAGCACTAGTAAACCAGATCAAGATGGCTCAAAGGCTCGCCCAACGCTGTCTTCAAAAGGATCATCTTCATTATAAGAGTGCCACGGACAAACGGCGCCGACCCGGGGCCCCACTACAGGTAGGGGATCTTGTCTGGGTCTGAAAAAAGAATTACCCCTCCTTACGCCCCTCAACAAAACTGGATGATGCCTACATGTGCCCCTTCCCTATTAAACGAAAATTAAATGGTTACCAATGTAGTTGCCCTCCCCGCTCACCTTAAGATACACCCTGCTTTCCATATTTCCCTCCTTAAATGAGTACACCCGTCCCTGTATCTGACCCCGACCACCACCACCCCTCCCCTGCTCTTCCTTGAGGGCCCGGAGTACTCTGTCCGGGCCACTGTGGACTCTCGGATTCTGGGCAATCAGCTATACTATTTAGTTGATTGGAAACACTATGGGCCCGCCGAGCGCTCCTGGGAGCCGGCTATGAACATTCACACCCTCCGGCTCGTCCTTGTCTTCCACCGCCGCCACCCTTCCAGGCCCAGCCTTCTGTCCCACGTCGGGGGCGGGCAGGGCCTTGGTTGGGGGGGTTCTGTCACACCGCGCCTGCAGACACCAGCGCAGCATGACAGAGCGCTTGGTGGCACTCCTGCCGGGGTCAGGCGGGGAGAGGACTCCCCGCAGTCATTGAGCATTAGGAGGAGGGGTCCGATACGTCGGGGACAGATTCCGGCCCCCCAGAGGACTCCAAAGGGCCCCGCCTCAGCGCAGCACACGCCTAGCAGAGGCGGTGCGGAGGGGCGGGGCTCACTCAGCACAGCTGTTGGGCAGGGCTACAAACGGATAAAGACAGCCGGCGGGGCGCAGGTTCCCTGCCGGTAATCTTTGAGAGAAGCTGGCCCCAAACTTCATTACCTTGCTAACGACCTTGCTCTTGCTCTTGCTTTTGTTCTGGTTCATTGTTCTTGGTGCTAGGGATACTGGACCTCGACTTACTCCCCTTCCCCCAACCCTTCCTATATCCCTGGAGTGTGAGCGTGGGTGCCTGGCGTGTGAATGAGGGTGTGCCTGAGGTGAGTGTGTCCTTTCCTCCTGTGTTAATTATATCCTGGTCTGCAAGTGAACCTTGAGTCGCCTCACCGACCTCCCTTCTGAGCAAAAGCCCCATCCCTCCATAGCCCCACGATCACCTTGCGCTCCCCCTGCCCCCTCCCCTCTTCACACCCCTGGGGTCACCGCCCCTCCCGTGTCCCCTCACACACTACCCTCACGATCCTCCCCCCTCCTTGGACCCCGCGGTGGGTGAGTGTGTGTACGTTCTCGACCCCTCTCTCCCTTCCCTTCCGGCAATTGGTGTCTCTCTCGCCCTGTGATGATTCGGGCTGCCTCCTGCCAGGGAAGGAATGCCCACACGAGATCCTGAGGGAATTATCTTACCCCGATAGCCTGTGCAGAGAGACATCCACCCTCGGTTTCGAGACCCCTCGGTACCCCCCATTTCCTCCCATCCCCTTTTCCCCCCTCTCCCGTGACAAACCCCTGGGTCACCCTTTCCTTTGTGCTTCTGTAGCAAGGAACAGCTCCAAGAAGGAACACACCCTCTCTGGCTGCATTGCGCAGGGTTGTGGGCCACACTAGTATGTTCAGAGGGGAAGAACTGTGACTCATTACATAATGCAGTGAAAGCTGGGGAAGGGAACAGTCCAGTGAATGAAGAATGGCTAGAGACCTCTTTTCTGCCAACACTGGAGGGAGGAATTGAATTAGGAACCTCCAGACCTAAAGAAGGAAGTCTCTTCAGTGTGAGCCAAAGAGCCAGAATACACAAACATGGTGTCTCAGGCCGTTTTTAGACGATCGCGGCCATGCCCACGCTTGCTTTGAAAAAATGCCGGGAGCCAGGCTCAGACGATACACTCCCAGCAGTCACTCGCCCGGAAGGGGGACGCACATGCTTTTCCAGCCGCGTTTGACCTGGTTGAAAAATCGACCCAGTCAAACGTGGCCGGAAAAGCATGCACATCCCCCTTCCGAACACGTAATTGCCGGGAGTGTATTGTCTGATCCCGGCTCCCGGCATTTTTTCAAAACAAGCACGGGCGTGGCCGTGATCGTCTAAAGACGGCCTCAGACTCACCTGTGCTCTATGGATTGGGCAGGGAGAGGGGGCTGTTCCTCTCATCTCCGAGGTGTCAGACACCTGGGTGCCTGGACCACACTGGAGGCTCTTCAGGGCAGAAAGATAATACACTCCCATAATCCCATTACAAACGAGGCTGTTCCTTGGTTTGGCTCAACCCATTCAAATAAAAAGAGACTGGGCAATCTGATGGAACTCGGCATGAGCAGGGTTCGGTGAGAGGTCCTTGGCACCTCATTATTCAGCCCAAATGGAAAGGGATAAGTGTCCTATACAGTACGGCCCCAGCCAGCTCTGCAGGCCTACATTGGGACCAGTCATCTAGACAGTGTGTTATGGGGAGAAGGAAGCTGTAGGGTAGTTTAGCCTTTGGGAAATAAAGTGACCAGATAATCCAACTGAAGTCCTAGAGAGCAGCTTGGGAAATGCCTGTGGGGGATGTGGATAGGGAAATGGCAAAGTGGGTCAGGACTCATTGAAACCTCAAACCCCAAGAGAGCTCATTTGGAGCTGGCCAAGTCAGAATTCCTGTTAGAGCAATTTCCATCTGAAGTTTGGCTTTCTGCTCTGATCCTCAGTCAATTCAGCTCCAGGCTAGATAGACAGAAATCAAAGTGTCTATGGGGTACTGCGTGCATGAATTTTCTCATGTACATGAACACATGAACATGACTGTATAAGCATGAATGTGTATATATGAGTATGTATGTGCATGCAGGAGCAGGAGTGTAGGAGCACAAGAATACATGTGCGTACATGAGCAGGGGTATGGATGTGTCCACTCAAATACATGTTCAGATGCATGTGAACACCTGTGCACACATGCATATGAACATGCTGTGCTTATGTGTGCATGAGTGTGTGTACACACAAGTGCATGTGCATGCAATTCAAGTGTGTGCCAGTGTGTGTGTTCATGTCTGTGAACATGGCATGTATATGTGAGCATGACTGCATCTATGGCCCTTTTTACACCACATGGGGGGTGCGATGTGCGTGCCTGTGCATGTGCGGTCGGTGGGGGGAGGGTGTAGGTGGGCGCACACCAATCTCCACCCACCTTCACCCATCTACACGTGCAGAACCACCGTTTTCACCGGTTGCTCTGTGCGTGGGTGATGGGTGGAGGTGGGTGTGCATGCGTGTTTGTCAGGCGTGTGCATGCATGTATGCACACCTGCCATGGCTTTTACATAAGACACACCCATGCATGAACACCCAGATTTCTGGGTGTTCATGCATGGGTGTGTCTCATATTAAAAGGTCCTATGTATGTGCATAAACTTGTGTGTATACATGTATGTGCACATATTGCTGGTGCTTTAATTTAACCAGCGTAGTGCCAGTTTTTGCAACTATGTAGAATGTGGGTCAGGCCCCACATTACAATGGGCACTGTGTATTCTCAGATGTCAATAGGTGTCTTCCTGTTGTGGGGAAAGAGCTCTTTGGGGTTCTCCCCCATCTACCTTCTTTCATCCTTCTCGCTGATGGCATCACCCTCCCCAAATCAGTCCACTTAATTAGAGATGCAGGCCAGAAGGGGTTGTTCTTCCTTCTCATGAGCTGAGCTGTAAGAGATCCTCTCCTAACCCTAAACATGCCATCAGCAAATTGTTTTCTGATTGTCAATGCTGAAGCTCAGCTTTCTAAATATGGCCCAAATATGTGGAGCTACTTGAAAAAATTGAAAGGGGCCCAGGGAAACCAGAGAGGCTGCATGGAGGACTAGTGTGTGTATATAAAGCTGTCTAAATATGGGTTTAATTATCTATAGTAATACACTTTAGAACGCCTCAGAATGCAAGGCGTCTATGATCGATACCAGGTGTGTGTGTAAGCGCAGCTACAAAGCTTCAGGGACCTGGTGTCCCCTCACAAGTGTGAGGCTACAATGTTTCTTCAGCATAAGGTTTTGGTTGAACCACAGGAGGAGAAAGTGGTCCCGCTCCCTACCTGAATGCTCATTTGCAGGGATGTAGAACAGAGAGGATGGGATTTTGTGATGAAGGAACAGTCTCCCTTTAATGTTGACCTTTATAAGGAAGGACAATCCTCTCCCCCCCCACACACACACACACCTCCCCAAAACCTCAGGGGGCATGTTCTCTCCATCCCCCGTTTTTAGGGTGGTGGAGCTTTGGAAGGGCAAGAGATACATCTTCCCTCTTCTCCCACACACGTCATGGAGTCCTGTACCGTGCTTCTCATCACTGCAGCATCCAGTACACATAAGAGTGAATCAGGACATTGCTAAAATTACATCACAGCATCCATTCCAAATGGATACTGAAATCCAGTTCCAGTTCTTCTGTTTCAGGTGCTTCCATGAGGGCCCATTTTGGTAGAGCCCAGATATCCAGATCTGGCTTTTAATTTGCCTTGTTTCCCTTACACAGAACACCCCCTCCATGCCAACGCTAGTTCATGATGACTTTTCTGACATTAGTGTCAATGGGGAAACTGTGCCAGGAGCTATGGGCTAGCTCATCACATGGTTTGGCTCTCTCCCTGCCTCTCTCCCTAGTCACCTCATTCCAATTGAATTTCATGGCCCCTCTTCCTATAGAGTTTCCCCTTCATATATCAGAGTGGGAAGGAGAAGAGCCCTGAATGGCAGTGAGAAATACCTCCCCCCAGCCACTTGCTGGCCCCGACCTTTTGTGGCAGTACACCGTTTTCTTTCTTTTTTATTATTATTCTCCTTGATTTCATATACTGTTAATTTACTGCAGTAATTATATTAGGGAGCTGTAACACAGGACACAGGAGTCACTTGAACATTGCTAATTGTTTCTGGAACAATGCCATCCAATGAGTTAATTGAGAGCATGCAACGGCTCCTGTAGACCACAGGCGGTAGAGCATTCTCTTGGGAAATGCTGCTGACTGAAAGGTGTGTTCATACAAACTGTAGCTTACCCAGGAGTAAACAACCCCAAATAAGGATACCCCACTGGGAAGTCTGCCATGGGATAAGGCTATTTCATGTGGCCACTTCCACCTGGGTGTTAATTAGCCCTTGTTTCACGTTATCAGCTAAGAGCAGCCACATGCAACATTAGCATTTAGTATCTTTTAGATGGGGTAAAATGCCCCATCCACACACTTCCCCAGACTCTACTTTGAAGCAGCCAAACAAAATGACTTTGCCCCAGGTAAGCTCTGTTTCATGTGACCATGTCCTAAGAGAGTTTATGTAGTAGTTATCTGCACCACACACCTGCCAATTTCACTGGTTTGTTCAGTTACCTATTGGTTCCATAGCCCTTGATCAAATCATGGGGAAATCATCAATACACTACATTGTGTTTTTGCAAATTTTCTGCAAATGGCGCTCATGCATTGCCCGTGCACAATGTGCAGGATTTAGGATTGGACTCGTATGAAATCATGATTACCCCAACCAGAATCAGGGCTCCCTCACATTAGAGACTAACCCCCACAGCACATTCATTGTAGTAACAGACACCTCCAGAGACAAAATCCCTGCCCCAGAGATCTTACCATCTAAAGAGGAAGAGACAGACAAGGTGGGAAAGAGACGGAAGCATCTCCACCCCCAGTTTACAGATGAGGGAGCTTAGACACAAAGGCGGAGGGTGAAATCCTGGCCCCACTGAAGTCCGGGGGAATTCTGACATTACCATGAGCAGTATTTCAACACTCCATGGCATGAGTGTAAAAATGGGAGGGAGGGGGGAGAGAGACACCTTAGTGTTCCTACTCCGGTTCACCAGCCCTGTAGGGCAGGGGCTCGGCAGAGTGAGAAACTTTGTTCTCTAAACTGTGGCTCAGACAGTTGAGTAGTTTGAATCTCATTTCTCCTAACTGAATCCCATGCATGTCACCCTTCTTCCGTTCAACCATCATGGTGCTCTACAGGGTAAACAAAATAGCTTGCTTAGAACATGAGGGAGAAGCTCTTCATGGAGAGATGATAGTGAAGAACAGAATCCAGGACTATCAGTACGGCTGTCCTAAAGCTTTGCTACCCAGCTGTACTGTGAATGCTTTTGCAGCATCCTGTCCAACAGCTATTTAACTACTAGGAAGAGCTGAAACAGAGACTCTGGGAGGCTTTCATCTCTAGATACACCCAGTCCATCAGAGTAGAAACTAGACACGATTTGGTCTACATCCCAACAAAGATCCAGAATGGCTGCTCCATACACCCCCTCCCTAGTTGCAGAACTATTTTGCACACTGCATGCTAAAGAATACTCTTTGTTGAATATGTAAAAAGTACTTTGTCTAATGCACACATGCAAAATGGTGCCAGACTGTTTTTCACATGTGCACTAAAGTACTTCCTGGTACATACTCATAAAACGTATTCTGCTTAGTGTGCATGTGTGGAATGCTGCACATGATCATGCAGCAATCAGAATGGACTGCACAACTCTGCCCCAGTGAAGAATCTGCATCAGAAGTCTGCAGCCCATTCTGAAACTAATGGATAAACTACACAGAGATGGAAGGGCTGCTCTGATTCATCCCTACTATTATTAAGCAATATGCAACATCTCCCTGGGTGCTTTTAGATGGATAGCAGCTCCAATTCACCCCCTGGTTCATCTGTCCGTGTAGAGAGCAGATGCCAGATGTGCAAAAGTTCCACTGGTAGCACTCTGGGGCCGTTTTTAGACGAGCGCGGCAGCGCCCGCGCTTGTTTCTTTAAAAAGCCGGCAGCCCGTTCTACACGAGACGCTGCCGCCGAATACGCGCATGCGCGGCCGACGCGCATCCATTTCCGTGCGCGAACTGACCGGGTCGGCGATCGAGGCTGGTCAGACGCGGCCGGAAATGGATGCGCGTCGGGCCGCACATGCGCGTATTCGGCGGCAGCGTCTCGTGTGGAATGAGCTGCCGGCTTTTTTGGAAACAAGCGCGGGCGCCGCCGCGCTCGTCTAAAAACGGCCTGGTACATCCCAGAGCATGCTTCATGGAGCAGGCCAGTTAAACATGGGGCAATGGCCAAAACTGGAACTGCTGCCCATCTGCTGGGTGGACCTACAGTCCAGCTCCATGCCCGGCTGGCGTTGCCCCAGTCAGCACCATGGAGTTGCAGCCGCCAGCCTAGAGAGTCGGGTGAGCGTCCACAACTCTGTGGTGCACGGAAGCACCGTGCAGGTGGCCCACAGCCTGGTAAAATCACCTGTCCACCTAAACCGGACCCCGGTGGGGCTGGAAGTGGGCAGATGCAGGGGTGCACCCCCGGAGGGCAGGCAGATTCCATGTCCATCTGTTTAAATCCTTTGTGGCTGAATTGAGAATGCAGCCAGCAGCAGTTGCTTCTGTATGTCAAGTTGTGGAGCTTTGAAAAGGGCTCACGCCTAACTAATGTGAGGGGATGGTATAGGACTGTGACTGATGTCATTCATTAAGGTTTGCTATTGGACTGCAGAAGGTCTAGGAGACAGAGCTGCCCCTCACCCAATATGAACTGCCATTATTCTACTCGTCTGACAGGTGGGGACTGAGCCCTTAATATTATTATTATTATTATTATAAAGATTTATATAGTGCCAGTCATGTGGTCTGGTGCTGTACAGAACATAGAAATCGGCGTGGTCCCTGCCTGTGGCTTACAATCTAAAAGACAAGGAGGGGGAGACAGGGAGAGGGGACAGTGGGAGAGACGGGAGAAGACAGACAAACATTCAAGCGAATGCGAAGATTCAGGTGCGTGTGCTTGGCTTGGTTATAATCAGGTTGCGGCCCGGCAGCACAAGATCACTCTACAGCTCTTAAATGTCCATGGAAGTGAAAGAGTTGGCACAAGGAAGAGTAAGGAGGCATTATTAGCTGTGCACCAGTACTGCTGGGAGGGTGGAGTACCCAGATCTGACCAACACCATGTCTACCTCTCACCTGTGCAACCAAGCCCATAAAAAAAACCCACCGCTTCATTCCAGCCTTTCAAGATAAAGCTAATATTTCTCATCCAGAGCCTCATGCTTTGCTCTCCCACAATCCCTCACTTCCCCTGGCCCTCTGCTGTCTCCAGAGCCTGAGCTGGGATCAGAGAGCCCTTCATAATATTAAAGATAAGCAAAGGAATCAATTCCAGCTTCCCCTGATGAGATCCTGCCATTTTCCCCTGCCAGGATTATCCTGGAGAGACTCCAGTTAACCTGGCATTAGAGAGAATCCCTCCCTGTAATAAAGTGCTTGCCATGTGCACCAGTACTTAGACCCATGGGCCCTTCTCAGGGATGTAAGCCACTATTCTTCCTCCCTCCCCAGGAGGGGTTTTCGTCACCTGCTGGGGGGTTTAAAATCCCTGTTCCCATTGTGGCACCGAGTAAATCCACATGGCTCCCTAAGCAGCAGTAATAGTGCTGGGTGGATTTCTGCATCCAGCTGTACATGCATAACCCTGATAGCTCACGTCTCTCTTAGCGTGGATGGCTTTACAGCACAGTGCAAGGGGAAGAGGTCTCCCCCTTCAGAGGGACAGAGGAGACTGAACCACTCATTATTTCCTTCCTTGAGGGTCTATTTCCCCATTGACCCCATTGATCATATCCCTAGTTAGGTTTTCCCTACGTTACTTTGTCCCCAAAGTCCTGAGCATCATCCCATTAGGCAGGGCTGTCCAACGTCTTGGCCACCTGCTCAAGTTCCTGTGCCAGCTCTGGCCTGTGGCTGACCCGTAAGGCACCCAGCTGGAATGAACAGGAAGGGGCTTTTGCCAAGGCAGACCCTGTGCTTCTTTCTGTTCCCGCACTGACTCAGTCAACCCGATGCTGATTTCCCAGTCAAGCTCCCTTCAGCACAGAGACAGGGTGCAGCAACCTCTGTCCCTCATATATTCAGCTTCTAGCGTCAATCAGAGTGAGGGTTGCCACCTTTTGCAGTTTGACCCTGAGACTCCCATTTTGGCCTATGGGAGTCTCAAGGTCAAATTGCAAAAGGTGGCAACCCTAATCAGAGCATCCCCATGGCAGCTCCGACTTAAGCTTGGCTTCCCAAACCTCCTGGAGAGAAATTACGCCTCGCCAAAATTAGCCAGAGGGCAGTACTCCACCCAAGCCACATCCCTGACATTGGAGACCAAGTTGTTCATTTAGTCCAGATGACAATTAGTGCTGCAACTCAGTATTCAATTTTTTTAAATATACTGAGGATCATGGTCCTTGGTTTGGAATCACCAAGTTCTGAGGATCAGGTCCAGTACTCAGAAAGTTCGGTTCCCTCAATTGAGTGATGAATCCATATGCTTATTTTCTGAGCTGTGTGCGGCTGTGCTGTTGGCCAGGCATCAGGAGGTCTGGGATCCCTGACGTGACTGGAGTGATCAACCCTGACCCTACCTTCTCAGAGCTAGGAAATGGAACTTAGTGCCATATTTGGTAGGTATGGGGGTAATGGGAGGTGAGGGAACAGACAAGGGGATTGGTTGACAGGGGCAAAGTGGTCATTTGGGTATTTGTCAGTCTCTTTGGTGACTTTAATATATATAAATTTGGGGGGGGGGTTGCATCTGGTTTTATAAGGGCATGCAAGGGGGGAGGGGAGGAAGAGGTAGATGTGCTGCTGTGCACCGTGATTAAAGCTAGGATAGTAAACATTAAACAGCCACATGTGGCACCACAAGCCAGCTCAGGCGCCGAGTGTTTCTGAGTTTCTGCAATTCCAGGTTTCCGAGTTCTGAGGATTTCCAAGTCCTCAATACCAGTTCCAAGTGGTGTCCGAAAACGTGGCCTTGGCACTCAGAACCTCGGAAACACTTGCGAGGTTTTTTTATATATATTCAATGCAGCCCTAATGACAAGAACTGCCCGCAGATGTCACTGAATAATAATTTTATTTATATAGCCTCCCACCACCCCACACCAGATGACACTGGGGGAACTTCACAAAAACACATCCAATTAAATACAATACAAAAAAAGACAGTCCGTTTAAAAACAGCTTTAAAAAGAAAGGAGGAAGAAATAAAATCCTGCAGTGTACCCCCTAAAAGCACCTGGAGAATAAAAAAAACTCTTCGGGTGCTTTTTAAGGGTGAGGAGGGAGGAGCTAAGGCATTCTATTGAATGACTACACCCTTTCTATTGGCCCTCCATAGAGATAAAATAGGTACCCTCCCCCTCCACAACACACACACACACACACACACACGGTAAACCTATCATATCTACACTGTCCTAAGCTGCTGGTTTAATAACCGATGCCCATTTGTGCTGCATTGGTTCTCCATTTTGGTTATTCCATTTTGTTTTGGTTTTCTTTCAGGTTTTCAGCCTGGTTATTTTGGTATTTCAGCACAATGGCAGCATAATGAGCCTTACCATAATTATAAACAAGAAATGTGCAAAAGGAGCCTGTGTGAGCGCTGGGGTATTTCTGTACCGGCTCTTAAGCTGTATCCATCACCATGGCATCCGGCCTGCACTCTCCTGTAGCAGAAGCCAGTTTATTTCCCTTTGAATTTCTTGAAGAAATATAATCTCTCTCTTTCTCCCTCCCATCACCTCCTTGGAGCCGGCAGTGGCCAGGAGACAATTATCATAAGGGAAGCTGCAATAGGCTATTTTATGAAGTTGTGTTTGTTCGCCGGGAATGTCAGAATCTTTCAATTTCATCACCCTCCTGAGATTGTATTTATTTCCTTCCCCATTTGGAAAGGCAGCTGTTGAGCTCGTGTATAATGGGCATGGTGATTTCTAACAAGCACCTCGGCCCTGCCTGCCAAGCCTGGCCTCAATCACCTACCTGAACAAGCAAGAGCCGAAGTTGTTATTTTCCTCTTAGTAAACAAAACCATCCAATTCTTCCACCCAGCCTCTCTTTAACCCTGTCGCTGCGACAGAGACGAAGGTCATAAGGCAGGCTGCCCAGAAATGCTGTGTTTGCCAAAGAAAACGTGGTGCCGTGCTTTTAGCAGAACTTGGTGCAAACCCCACACCTGCCAGATTCCTATAGTGCAGATTTAAAAGTTCAGCTCCCATTGAAGGGGGTATGTTGCCCGCCCGCACAGGGAAAAAATGACAAAACAAAGGTCTCATAACCCTATTGCCACTGCATCAGTGTGGGCTCACAACTAAGGAGAGGTCTTGTCTGAGGGGGTGCTGTCCATCTGCCTTGCAGCACTCCCTCCTACCCTTCAGCTGCATCCCCAAGCCCAGCTCACAGCGCTCCCACCTCATACTCCCTTAGCTGCCTAAGGGAGGGCATGGAGGGATGAGAAATCTTTGAATGGTTAAATATTTGTTATATTGAGCAATCACATTTATATTTTATTTTTTCTTATTTAAGAAAAATTAGTTTTTTAGGCTTTTGACGAGGAATGTAATGAAACGTGAACTTTTAAAGCAAGCAAAATTACCCCCTTTTAATATAGTTTGGCCTTCCTTCCGTGCCAATATGGGTCTAATTGCCCCCCCTCCCTTACTTTCAATTTACTGGCTTGGAGGTGCAACTAAGGAGTCCGAGGAAACAAGAAGAGGGGGAGTGTCGGATCATCTGTCCACCTCGCAGTGTTCCATTTCACCCCCAACAGGCTTCCCCTCAAAACAAAGGCCTCAACCCCTAGGCTCTGGCCTAGATGCACTCTGGTTTCCTTCAGCCTGCCTCTCACTGGACGACTCTCCAGGCACTTTCAGATGCCATGAAAATGTGGCTTGAAAAGTTGTGGAAATCATCACAGGGTAACCCCGTGGGGGGAGGGGGTGTCTCCAGCAGGTGCTTTGCAATGGCTGAATTGTTGTAACACTTGAAAAGTCACCCCATCTGGAGCTTTCCCCCGTGTTTCAAACTGCATTTCCATGACATCTGAAAGCACCCTCAGTCCACAGACAGTCTCTTTAATGCTGCCTTTCTTTAAGTAGGGCTGGCTGTCAGCCCAAGCTTTTATATATGACAGGACTCCCCTCAGCACAATACGCACACAAGCGCGCACACTCTGTTCTTTCTCTTCTCTTCCTCATTTCCTAGCAGAACCAACTGTCATCTGAGGGGCACACCACACACAGTCTGGGCTCTTATACCAGCCTGGCTTGAGCTGACCAGCCAGGGCATCAGCTCACCTTTTCCTAGGGTTACCAGGTGTCCTTTATTTAAGGGACATCCCTTGTTTGAGAGCTCTACAACTCCATAACAAGCATCCCTTATTTACATAACAGACATTCCTTATTTTGGTATCCTTCAGTCCCTTGAAATTTCAGATCTGGCATCCAATAAACCCGTTTCTCTCTTCCTCACTTGGAAGGTATAAATACTCTGGAATGGGACAGCAGAGTATGTCCTCCCTTGAGAGCAACCTTCTCCATTAAATCCTACCTTGAATGCTCTTGTTCCTCAGTTCTCCATCTAGATAGTAAAATTGCTTGTCATGTCCCGTTAGACTGTAAACTGTTGGAAACAGGGCCTGTCTCCTGCTGTGTACAAGGCCTTACCAGCACAAGTCCTCGATCTCAGCAGTCTATGAGTCACCATAATACAAACAATAATAAACAGAATCCCAGGTCCTGGGGAATGGTCCCAGACCAGCTGGGCCTTACTACCTCCATTTGAGGGACTCCTAGATAGGATTTATGGAGCCCACCTTGGAAAAACTCCATGGCCGAGACTCTCTCACACAAGCAATTGGCCCTCCTCATAATAGTCAATAAAGGAAGAAATGGATATTGCAGAAGCTTCTCCGGAGCCACCTCCCAGTAGGCCCTGGCTATATTGGAGACCTGCTCCTGGGACCTCACCCTGCCAGTTATCTGCACTCAGAAACCAGCCACTGTCTGGGGATCTCGCCATTATGTCTTAAGTTGGGGGGGTGATCAGGTCTTTGCTGTGCTGACCCTGTCTGTGAACTCGCTCTCTCCAGATATTCAGCCCAGTTCCTCTCTCCTCACCTTTAAAAAGAACCTGAAGCCTTTTTATTCTCCAGGTGCTTTTAGAGGATCAACTGCTGGTTCCCCTTAATGTATTCTTTCCTCCCCCTCTCCCTTCCTCTTTTAAACTGTTTTAAATAGATCTTACATGGATTTTAAGTTGTTTTATTGTGGTTTTTATAGTCTTAATGTTGTGCAACACCTGGAGCACCATTTGGCAGAGGGGTGCTATATAAAATCATTCATCATCAATCATCATCATCTTCATCTTCCAGGTGGAATATGAAAGGAGGGGGTAGATAGAGCGGACTTTCCCCATTCAAGCTGGAGTGCAGGAGAGGGTCCCCAGGAAACCCACTCCCACAGGGTTTGTGGAGAATCATGGGAGGCCAAAATTAAGGACAGAACTGCCCTAAAACTCTGAAATGTCCCTTTCATCTCCCTTGTTTTGACATGGTGAGTCAGGAATTAGGGCTTTGGAAGGGCAAGAGATCAGAGCTATAGCCCCTCAGATGGTCTGTTGTTACTTGGCTGCCCCTGGGTATTCCCCTACTGCAGTAAGGAGAGGGCAGCCTTGCCTAGCAATTACACCCAGGAGGAGCCTGACTCTGTCACTGGCTCACAGTATAGCCTTGGCCATTGGCCAAGTCACTTCCTCACATTCTGCCACAGTTCCCCACTTCCCTGTGTACTTGTGCAAGGAAGTGGCAGAATGGAAATTGTAATTATGCCTTTAAAATGAAACCCAGAATACAATGGAAAAGACACACTGAGGAACAGGAGGCAGCTCAGAATAGCAAATGAGGCAAAGGGATCTGTTCACAGGAAGCTGAGAGGTGTCAAGAGAGCCCCAAGGTGATAACTTATTTAAGAGAGAATTAAGTGCAAGGGGGCGGGAGTGGGGGAAGGAACAGGCCACCTGTCTGGGCCTGCTGGCTCTGGGGTCCTTATTAAAGCCTAAATGAGAACATCATGTTAATTAGAAGGGGCACAGCAGCCATCCCTTCTATTTCAAATACCGCTGGGTGCTAGAAAGGTCTTTAGCTGTCACCCAAGTTGCTCTCGAAGTTAGCATTCGGCAAAGCTCAGTGCTCTCCATGGCAGATTAAATAAATCGCCACCTATCAAACCACCCAAATTAAACTCAAGCAGCTGCCCTTTACTGCAGGATGGTGGATCAGTTGTTTGCCATCACCTGCAAGAGCAGTTGTTCTTGGTGCAGTCAATTCAAACACATGGCTATGACAGAAGGGGTTGGTGATACTATGGTGATGGATCTGATGGAGAAACAGAGAGGAAGGAAAGACTCTCCATGCTGCATCCAGACTCAAGGAACCAGGTTGTGCCAGACTCACATTGTGACTGGGCAAGTCACATAGACCTTGGGTTTCTAAAGAACTCAGCACCGAATGGGCTGAAAATCCAGCCACTCTTGTAAGTGCCTCCAACAGGGGTGGGAAAGGTTTTCCCTTCTGTGGGCTATATATTTGGACTGGGATGATTTTCAAAAGATCCTGAGCTATCAGGTCAGGCTGGGAAGTCCAGCATAAGCCAATCACAAAGCCTCCCCGAGCTGTGTCCAACTTGTCGATTCAATGAGGTCTACAACCACAGACCACCCATGTGTCTTATTTCATCTCTCAATTGCTTCTCTGTGCATCCCATTCTCCCTCTCCAATTTCTCAGGTCTCAGTCTACAATCTGTCCCATTCTGTACATCAAAGCACGGTCAACCCAAACTCTTGCTCAGCTGTTGGCACTTCTGTGCAGCTAGCCACTCCACCTCTATTTGTGCTGTTTAATATATATTCAAGGACCCATGTTCACTGTGTTTTCCCCGTTTCCGCCAATTAGGGAAATGCAGTGAACACTGGTCCCTGCATATATTCTGGTATCTCTAACTCTTGCCTACTATGTGACCAGCTTGTCTGTTTTTCTGTCACTGTTTAAATCATCAACCTTTCCATGCATCTTTGTCTACCCACAAATTAAAGCTCCATTTTCTTTTTCCATTTCCAGCTTTCCAAAGTAGAGGTCATTGTTGGAAGCACACATGTATCAAAAAAGTTTGACATGGCAGCCATCACCATCTCTGGCTAAATGTTCAAGAGCTAAGTGTCAGGCACACAGGGCTGGACAAGGCAGAGTTTCTACAACAGGGGCGGGGAGCCTCCGGCCCGTGGGTCACTTCTGGCCCACAGGGCTTTTTCCCGTGGCCCGCCAACTTCCAACCCCATCCCCATTGTGTGCGGCACATCACCTGGCTCACTGTGGCCCGAGCAGGGCTTTGCGGGCCGCACACAATAATCACGGCACAAAGCCTCCCCGGCACAAAGCTTCCCCGGCCGCCGGAAATGATCACAGTGCCCTGGAAATTCGGGGGGTTGGGGGGGGAGCAGCTGGGTGCGATTGCCAGCCTTGGCTCGGCATGCAAAGCAGTGATGAAAGCAGCGAAGCAGCATCCCTACCCCATCCCCAGCAGCTCCCTCCTGGCTGCTCATACTGCTGCGGGACTCAACCACAGGAGCCGGCACTGCCTGCTGCTACTGGAACTCTGGAGTGGTGACACTCCGCTAGCAGTCAGGGGAAAGGGAGAGCAGTGTGTGTGTGTGTGTGTGTGTGATTATTTTAACAGATTTTGAATTGCTTTAAATTGTTTTAATAGATTTTAATTGCTTTAAATTGTTTTAAATTGTTTAACTGATTTTAACTGATTATTAAATTGATTTAAATTAACTTTTAATTGATTTTAATTGATTTTGACATGCAGCCCCAGCACGTTCGAGGACTGACAGTGTGGTCCCCGGCCTCAAAAAGGTTCCCCACCCCTGCTCTACAGGACTGAGGCCTACTGGTGTGTCCTTGCAGGATCAGGGATGATAGACAGGTCTTTTCCAGGATCAGGGCCAATGGGGTCAAGACAGTCAACAAGTTCAAAGGGGCAGTTGAAGTACAAAGCCAATACCAGGCCAAGGTCAAATCCACAGAAGCAGCCAAAAGCAGATGGGTCAGATGGGAACAGGAACGCCAGAGGCAGAAGGTAGGCAGCAGGGATCAGGAGCACAGAGGTAGGACTCAGGAACCAGGAGATGAAGGCAGGGGCTCAAGGCCAGTAACAGCAAACCAGGCACAGACAAGGAAGCCTGGTTATTGCTCTGCCTGACTCCTGTTTTCATGTCTTTATACAGAGCACGCCCAGTCAAGGGCCAATCAGGGCATGGTAGGCAGGAATCCCATCAGGCTGTCCAGTGGGTCAACAGGACCAAATCAAGGTCTGAGCCTGGCTGTCCTGATGGCACATTGGTGCCAAACACCAGCACCAGGGCCCCAAAGGCATCGGTGCAAGACTAGGTTGTTTCATTCTCCACTCCACCTTTATGGGTGACTTCTGGGTGCCCCTCCACAGCTTGCCAGGCTCATCTTACGACCCATTTGTTGATGTCGAGGAGCCATAGTATCCCAGGAGGGCCCCCCTGTTCAAGGCCTAAAGTCCAGCTCAGAAGCCTCCTCATTGTCCTCAGACAAAAGGACTCATAGCTATAGATCATCTGGGACTGGGACTAGTGACTGGCCAGGGACGGAGGGCATGGGCACTGAGGCAGAAGGCACAGAAGCCAAAGGAGGTGTCAGGACAACTAGAAGGTCTAGGTGGACTGGCGACAATACGGATGATTTTGACCAGCTGGCAGGTGGGTCAGATGAAGCTGGTTGGCTGGCAGTTTGGGACTGGCATGGGAACAGAGATGGGAGGACTTGGTGAGGTGGCAGAAACAGACACTGGTACCTGGGAATGTGGCAGGCTTACAGGCACAGGTGGCAGCATAGCTGGCTCCAAGGCGAAGGTGGGCGGGACTGTGTCAAACTCAGAGGCAAGCTAGTATGCAAGGACAAGAACTGGGAGTGGATAACCGCAGGGCAGGACCTGGCTGAAGTGCCATTGGCTTCCTTGGACAAAATGATACGAAGTGGCCATACCTGTCACAGTAGAAGCAAAGCTCTTGGACCCATCAACATTCCATTTCATCGACAGCTTTTAGCCGCCAGTTGCATAGGCTCAAGCAGGTCAAAGGAGCCAGGAATCTGGTCACCAGGCACCGAAGTAGGGTTGGGGCAGCAGGCTAAGAGAAAATCCTGGGACAGACCAGGTAACTCAAAGGTAGTCCAGGGACACACACACAACAATTTCCTAGAGACGTTCCCTAAGGCGCTGATCAATCTGGAGACAAAGCATGATAAAGGCACCCAGTCGGGAGGGCGGTTCCAACCTAGTCAGCTCATCCTTGATGGAGTCATTCAATCCCTGCCGGAAAAGGGAGAGTTGAGCTGCCTTGTTCCAGTGTCTGCTATTAGCCGGCGAAACTCAGCCATATATGTGACAAGCTCCCATCGCCGCCAAAATGGAGGCGATGGGTTATTGCCGACTGAGAGAGAGGCTTGCTAGCAGGCTCTCTCTCTGCATTGATTGGGGTTGCCACGGCAACCCACCCGACGCGCAGGCACACTGCACAGCGCGGGGTTTGGGGCCCCTCCCATTTAGAAGGGAGGATCCCCTGGAGCTGCGTGGAGCAGCAGAGCTGGAGAAGAGCTGAAGAAGCAGCAGCGAAACCGGGCTGCTGCTATAGAAGAGAATGGGCCGGGCTAAGAAGAAGGGGGCAAGAAAGGGAATCCTGGCAGTAGCAACCCATCCAGTGGGGGAGGACCCAGACTGGGACAGGAGGCAAGTTCCCGCACCGGGTGCCCCACCCCCTCTGAGATAATGGCCAGGCTGCAACAGTGCGAGGCCCAATTGAGGGCAAGGGAAGCCGGGCCGGGAGACCCCGAAGGGCCAGTGGGGGAGGGTCAATGGGAAGGAGATGGGAGAATCGCCCCAATGGAGGTGCAGGCCCCAACAGGGGATATTGCCCTGTCCGAGAGTTTGCAGGGCCACCTCTGCTGTCCAAGGACACTGAAGATTGCTGTATAGCAGGTCCTTGGCCTCTAGGAATTCCTCCAGTTGTCCCAGTAGTGGGCTAGAGGTTTTTAATATGTAAGCAGAACTGATGTGAAAAAGGATCCTGTACTTGGGATGAAAAAAGCTTGTGCTATATGGAAGTCTCCTCCATTTTCTTCTCTCAGTTATTCCTCTGCCTTTTTAGAACCTTCCCTATAGCCTCACCTCATTGGGGTCACCTCAATAGGACCCTAAAGATGGTCATGTTTGGGGCCCTGTTGGGAGGGAGTGGGACTCACACATCCTGCCCTGGTGACAAGAGGGACTACTGTGCAGTCCCCAGAAAGAACTGCCCTGGGTCACCTTTGGTAAGGCCAGCCCTGATTTATTATTAATTATTAATTTATTATTATTATTTTATTTGTACTTCCCATATCCCAGAAGTGGATCAGAGTGGCTTACAATAGTTTAAAAACATTTGTAATTAAAATTGATATAAAATAAATCCCATCTCTTTCCATGTCCAACCATCCCATCCCACCCAGTCCCACTCCTCTGTCTCTCACTTGGAGGAGTCCCTTCCCCAAGTCTAGCACATCCCTTACAAAAGGGCCATTGCTAACCCAATATGTGGAATGACATTGCTTCCTTTTCCCTGTGACATCATTTCTCTTCCTGTGCCATGGGAGCTGATATCACTTCCTTTCTGTAACATGACTTCTTTTCCTGTAAACTGAGCATTTTCTTTCCTTTTCTCTGACATCACTTCCCTTCCTGTGGCATGGAAGTTACACCACTTCCTTTCATGTTCTTCATAAGTCCTATCTGTTTAATATTCAGCAATGAACTCAAATGTATTCATTTATAACAGCTCTCTACCCTTTAACAAACTCAGGTTGCCCTGTAACCTGGATGTCAGCAATGGCAGTAAGCAAGGTGGCTGCCTCTTTCCATCATCAGAGAGGATGATGATGGGTATTTTCAGATGTTACGAGATCACGCTCAACCACAGTGAACCACGGTCAATCCCGCGGCGGGGCCAAAGCGCCCTGAATGTCTGTTCGGCCGCCGCCAGATGTTCACCACAGTCAATACCCACATGGGGTCAAAATGAACCACACTTCCCGGGACTCCCCACTGGACAATCTCCGGAAGCGTGGTCAAAGAGATTCCCAGCGGGAAACAAAAAAAAGTAACATCTGGATGGCAATCACCAGTCGCAATCAAGCAAAATGATTCCCAGCCGGGAACAAAGCACACAGCATCGCTGCCAGGCAACCAGCAACAACACAGGCCATGGAGGGAGATTTAAAGGGCACACAGCAGCAGGAGAACGTGGTGGGATGGAGCGAGGCAGGAGGCAGAGGAGAGCAGCGGGCGAGAGAGCGAGGCAAGAGGAGGAGGTGGTGGAGGTGCAGGCAGGGGAGGAGGTGGTCGTGCAGCACATGCATGAGGTGGAAGGACAGCAGCAGCAGGAGCAGCAGCTGGGAAGGGCCACCCCGGGAACATCGACCGGACCGGGGGAGGAGGCACCCCGGAAACAGGTAAGGGGAATGAAGGGGAGTGGACCCGGCACCAGGGGGGGCCGGGGGACCGGCTGGGCAGCCAGCCGGCAGGTGGAGGGGAAGGGGCAGGGATGTGGGAACAGGGCAGACCAGCTACCAAACAACACACACACACTACTTGTCTCCCACAGACACGCAAACGGGCCCAGGAGGCCGAGCCCCCGGAGGACACGGGCCCTGCCCAGGCGGAGGAGCAGAAGCAGGAGATGGAGGAGGAACCAGAGGGGAGAAGGGGAAGAAGGCCCTACCACCAAGGGGGCCAGTGGGGGCTCCAGGAGACTCGGGACTTCATCCGCATCTGGGGGACCCTGGAGCATCAGCTGGAGCTAGCGCTCAATCAGAGGAATGAGCACGTGTTCCGGAAGATAGTGCGGGAAATGGAGGAGGCGGGGCAACACCGGACAGTCGCAAAGTGCTGCTCCAAGGTCAAAGAGCTGGAGAGGGGGTACAAGGCCATCAGGGACAACAACCAGCGGTCTGGACACAGACTCCAGACGGCCCCCTTCTACGATGCGCTGGACCACATCCTACATATGAAGGGTTCAATAGTTGCCCCACGGCTTGTGGGGAGCGCTGTGATCCAGGGCAGGGAACGGGCCGAGGTACCCCCTCCCCGCCCCACAAGAAGGCACCCGCTCCAGGGCCCCAGACCTCCAGCAGGAACGCCCCGGGACCTCGGGGACCAGCAGTCCCCCCCCCGGACAGCAGCCCAGAGAGCTCCCACCCCATGGCTGGACAGCCAGACTCCGAGGCCGGCACCCTCATCAACCTCAGCCAGTGGTCGCAGGGGGAGCACAGCAATACAGAGGGGCCGGCCTCGGAGGGATCAGAGACAGACATCGAGGGTAAGCAAGCACATGGGATGGGGGAACAGAACTGGGGCAAGGGGGTCGGGGACGGCCCAGCCAGGGGGAAGGCCCCCTCTGGCCCTGACAGCCTGTGACACGGGTCCGGGCCCGGGGGGGCCGCCCGGGCACCCTGGAAGCCCTCCACCAACCACCACCCCCATATCCCACAGGGCACGGAACAGCCAGTCACCAGAGGCAGGTGGGCGAGAAGGCCAGCGCACAGCAGCCCAGGCAGCAGCCGGAGGACCCAGGTGAGGTACACAGCCGGGGTGGGTGGGCACCAAGGGGGTGGGCGCCCAAGGCAGCAAACGACTAACCACTGTGTACCTTACAGGACAGCCAGAGGGGTCACAGCAACCCGGGCCCATGCCCGCAGCCCAGCGGATGAAGGAGCACCGGGCACAGGTACGGCGCTGGAGGGAGGACCAGGCGGAGGACATTGTCCGGACCACCACGGAACAGGGGGAGCAGAAGATTGCGGCCATGGACCACATGGAGGCAGCCATAGAGCGCTGCCTGGAGCGGGCGGAGGCAAGGGACCAGAGGCTCCAGGCAGAGGTGGGCCTGGAGTGGAGGCGGGAGCGCCAGGAACACAGTAGGCAGGTAGAGGCATTTGGGCGGCTGGAACAGGCCATCAAGGGGATGGTGCGGGAGCATTCAGCAAAGATGGGCAGGTCTCATGACATTGGGACCTCCCTGCTCCTGTACTATGTGCGCCTATGTCATGGCAGCCGCCCCACCGGGCACGCTGCCTGCCCAGGGCCCTGTGCCGGGCCCCTCGGCACCCCCACCGTCGCCCCAACCGCCTCCATGCCCACAAGGCCCTGCATCCACCTCCCGGTCCCTATAGGCCACCAGGGGGGCCCCTCGGGTCCTGGGTCCTCCCTCCCTTCCACCACTGCCTGCGCCTCCAGACACCGAGGCCTCCTAGGACACCGTTGGGGACATGGACATCATGGGGGAGGGCAGCTCCCAGAGTTCTGTGCTGCCCACAGGGCACTCAAGGGGGCACCCCAGGAAATGTGGGGGACGGGGGAGGGCGGTCTGAGGGGGGCAGTGGTGATCAGTTCAGGGGCCCAGAGATGGGGGGGGCATGCCCATATAGGGGCTCACCTGGGGAATCCCCCGGGCCCCCACAGGGGTGGGCTGGGTGGTGGGCGCCCTCACACCTGGGCCTCCCAGATGATGTGCCTGGCTAGGGCAGCACAGATGCGTTTGGCGTAACAGTACTCCCTCGGGTTGTACCAGTGGAGACCAGGGCCGAGGTTCCCACCGTGAAGTCTAGCCGGCCGGCGAGGCTCCTCCAGCGCTGCTTGAGGGCCCCAAACGCCCTCTCAACCACGGTCCTGCTGGCACACAGGCGGGTATTGTAGAGCGCCTCTGCCGAGGTCCGGGCGACCGGGTATACCTTCATCAGCCACCGGGTGAGGGGGTAGGCCGGGTCCCCCAGGATACAGGGGGGCATCAGCACCACCTCGATCCGGGCCATCCCCATGTCTGCAAAGTTCCCCCAGTACATCCGGGCATAGAAGGGGGAAATGGTCATGATCCAAGCATCGTGGCTGCACCCGGAGTTGCCTGTGAAGATGTCTATGAACCTCCCCTGGTGGTCCACGACCACCTGCAGCTGCAGGGAGTGATACCCATGCCTGTTGACATACTCTGCGGCCTCCCCCGTGAAGGGACGGAGGATATCAATGTGGGTGCCATCCACTGCACCCATGTCGTTGGGGAAGCCCCCAGCAACGAAGCCAGCCACACGCTCCCCTGATCCACCAGCTGGATCGCCCTGTCCAGGAGTACGCCCTCCACAGCCTCACAGACATCTCGTAGGATGCAGGCCACGGTGCTCACCCTGACACCGAAGTGCTGTGAGATGGACCGGCAGGAGTCAGGCGTTGCCAGTGCCCAGACCCCGATGGCCACCCGCTGGACCATGGGGATGGGGTTCCTCATGGGGGTGTGCTGTCCCTCCAGCCAGGGCATGAGCAGCTCCGTGAGACACAGTAGGGTGAGCTTGTCCATCCAGAAGTGTGCCCTCCAGGCTGCCTCGTCCCACTGAGCCAGCTCCCCGGACCACCAGCCCTGGGCCCGCTCCGTGACCCATAGCCGCCAGGCAATGGGCATAACGAGCAGGGCGGCCCGGCACATGGTCTCCCTCCTCCATTGGAGGCGCCCAGCCGCCTCGCGGATCGCCGCAGGCCTAGTCCGGCTGTGGCTCACAGCCTGTAAGTCTATCCCGGACACCCGCTGTGCCCTGAGCTGGGCCAGGGATCGCCTGCGGGCTTGGTGAGTCCTGCGGGCCCATGAAGCGCTCCAGGTGGCTTTAACCCACAGGCGGGCACCCAGGTGCACCTCAGCGGTCTGGATGCGCAGCTGATCGGTGTGGGCGCGGTACCACTCGGCACAGAGCGCAAGGAGCATCCCACATGCACCCAACCTGTCCCGCTCCATGGCGAGGTGAGCCCTGGGGGGCCGCTGGGGGCCTTGATATAGGCTGGAATGGGCATTTCGCCCCCCTCCGGCTGCCTGTGCCAGCTCCTGCAGGGCAGGCAGCCCGGGGCGGCGGGTGCGTGGTATTGAGCACACCTGCTGTCCCTGGCAGGAGCTGCGCGCACGGGCCAGCACACATCTGGGTGTGCAGGCTGCAGCTGCATGTCTCCTGTCATCACCTCCCACCTCTCCCTGTTTACAATATCGTGTCCTTGCCGGGCTGATTAGCGTGTCGGCTGTCCTGTCTGTTTGCTTGGTTCCTGCAGCTGTGCTGGGTCCGCACCTCACACCTTGCTCTGTTGCCATACATTGTTGCGGCCTGTGGCTTTCTTGACCTTGGTGCCCCCCGAGCCCCCTCCCGCCCC
>QEPC01003915.1:1731592-1821852 GCA_003113815.1 Sphenodon punctatus | reverse complement strand
GGAGGGGACCACATCAGGGCTCATCACCCACATTGAGCGCACCCATGGCCTGAGAGTGAGGCAGCAGGTGGAGGAGTCTGGTGTGGCCGTGGTTGTGGAACCTCAGTGCCAGAAGAAGGGGGGAGGCAACCCAGAAAGGGAGGCATGTATGCCCTCCCCCTCCCCCCCCCCAGCCCTGATGTGGAGATCCCCAGGCCACAGGAGAATGCAGAGGTCAAGGCCTTTCGGGCCCAGTTGCAGCAGCCGACCGGGACTTCGTGGCCGAGGTCCAGCAGTCTGCAGCCACCATGGAGAACCACCTGGTAGAGCAGTTACAGGCAGTCCAGGTGGAGAGGCAGAAGGTGGAGGAATATGTCCAGTATGTCTCCGCCGAAATGGACCGCCTGCAAATGTACCACCAGGCGCTCTCCAGGTGGCATCGGAACATGGAAGGGGCCCTGAACTTTGCCGTCTCCCATGGCTACGAGCTGCCAGAGTCCCGGGTGGCCGGCCCTCAGCCCTGTGCTGCACCCTAACAGCTGTTGCCTTTCCCCCAAGTCCCGGGGGACAGGCCCAGAGACTCCTAGTTTAAATTTTTAAGTTTCCTTTGAATGTTTGCTTTTGGTTTTTAGAATGTTGTTGTTGTTTTGTTGTTATGTAAATAGTTTTAATAAAAGTTGTTGTATTTTTTTTTATTATCTTCTTTTGACCTGTCCAATCTTTTATCCCTATGTGCTGAAGTTGGTGGTAGCAGCAGGTACAGCAGACATTGGCTGCCAGGGTACAGAACCCTTGGCACAGACAGCATATAGGCCTGGCCTGGGGGCCATTGGCACTAGCACCAGCAGACATTGGTTGCCGGGGCAGTCAGTCAGGTGGCATGGCATGAGCGGCAGTCAGGCAGACTGAGGCAAGGTTCAAGCTTTGCAACCTGGGCAGGAGGGAAGGCAGGCAGGCAGCGTGGCATGAGAGGCAGTAGGGGAGGCAGGCTTTGGCAGGCTTTAAGCTAGTCAACCTGGGTGGGCAGACAAGCACCTTGGCATGGGAGGCAGGAAGGCGGACTGAGGCAAGCTTTGAGCTTGGTGGCAAGCTGCCTCCCATGCCATGCAGACAGGCAGCATGGCATGGGAGGCAGTAGGGCAGGCAGACTTTGCACTAGGCAACCTGGGTGGGTAGACAGGCACCTTAGCATGGGAGGCATGAAGGCGGACTGAGGCATGCTTTGAGCTTGGTGGCAAGCTGAGCGGGCAGACAGGCAGCGTGGCATGCGATGCAGTAGGGCAGGCAGGGTGGGACCAATATTGGCAGCAGGGCACTCAGATAGACTAGAAAAGACTGTGCAGTGCGAGAGAGCGAGAGCCAGTCAGTGTCTGTCACATAGGCGGGCCAAGATCATGTAGCCATAGGCTGGCCCGCAGGCTTACAGTTTGTTTCCCAATGCCACCCTGCATCATGAGGTCAGTCAGATAAGGCAGCCGAGGCTGTCTAGTATGAGAGAGAGCGAGAGAGAGAGAGAGAGGCAGGGTGGGTGGGTGCCAGGCATTGGGTGGGAGGGACAGCACAGAAGCAGCACAGAAGCAGTAGCCCTAGCCCAGAGTGAGGAGGAGGAGGAGCCCCATCCCAAGACTACCCCTGGCATGGGATGGCGTGTGCCACTGCACCATCATTCCTTGTCCAGGGGCAGCTCGGGGAATCCCAGCAGCAGAAGGTTCACTTTCAGGAACAGCAACTGCTCCACCAACTTGGCCCCCAGTCTCAGGCAGTGCAGGGCGCAAATGTCCCCCACGATGGAGAACACCCTCTCGCTGGGGATGCTGGTTGGTGGGCAGGACAGGATACCCTTGGCCACTTTGGAAAGGCCCAGCCACACGTTGGCCTTGCCGGCCCAGTAGGCCAAGGGATCGCTCCTGGGATCAATGCATGACTCCTCCTCCAAGTAGGTCTCCACTGCTGCTGAGGCGCCATCATACTCACTCTGGTACCTCTGGGTGGGCACCACCTCAGCGACGCTGCTTGCCCTTTTGTGCTGGGCCCCATGATCCCCAGAGTGGACGGCACAGAGGAGGAGCTGCAGGCAGTAGGGGTTCTGCTGCTGCTGCTGATGATCCTGCTGCTGGTGCTGCTGGTACCGCCAGGGCTAGGGGCAGGGATAGACCCAGATGGCTGGAAGGGGTCGCTGCTCCCACTCCCACCATCCCCAGGGGCGTCCTGCTGCATGGCCCGCTCTGCTTGCCGGACCTTCTGCACCACAGCAACCTTCCGGAGGCCATAGATCACTGTCTCACGTGCCATACTGCCCTTGATCCTGGGGTCCAGCATGGTTGCCAGGACATATTCGTCCCGGCGCAGGAGCTCGTCAAAGTGCGCACTCAGCCCCGCCTTCAGCTTCCGCGCAAGGTCAATCGCCTCATCTGACATCCTCCTGCCCTGAGGGCCACAACCCCCCCACCCCACCCCCCAGAATCTCGTCCAGGCTGCTGCGGAGACTATGGTCACCTGGTTGAGGGTGGCGGTGGAGCTGCTCAAGGTCTACGTCATGGCCAAGAATGGTCTCAGGACGAAGACCATGTGAGCTATAATCTCCCATTCCTCCCTGTTGTACCCTGGAGGTGCCTCAATGTCTGTCTCCAGTTCCACCTGATGCAGGGCAGCTTTCTGTTCAAGAAGCTGCTCAAGCATCAGGAAGGTGGAATTCCACCTGGTGGAGACATCCCGGACCAGCGTGTGCACCAGGGACCCTTGCTCGGCCTGCTTCTCCCAGAGGAGCTCACTGCCCTTCACGCTGTGGTTGAAGTAGCCCGCCAACTTCCTCCCCCACTCGACCAGGGAGCTAAGGGTGCCTGGCCCAATCCCCTTCTCCCCCAAGCCCAGAGCGTCCTTCACCATGAGATGGAGGGCTGGCTGCTACTCCAAGCCAGTCTCCACCCTCCACCCCTGGTGGCTGGAAGTCTGCTCCTCAGCTGAGTCAGCTGACTCCCCCTCCCTGCCACATTTGGCCTTCCAGTGACCTGACACTGACACCGCGTTTTAGCCACCTGAACTCACCTGAACGCGATCCGAACTGACCGAACTGTTCGATTATTTCAACGTTCGGAATTGAGTTCTGTTCGGTCGGTTCGTGTTCAGTTTCGGGTTTGGTCGTCCGAACAGGCCGAGTTCGGGCCGAACTCTGAACCACGTTCGCCCATCCCTATTATTTTGCTAATAGCGAGGAGAGAATTTATTCCCCACAGGAGAAAGACCTGCAGGCTTTTGCTCAGTATTGTAGTGAGAACAGTATGGAAATTAATCATCAAAAATCTAAAATTATGGTCTTTACTAAATCTCGCCGTATGACTTCGTATGTGTGGAGACTGGGGGATAGGAGGTTGGAACAGGTGGAAGTGTTTAAGTATTTAGGGGTTCTGTTCAGTAGGACTGGGGGATAGGAGGTTGGAACAGGTGGAAGTGTTTAAGTATTTAGGGGTTCTGTTCAGTAGGACTGGGTCGTGGCAACATCATCTTACAGGCGCAGAGTGTGGGGCCAAAAAAGCCGCCCTGGCAATTCAAAATTTTTTTGTTTCTTCTGGAGGGGTGGAGATCAAATTGGCATTGGAGGTTTTCAATGCCAAAGTGGGCGCGCAATATTTGTTTTGTGGAGAGCTTTGGGCCCCACTGATTTCACAGCCTCCGGACCTTATCCAATCAAAATTCCTGCGAAGGCTAGCTAGAGTCCCGGGGGGTACTCCAAACGCTGCCCTTTGCTTGGAGTTGGGACAGCGTAGCTGGTCCTTCAAAGCCTGGTGGGCTGCACACAAGCTGTGGCTCAGGGTTGTGTCTCCAGGGGTAGGGGGTTTGTTTCCCTTTTTGAGGGATGACCCCTTCTATAGTAGCTGGGCAGGGAAAGTGGAGGACCATCTACTGTCCTTGGGGCTGTCACGAGGCTATCTCTGTGCCAAAACTTTTCAGGCTGCTTTGCGAGAGAAGCTATCTAGATGGCGAGATGTTGACCATCAGGGGAATCGGAATATAGTTGCTCAATCTAGTCATGTGAGCAGTTATCTGCTTTGGGCACCCCCCAATGGATGTGATGGCTCCTTACCTTAGTTTACCAGCTTTGGCCAGTGCAAAATGGCTTTATATGTCAGCACGGTTTAATGCTCTCCCTTCTAAGGTTTTGGAAGGGAGATTTGATACCATCCCTTTCTCTGAGAGGCTATGTCCTTTTGATTTGCTGGAGGAGGAAACCACTGCCCATGTGCTATGCTCCTGCAGACTCTATGATGATTTGAGCGGGGAACTGTTGGGGAAATTTTTCTCCAAATATAGGGGGCAGACGCGGAATGCGTTGGTAACTCTGGCGTTAGCAGGTGGGAGGGATGAGATTACTGGGCAAGTTGTCCCCTTTTTATCCCAAGCGTTCGCTAGGAGGAAGTTGTTTTGGGGGTTTAAACTGATTTAGAGGGTTGTCTAAATGTGCCTGTAATGTATAAGCTTTAAATTTTGGACTAGACTGCCGTGGTTTTCTTTCACGGGTTTTTATGTATGTTATGTTTGTGTATGACTATGACCTTGGTTATGTCAATAAAGCTAAATTGAATTGAATTGAGACCTGGTTTACCAGAGGCTTAAGGATATTTCCGGCGGAAGTTATGGCTATCGTCCACTCCTCTAGGATGACATCTTTATACCCATTATGGAAGTTTCATGTGGGTATAGAACCATACCTAAACATGGATTTGGACTGGAAACTGACTAAAGCTTATTGCAGACTTAGAACGGAGCAAATACCCACAGCTATTAGCAGAGAAAGAAGGGAAGGGATCCCGAGGGAACAAAGGCTGTGCTCGTGTGATCGGGGGGAGGTGGAAGATTCAATCCACTGTATTTTGGAATGTCCCCGCACACAAGTGCTTAGGGATAGATACCTCCCCCTTGAGAAGGATTTCCCTTGCCATTTTTTGCATAAAGAAAAATTAATTTGGTTGCTTCATCAATCTGATTTTAAAATTGTTTTGTAATTTGGCAATTTATGCTTTAAAACTGAAAGGTAAAGGTAATTTTAAAGGATAAGTTCTGTTTGTAGTTATGTCCTACTGCGTCTAAGTTGGGGGCTGGTACTCCCTCCTAGGGAATTTTATAGTCTGTTAATGTTAACATTTATGTGCTGGGGCATGGCGACAGCTGAACCAGATTCATAAAAATTTGATTTGATATAAATATACAGTTTTTAAAAAAATAAGATCCCTTTTGGAAACTGATGTATTAAGCCTCATGGTTTCTCTGCAGCAATAGGCCAGAAATTTTCTTTAGTTAATGAAAGCTGAGATTCTCACAATCACAGGACTCTAGGCTTTAAAAAAAAAAAGAGTATGGATGATGATAGCAGGACTCACAATAAGATGGTGAAAGCACACCCTCCAACAGTACGTTTTTACCCAGTACATTACTTTTGCCCACTAAAGAAAAGTTATCATGCACCATCTTCCCAGCAATGTAAGATTTGTACCAAGTTCAGCAAAGGGGGTCATTAACACCTCATTAATCCTACTGGAGAAAGAGCTGGCTGACTTCCTTCCCTGACTGCTATTGTTTATTCATTGCTGGGGAGACAAGAAAGGCACCCTTTCTCGAGTTAACAAGCTTGGGATACGCACTCCTATCAAAGACCAAAGAATAAACACCCAGGCAGGAGGGGCCTGTGTGCCTGGGATCAAGATGAAAACTAAAGAGCTAGCCTAGGAGTTGTGTGAGTGTGTTTGAGGGAGATGATTCTTTAGCCTGCTGAAAGGGACCATCACCGTTTCCATCTGTCATCCAAAGTGTCTTTAAAACTAAAACTTTACAGCCAAAGTGAATGCAGCCAGTTGAGAACTTTGACTTTTTAGCTGAACCATCAGTCCTGCACACAATTGTGTGTACACAGAACCTCTCACAGACATCCTTTTTTTTTCTAGCTCAGCCCTAAAGTTAGTCAGTGGGCTATTACAAATTTTCATAAACATATGCAAACTTATGCAAATTATGTTGTACCTATTTCTCTCCATCAAGTGTTGGATGGTGTGTGGAAGCTGGCAGCACCACAGCCAAGAAAACATGAGTGAGCTTGGCTGGAGACTCAGCTTCTCTGCTGTAGTGGCTTCAGTCTGTCCCTCATCACAGCCACTAATGCAGTCTTGGAAGGAGAGCTGTAAAAACCCCTACCCCTGGCACCGCTTCACCCCTGCCCATGATCCCTTGTCCATTTGTCACTGGGCTGGAGCAGTGCTCCCATTCCCGCAATTCTGCATGGGTTCTGGGCAGGATCCCAACTCCACTGACAAAACACTCGCTGCATCCCATGGGTGGGTTTGGACTTTTTAGCTTCGACAGGAGGGAAGCTGCAAAGTTTCACAGAGGGGGCTGTATATATGTCAGAGTTGCCTGGCGCCAGACCAGCGGGCCTCCCTAGCAGGTAGGATGACTGCCTTTACCTTACTTTCCATGTGATCGCCTGACAGTCCCTCCCTTGGGTTTCCCGTGGCTGCAGGATAGGAAGCCATGTTACTTTGTTCCTTTCTCTTGCTCTGACTTTGACAAAAAGTACTGCTTTTAACAAGAGAAGGAGGGGAGCTATGAGAGGTGAGACATGGTGAGAAATTTGGAGGGGGTTCCATTTTTACTTTGGTGCAATCATTTTTGACAACTGAAATTTGCTTTAAAACCATGGATCAGTTTCCAAAACTGAAACTTAATTTCAGGCAACTGAAATGTACAGAATGCTGGAACATTGGGGGTTTAGAAACACCACAAAAATGAGAAACATTTCCACTTGCATTGCTTTGAGTGTATATGCCCTCTAGAGACTCAAAACTGTTTGCACAAAGTAAGACAAGATCCCAGACTACAGAACAATGCTGGCCTGCACCTGCCAGGCAAACAGGAGGGTAAGGCTCCACATGAGGAAAGTTTACATGCAGGGCCATCCGTAGACAGATGTAACCAAGCAAGAGGAGACACCACCAGAGAAAGGGGCTGGTGGAGTATGGCCAGTCGAATTGTAATGGTGTAGCTAAGGCAGCAGTTAACGGGGCAGTGGGATACAGCAATTCTGAGGAGCAAAGCTAGAGAGTTATCAGTCAGTCTCAGGGGAAGCTGCTAGGAACGGGATTGCAGCGTGATTGAGACAATTAGTAGGGATGGGACTTTCGGTTTCAGTTTTGTCCAAAATAGCCTGAAAATGGCTGTTTCAGTTTAAACCACAGCATCTGAAAATTAGGCCCATTATGGTTCAGTTTTTCGCCCATTGAAGTCAATCTTTTCAATGGGAAGGAAAACAAACCAAAGTGAACCATCCAGATTCAGGACCAACCCATGCCTAAACCCCACTAGTCCCAGCCCCTGGGGCAGGGGATCCAACCTCCCCCACCCCCATTCCCCAGCTTCCTCTACCAGCACCCGACAGGGCCATCTTCCCCACTCCCGAGGCCCTGGTGTCTGTCTGACATGTACTTACTGGACTCAGAGATGGTGGTGAGGATCCACCGCCACTGGCCTGGCACTACTGATGAGGCCTCATGGCACCGGCAGGCTTCCTCACCAGGGCACGCTACAGTGATCTCTGCTTGGCAGAGCACATGTGCAAGATGGCCACCAGGGCTGTTTTGCGCATGTGCAGCCCTTTTTCAAAATGGTACCAGCATGCACAGCACCATTTCACACATGTGCAGAATAGCTGCTCTTTTCCAAAATGTTGACGCTGATGGCACCATTTTGGAAAAGGGTTGTGCATGTGCAAAATAGTCCCACCGGCTATTTTGCACATGCGCGCTGCTGAGCAAGGACCTGGGCAGAGCACCCTGGCGAGGAGGCCTCCAGCAGCCACGATGGGCTGGCAGCACACTGCTGCAAGGGGGTCTGCTGGTGCTGGGAGGCCTCCATCAGCAGCAGCAGGTTAGCAGGGGGGCCTGCTGGGAAGCCTCCACATCCACGGTGGGCTGGTAGTGCACTACCGTGAGGAAGCCTGCCGGTGCCAGAAAGACTCCAGCAGCAGCAGCAGATCCTCATTCCCATCCTCCAAGGCTGGTAAGTACACGCCAGCCACCAGTGTCCTGGGTGGGTGGGGAGAAAGACAGGCTCCACAGGTGGTGGTGTTAGGAACGCAGATCATCACCCCCACCCTCTGAGGCCGGTAGTGGGCCCTGGGAAATGGGGTTGGGGTAGGCTGGACACCCTGACCCAGGGGATGAGGGTGGTGGGGGTTAGGGACAGGGGTTTTTTGGTCCTGGATTTGAAAGGTTCCCTTTGGTTCCCTTTCAGTCCTGTTTCCCTCCAATTGACTTTGATTGGAAGAGATTTCCCATTGATTTCAATGGGGAAAGAACTGAACTGAAAACCAAACAAAGAAATGAACTTAGAACCGAAACAAACAAACAAAAAACATGGGGAAACGCCTTGTGTCTCATCCCAACTTGGTATTTTGCTGAACTCAATTTTGATCTCTCTGTTTAAAAAAAATGACAGCCTCTTGAATTCCTTTGAAGTGAAAAATAAGGATGTGGTGGAACAGAAAACCACTCAGAAAATCTAGCACTCGAAGCAAGCTCTTCCAAACAGGCATAGGGATCCCTCCCAGTTCCCTAGGGGTTCTGCTTCCTTCCTCCACCCCACCAGGAGAAGGATGAGAGGGGCTGTGCTGACCCCTACAAGAGCCCCAAGTACCTGGTGTTAGGGCTCAATAAAGGAGGGACCCTTGGAGAGATGTAGATAATTCACTGACACAAGACATGCCAAAAGCATGCAGCTTTGTCTCAGGTTCATAAGACCAATGTACTGTTTGCTGCGCAAATGGCTTCCTGACAGAAGGCCTGAACACCTTCCAGAATGAGGGCCAAAATTTTCAAGAGCAGGGTCCTAGCCCAGGGATCTCAATCTTCCCTAGACCATTACTGCCTCGGGAACCCCTTGCCTCTGGGACCCAGGGCCAGGGCTGAACCAAGTTCTCAGTTGCCGGGTTGGAAGAATTAAATTCAGGACATTGACCCCTCCATGCAGGGCTCTAGCAGGGACAGAAGGAGGAAAGGCCATATGAGAGTCAACAGAATCTTAACATGTTAAGCACGTGCACCTGTGATTCCTCAGCTTCATTAAGGTCCTTTTGTTCCCCTCTCCCTTGTCTCCTCTCCACTGCCTTTCCTAGATTGTAAGCTCCTTGGGGTAGGGACCTGTCTCTATTGTACATCTCTAGGTACATTGCTGGTACTATATAAATATAATAATAATAATAATAATTAATAATATAATATAATCACCACCACGTATCTCACGTATGCTGCAAGAGACTCTGCCATAGCGTTGAAGAATAGGCCTCCAGAAGCCGCATGGGATTGTCAGCGTAAATCTCTCTGCTTCTCACTCTTTTTCATACCAACACTCTGAGCTGAGAAACTAGAGATGTTCCTCTTTCTTTCTCTTAAGGAAGCAAACAGAGAGGAGATACGGTGTTATACAGCAAACTAGAACCCAGGGCTTATGGCATAACGGCTAGATAGAGCCACCCAACTGCACTGCTACTGCTGTTGGGTCATCAATGTAAACACTTATCTACCTTACCAGTAGAGCTGGAATGGGTAATGAATTTTGTACCCCCGGGTACCCATTTCAACTCTTCCTCCCCTCACTTTTTTCCCCACTTACTGTGGCAGGTCTGTGAGCTGGGTGGCAGCAGAGGTGTTGGGGGGTGGCAGCAGTGGTGCTTGGGGTGGGCTGTGATGTCAGGCAGCAGCACTCTGGCATAGGTGCATGCGCTAGGGTGCCGCCACCCAGCTTCATAGCCCCACTAAGCTAATCAGGAGAAAGGTGGCGGGAGGAAGAGCTGAAGTGAGTACCCTGTTCAGGTACCAAATGGGCACTCCACAGTACCTGATTCCACATCAGATGGATTGGGTACTGTAGATTTGATGGGTAGCCATTTTTTGCTGATGCCCATTTCATCTGTATTTACCAGGCAATATGCAGAGTCCTTCGCTAGTGGCTGAATAAGAAGCAACAACTGGCATTGCCTCCTGTAGTTCCAGTAGGAGCATGGGAAAAGATAATTGGTAGGTCAAGGGTTCCTGTTACAACCTGTGCTCCAGCTAGCCACCACCCAGCACTAGCAACTTTGGAAAACACCCTCTAGAGGGCAATGGTGAGCTTGGTCTTTTGGGCAAGTTTCTTCATCACCCTTCATGGTCAATGTTCGACTTCTGCCGTGAAGCATGAGGTATGGTTTTAATCAAGACTTGATATTCCTGACCTTTAATTAATTATTCATTATTAAGTACTAATTATTTATTACTAAGTAAGAAGAATAAAAAGAATACACGCAAATGCTAGAAGTCTAGAAGCCTAAAAAGTAAGATGGGAGAATTAGAGTGTATGGCGCTAAATGAAGATCTAGACATTTTAGGTATCACAGAGACATGGTGGAACGAGGATAACCAACGGGACACTGTAATACCAGGGTACAAAATATATCGGAGTGACAGAGTAGATAGAGTTGGTGGTGGGGTGGCTCTATAGGTAAAAGACAACATTGAGTCAAGTACAATTAAAATTTTAAAGGATGCAAACTGTTCCATAGAATCTCTATGGATAGAAATTCTAGGTATAAAGGGGAAGAATATTGCAGTAGGGCTATGCTATCGTCCCCCTCACCAGGACGGAAAGACTGATAAAGCAATGATAAAAGAGATTAGACAGGTTACTAAAGTCAGCAACATAACAATAATGGGTGACTTCAATTACCCTAATATTAATTGGGTGAATGGTTCCTCGGGGCGGGACGTGGAGGTCAAATTTCTGGATGCCCTAAATGACTGCTTCCTAGAACAGCCGGTTCTGGAACTAACGAGAGGAGGAGCTATTCTAGATCTAATCCTGAGTGGCGCGCAGGACCTGGTGCAAGGAATAACTGTGGCAGAGCCACTAGGCAATAGCGATCATAATATCACATTTGACATAATTTCTGTAGGGAGAAAGATAAACAAAAGTACAGCAGTAGCATTTAACTTTAAAAAGAGAGACTATGACAAAATGTGGAATCTAGTTAAAAAGAAACTAAAAAGCCCAGTTGCAAGGGCTACAAGTTTGCAAAAGGCGTGGAGACTGTATTTAAAAGTACCCTTCTGGAAGCCCAGATTAAATGCATCCCGCAAGTTAAAAAAGGAAGCAGGAAGACCAAACATCTTCCACTGTGGTTAAATGGGGAGATGAAGGAGGCTATTAGAGCCAAAAAGGCATCCTTTAAGAAATGGAAGGCTAGTCCCAATGAAAATAATACGAAAGAGCATAAACACTGGTAATGTAAATATAAAGTGTTAACAAGGCAGACCAAGAGAGATTTTTGAGGGATGCTTGCTAAAGAGGCAAAAACAAGCAACAAAAACTTTTTTAAATACATCAGAAGCAAGAAGTCTGCTAGGGAGTTAGTTGGGTCATTAGATGACAAGGGAGTAAAAGGGGCACTCAGCGAGGATAAGGACATTGCAGAGAAGCTGAATGAGTTCTTTGCGTCGGTCTTCACTGTGGAGGATTTGGGGGAGGTACCTACGCTGGATCCTTGCTTTGTGGGCGAGGAATTGGAAAAGCTGTTACAAATCAATGTGATGTTCGAGGATGTTCTAGGGCAAATTGAAAAACTGATTACTAAAAAGTCACCAGGGCCAGATGGCATTCACCCCAGAGTTCTGAAGGAACTCAAATATGAAATCGCAGACCTACTGTTAGTAATTTGTAACCTGTCGCTAAAATCTGCCACTGTACCCAAGGACTGGACGGTGGCAAATGTAACCCCGATATTTAAAAAGGGATCCAGAAGCGATCGTGGAAACTACAGACTAGTAAGCTTGATGTCTGTGCTGGGCAAAATGGTAGAAACCATCATTAAGGACAGAATTACAGGGCATGTTGACAAACATGGCTTTATGGGGAAGAGTCAACACGGATTTAAGTAAAGGTAAGTCATGCCTCACTAACCTGTTGGAATTCTTTGAGGGTGTAAATAAGCATGTGGACAAGGGAGACCCAGTAGATATAGTGTACCTGGATTTCCAGAAAGCTTTTGATAAGGTCCCTCATGAGAGACTCTTGAGAAAATTAAAAAGTCATGGGATAGGAGGTAGTGTCTTACTATGGATCAGAAACTGGTTAAAAGATAGAAAGCAAAGGGTAGGACTAAATGGTCAGTTTTCACAATGGAGAGATGTAAAAAGTGGTGTGCCTCAGGGATCTGTATTGGGACCGGTGCTGTTTAATGTATTCATTAATGATTTGGAAAAGGGTGTTAAGAGTGAGGTGATCAAATTTGCAGACGACACCAAGTTATTCAAGGTAGTTAAAACACGAGCAGACTGTGAGGAACTGCAACAGGATCTTACGACACTGGGTGCCTGGGCATCTAAATGGCAAATGAGATTTAATGTGGACAAGTGCAAAGTGATGCACGTAGGGAAAAATAATCCAAACTATGCGTACACAATGCTGGGTACTAAGCTAGGAGTTACCACTCAGGAAAAGGATCTGGGGGTGGTTGTGGACAATACAATGAAATCCACAGCGCAGTGCGCAGCAGCAGTCAAAAAAGCAAACAGAATGTTAGGAATTATTCGGAAGGGGATAGAGAATAAAACTGAGGATGTCATAATGCCTCTATACAAATCAATGGTGCGACCGCACCTCGAATATTGTGTGCAGTTCTGGTCGCCCCATCTCAAAAAAGACATAGCTGAACTAGAAAAGGTACAGAGAAGGGCAACAAAAATGATCAAGGGCATGGAAGGGCTCCCGTATGAGGAGAGGCTTGGTAGGTTGGGGCTCTTCAGTTTGGAGAAGAGACGACTGAGAGGAGATATGATAGAGGTCTATAAAATCATGAGTGGTGTGGAACTAATAAACAAGGAGCAGTTATTTACCCTCTCAGCTAGTACTAGAACTAGGGGACACTCCATGAAACTCATGGGTGGCAAGTTTAAAACAAATAAAAGAAAATATTTTTTCACTCAGCGTATAATTGGGTTGTGGAATCTACTGCCAGAGGCTGTGGTAAGGGCCAGTACTATACCTGAGTTTAAAAGAGGTTTGGACAAGTTTCTGGAAGATGGGTCCATTAGCAGCTATTAGCCAGACAGGATCAGGGAACATGATGGGAGCTGGGGGGAAACAACAGGGAATGGATCCCCCATTGTGACCTGTTGGGTACTTCTCCCAAGCCACCGTGCTTTGCCACTGTCGGGGACAGGATGCTGGGCTAGATGGACCATTGGTCTGACCCAGTATGGCACTTATGTTCTCATGTTCTTCATTTAATAATAATAATAATAATAATAATAATAATTAATAATTAATTAATTCTTGTTATTATTAGACAGAGGTTCCTGAACTGTGGAGATTTGGGGGTGGAGTGTGGGGGATCTGCCTGGTTGGAACCTTTGTGGTTTGGCTAGTAAAAGTGAGCAAGAGCAGCCACTGCACTGTTCCCAGGTTGTCAAGGGAAAGAAAAAGCTGAGCCAGGTATATGCTGTAGACTTCCTGTTGTAGTAGCACATGGTGCTGTTGGCCCCACAGCCTCTGTGTGGTGCAAATGGGGTTGAAAAAGGCAGCCCTTGGAAGAACCCATGCTGCAGAGAGTACTTGCTTGGCAGCAGGATCCAGCTCCAGCCCTGGGAAGAGGTGTGGAGTGGAGAAGCCTATGCTGGGAGGAAGCAGCAGCAACTACTGAATGTTTTAGCCCCACTCCAGGAATTCTAGCTGCCTTTCCCATGCGGATCTGACTGGTTAGAAAGAGGGAGGAGACATGGGTCTCCAGGGGGGGCACTCTCCCCAAAAAGGCTGAAAATCTCTCCTCTACGGTTAAAAGTAAACTAGGGAGGGGAAAGATCTTTGCAATCCCAAGCCAGAGGAAGGTGAGGCTGGTATGTCTCCCCTTCATCCGCAGCTCCCCTTAAATTAGAAAATTCTGCAACCAAGTCTTGCTTCTTTCCCCGAGAGCGCCAGTTCCCCCTGCATAAGGACTCAAGATTCTGGGGCCCTGAAAGCCCACATGTACCAGACACCCTGACTGACTACCCCCCTTCCTCCCTCTTTGCTGCTGTCCTGGATAGCTATTGATATTTCTTCGCAGCAAAGCAAACTGCTTAGCACATCTGGCTTGCTATTCCAGTGCCTGTCATCCGCTGAGCTGTTTGAGGAGTGAATATATTAAGGAGCAGTCTGGGCTTGCAAAGTGACTCTTGCCAGAGGCATGACATATATATTTTCCCCTTGCCAGTTTTCACAGTAAATTTGTTTAGTTTTACAAGTTTCAGAGGGGCTATTTGTTTCAGTGCCCCTACCCCCTCATAACTTCCTGGCTCCAGTACAGACTTAGAAAATGGAACTGTTTTGTCCCACTCCAAGCATTGGAAGAGGTGGGTGATGAAGCAGAATTTAACTTTAATTGGGGTGAGAGAACTGAATCCTGCATGCTCTGATGGGACGACAAGGGAAGTCACTCAGAGCTGGCAGCAAACTGAATGCATAGTTTAAGGAGACAAAAGTATGAGCAAGCAGAGGCCATCTTATAGAGCTCTTAACTGCTAAACTGGCAGAGTGGGGCACAGTAATTTCCCAAGGAATGCTTTTTGACCAAAGATGGATTGGGGGGTGGGTGAGAGCCCACATTGGGCCAGGACTACAGCTCCCAACATCCCCCATTGAACAGCTCTGACGCCTCCTGATTGGGTTCACTCACTGGAACACACTGGAATACAGGGGCACAGTCAGAGAGGAAGGCTCAGGGGCCTGAGCCCTCCACCATGAAAGAGCACTTCTCTCTGCAAGCCACTGTTTGCATCTCTGAGGAGGTGTGTTGTGCTTCGGGGGGAAGAACAGTGAGTTTAATGGGGGAGAGCCTCATCCTCACAGTCTTTTTTCAGTGATATACAGCACCAATGGGGAAGCAAGCAAACCATGCCTGTATGCTTAGAGAGGATGGAGAGGGAGCATCTGCTGAAGGGGGCCAGGGCAGTGGTGTACAAGTAGGGGGCACAGTGAGCCCTGGGGCCCACACAAGCCGTCACAATATGTGGCACCTAAAACAGGGAGCAGGACTGTAGAGCCAGAATGAGGAGCAGGGTCATTGCTAAGACAGAGAAGGAGAGGCAGCCATTCCTGGGGGGGGGGGGTTACCGCTGCTGCTGCTGCTCATGAAGAGATCTCTGCCCCCCGCCCCCTCCCTCACCACCACTGCTGCTGCCACTACCATGCACCTCCATCACTGTTGCTGCTGCTCATGGTGTTGGTGGCAGCACCCCTTCAGAAACTTTGGCAGCAGCGGTGGGGGATGGGCAAACCCCAAGCGCAGCAACCCCAGCCCACTGCCCCAGCAATAACCCTGCCCCCATTCTAACACTGCTTCTACCTTCCCCACCCCACCTCAAAGAGCTACCCTGTAAGCAAGTGTGCACTTTTGTGCGTGCATGCAGTTGTTTCACTCTCAGTCCCCAGCAGGGGTATGGGAGCCAGGAGCTCAGGATCCTCCTACACTACTGAGTATGACTAAAAGTGACAGGTTAAGGACTTCCCTTCAAGCTATCCTGCACCCCTTCTGTACTGGGCTCAAGGAGAGTAACAAGGAGCCAGGATTTGGTCTTTGTTTTCTACCACTAAGCCCCATTTAATCGAAGGGCAGTATTACATAGATAAGACCCCCATCTGTCATTCCCATCTGCCAGTCCCACAGTCTCTGAGCACCTCACAATCTGTATCCCCAGGCCACCTCCTATCAGGCAGGGATGTATATTATACTCTTGGGAAACTTAGGCACAGGGGGTGGGCAATCTCTGTTTTGGCAATGAACTAGGGTCAGGTTTTCCACAGGGCTGATTTCCCAGTATGTCACTGAAGCTGGGTTTTCAGGAGAGATCATTAAACTGACTCTTTGGGGAGGAAGTCATCCCTTTCTACAGTTGCAGAGCTCTTTTGAGACTCTGGCCCTATGGAATTCATCCAAAGTCGCATGGAGTCTGTAGCATAACAGGGAAGACCTCCCTTCTTCACCCATCATCTGAGTCTTAGAGCACATTCTCACGAGACAAAAATTTCGAAATCCTGTTTCTCCCGGACATGGTCTAATTGTGCAACAGGATTAGATTGCAGGATGTCTTGGTACATAAATAACCCACAAATGTCAGGGTACAATCATACTATTTCCCCCTTGCATGCTGTGCTTATATGTGAGGACACTTCCCACTTTCATTTGCCAGCCTCATGAAGTCATGAGTCAGCTTCACAGCATCATGGGATTGCTAGCAGTGACAGGAGCAATACCTGAGGTAAAACTGAAAAACAGGAAAGACACATTAACAGCGGGGAAAATAATATGTGAAAAAGGATAAGGTGCCATTTTTCTCTCCCGCGGGAAATTTAAAAAGCAGAAGATACTCAAGTGTGAATGTGCCCATAGGCTAGTAGCTCACCCACAAAACCATTTCTCCTCCATTTACTAAATCTTTAGCTGGGTTTCTAGCATCATCTTAGATTGAGAAGGGCAGGAATGGATGCTTTACCCTATGAGCTAGTCTGAACTTATGTGTGGGGACGGTGCATGTAATTCCTACAGGGTGAGATTCACTCTCAGCCGCCAGCAGTTCATATGGGAGCCAGGAGCCAAGAACCAAGGTGATGTGTTATCTGTCCCCTTGTGCACATCATGTGGTTTCAAATTCACTTTTACTTCACTAGGCAGCTGAACCTTTTCCCTGTTAGGCAGGTGTACAGGTCAGACACATGCCAGGTGTGTCTCTTGGGGCGACACTGCTCCAACAGTGCTTGGGGGCTCTGCAGGTGCGGGTTTGTGCTACTAAGGAAGGCAGGTAAGGGACGTGGAGCTAAACAACAGGCTGTTTGGTTTACATTGTAGGCACCAGAAAGGGGGGGGGGGAGAGGAGCTCATGGTTAGGGTTGCCACCTTTTGCAATTTGACCAGACTCCCATAGACCAAAATGAGAGTTTCCGGGTCAAACTGCAAAAGGTGGAAACCTTACTCCTGGTTCTTCACAGATCCTCAAAATCAAGGTATTTAATTCACGGCTTTAAAAGAACGCACAGCTGGATTTAAGGCGTGAAATGTAATGTCTAAATCCCACACATGGCATATTTACACACAGCATGATTTTATGCAACGTGTTCGCCGCACACATCTAAAAGCAGCCACAGTGCAGGGAAGAGGCACATGCCGTAAGTACTGCCGGTGCAAACGGGGTTCTGCCGCAACTTTACTCACGGTTGTCAAGGCTGGGACCGCATTCGCACCTTCAGCGGTGGTCCAATCTGCGGCTTTGCTGGCAATCACCCGGAAGAGTGCAGAGCCGGGACAACCATGAGCAAAGTCGCAGCAGAACCCCATTTGCACCGGCGGTACTTCCGACATCCGCCTCCTCCCTGCATTGCGTCTTCAGCTTGAAGGTGTTTTGTTGCCGCACCACCGTCAGGTGTGAATGTGGTACAGGTAAGGCTTGGGGGACTCTTTTAAATTTTGCCCCCCTCCCCATGTTGAAGGTCATGGTTCCCTATTTAATAGGGAAAGGCTGTATTTGTGTGGGAGGAGGGCAGGTTTCTTCTGCTCTGTAGGGAGCTCATTACTCCACGGGAAAGAGCCTTCATGGCAGTCGCAGTGTCTCTTTGACGGCGCATCGGAATGAGACAAGGACAACTGTATTGGATTTAAACGGCCGCACTCTTTATTTTAATTGGAATGTATGAATCAGCCTAGTGGGGGTAATTGCCCTTATGGCAATTCAGGTTCAGTGCCGGTACTGTAACTAACCAACTTAAACATAATGGACACTAGGATATGGCCTGGAGGTGCACCCCAATGCCATCTTGACTCCTCCCTTCCCGTTCCCTCGCGCGTCGGCTATTTGCTGAGGCACGAGAGGGTAGTAGGGAGGCCGTGTCCTTCAAAACCTAGGTAAGGGATTGGTGCTGCCGGTTGGGGGACCGTGCCTGCCCCTGCCAACTGTGTGCTAAGCACCCTTCCTCCGGGAGGTTAGCCTGGTGCTGGCCATGCCATGCCATGCCTGTGCACCTGCTCCTTCCTCCCCATCTCTTATAGAGATGACTTCTATACCCAATTTATTCTTAACCCAACTCTATGTACCGCACTGGACCCCTGCAAAGAGTGCGACAAACATACCTCACTAACCTCAACTAACAAGTTCTCCCTCCGATCTCACTACTGACCGATTAATCAACCAAATTGTTAACAAGCCACTGCAAGGAAGGCGAAAAACAGGAGACCTACTGCCAATAAGGTACCCCTGCAAAAAATTCCTTCCTGGCCCCATACGGCAACCGGGTATCACCTGCAGTGCCCCAGGGAGGGAGGGTGGGGGCTAGCTCCGAGATAACAAACCGGCGGAATGCCGGACCGGCCAGCGGGCGGGAGATTCCCCACGAGCAAAGGAGGAGGAGTTCTCCAGTCCGCGCCCGCCCATTGGACAAGCCCCCTGTTGCCGGGCAACCTCGGCCGGGCTGCCGTTCTTCCTGCCGCGGCCCGTCAGTTCTGCCCGGCAACAATCCCTCCCGCAGCTATTCAGCTGCAAGCGGGGAGTGCTGCCGCGACCAACCTTGCTCCGTCCTCAGGAGCGCGCCAATTTCCCCTGGTGGCCGCCTAGCTAGGCAGGCCAAGGGGCCTTGACGGCGCATCGGAATGAGACAAGGACAACTGTATTGGATTTAAACGGCCACACTCTTTATTCAAATTGGAATGTATGAATCAGCCTAGTGGGGGTAATTGCCCTTATGGCAATTCAGGTTCAGTGCCGGTACTGTAACTAACCAACTTAAACATAATGAACACTAGGATATGGCCTGGAGGTGCACCCCAATGCCATCTTGACTCCTCCCTTCCCGTTCCCTCGCGCATCGGCTATTTTCTGAGGCACGAGAGGGTAGGAGGGAGGCCGTGTCCTTCAAAACCTAGGTAAGGGATTGGTGCCGCCAGTTGGGGGACCGTGCCTGCCCCTGCCACCTGTGTGCTAAGCACCCTTCCCCCGGAAGGTTAGCCTGGTGCTGGCCGTGCCATGCCTGTGCACCTGCTCCTTCCTCCCCATCTCTGATAGAGATGACTTCTATACCCAATTTATTCTTAACCCAACTCTATGTACCGCACTGGACCCCTGCCACCAAGGGCCCGCCAACATACGGAGGACTGGCCCGTGCCCCACCCCTAACCTGACTCATACCTCCAATAATTGAACCAAAGAGGCTTTCAACGCAGCCAAATAACAGTCATTCCCCGCCGGGGATAAGTGGACTCCGTCCGGGCGATAAAACTCAGGTGATCTAAACATAATTCCCACATGGGCAATCGTTAGACCCCCTCTTTCTCTAACCCATTTTCCCACTTCTCTGTTCACTTTACGCCTAGTGCGGTCCACTTTCCTCTGACTGACCGCACCCCTCCATTTTATCCTTCCAACTAATTCTGTCCAAACTAACACCACTCCAGGAAACATTCTCTCTACCTCCACCAGGTCCCCTTTTACCTGGACCGTGAGCCCAACCCCTGTTGTTTGCGGCAAGTCGTTCTCGCCCAGGTGAATTACCACAACCCCGGGCGCGAATCCCCTAGCCTCACGATTCAGCACTGGAAGCAGCTGACGCCATCTCATGCCGCTGAGGCCGATCCATCGTATGATCGCACATGCCGATAGACCCAATTGTGTACCCCAAGACGATTGCCCAGCCGCTTTCGACGCCCATCGCACCAAACTGTGCCCTACGATCCAGATCATACGTTTACCTGAAAATCTTGCGGGACCTGGCATGTAAAGAAAAGTTATTGGGTTAAACTCCTAATGTACATTTTGTAGGCGCGGGATCTCCATCTTCCCATCGCCCTGATACCCTCTGCGGGCATGCCAACTGATGCTGCCCCTATCCTAAACGAATGTGAACCAAACTCTTGCGCAGGGAGACCAATGCTAGCCAATGCCCGCCGAAGCACCGCAGTAAACTGGTGCCTTGTGAGGGGGGACGTGTTCGCATGGTGGAACACCCCACCCCTAATTGGTGGGCGGATACGAAGATACTGCTCCATTGCTAATACGGGGCACAAAACCGGCCATCCCGCTCTGGCGAGTGCCACTACCTGACCCCTACCTTTCTGGTCCGTTTTAGAATACCTCAACCAGATGTACAAGCCCTGCGGATCCACCTTGATATCATCAACCGTTATGGCTCGATTGGAATTGTCCCTTGCTGTTTCTGCTACTAGCTCACTCACCCGAAATGCTCCAAAGAAAGCTAACTTAAATGCTGAAGCAAACAGGGCCACTTCGAATGAGTCAAAGCATATTCGGGGCAGAGCTTCGCATATCCGAACCAGCAAGTTGGGTGTGATGGGAACCCTATAATCACTTACTCGCTGTCCTTCACGGGACCAGCTTTCCAACATTCTACGGGCGAAGAAACCTCTATCTGGCGGGGGATACCCAGCCATCCTACTCACAAAGCTCAATGCCGCTAACTTGCCCGCAATGGTACTCACTGCTGCCCCCCTCCGCCGCAGTTGCATTGCAAACTGCAGCATTTGCCCTTCTGGAATTGGGAAGGACGCTGCCCACCCTTGGCTCGTCCTAAAGTTTTGAAATTCCAAGAAGGATCGGTCGTAAGCAACCCGAGTTCTCGCTGCTATGGATCCCCGCACAATGCCGTATAACTCTAGGATCCAAGGCTCCACAATTCCGTGGGGAAGGGGTCCGCTGTCCGTCTGGCTCCCGGAACCAAGGAGCGAAAACGCTCCATCTGGAAGCGAGAAAGGGCATCGGCTGCACTGTTGTTCACACCAGGGACATGTTGAGCAGTAAATAATATATTATACCGCAAACATGTCAAAACAAATGCCCTAACTAGCTTCATGACCCTCTGGGATTTTGATGAAAGTGAGTTTATTATGTGGACCACAGCCATATTGTCACACCAGAACAATATGGAGTGATCCGCCAATTCGTCTGCCCAGATCCAGACCGCCACCACAATGGGGAACAGCTCCAGAAAGGTAAGATCCCTAGTTATACCCAGTGCCTGCCACTCCTTTGGCCATGGAGCAGCACACCACCTCCGCCGGAAGTATACACCGAAACCTAACCCCCCAGCAGCATCAGAGTGAACTTGTAGTTCAGCCTCCATCAACAAATCCTCCCTCCAAAAACTCACCCCATTGTACTCTGCCAAAAAGGTGTCCCATACTCTAAGGTCCTCCCTCATTTCACTTGTCACCCGGATGTGATAATGAGGCAACAAATTGCCCCAAAGTTTGACATAAAGTCGAAACAAGAATGCCCTACCCGGCGCTATCACCCTACAGGCAAAATTCAGGCTTCCCACCAAGGACTGCAATTCCCTGACCGTGATCTTTGGTGCTGCCAGACATGCAGTTACTTTCTGCCTCAGCACTTGAACCTTATCCTTTGGGAGTCGGGACACACACTCAATCGTGTCCAACTGAATACTCAAGTATGTAATCACCGTGTCGGGCCCTTCTGTCTTTTCCGGTGCAAGGGGGATCCCTAACCTCTCAGCCACTCTCTGGAAGGTCTGCATCAGTTCAACACACTCCCGCGTGCCGGCACGGCCAATAAAGAGGAAATCATCGAGATATTTCTTGACCTCCCCGCCTGCCACCCGACCACCCATTCCACCAATGAACTAAATCGCTCAAAGGCAGAACATGAAATAGAACACCCCATGGGCATTGCCTGATCAATGTAAAATTGGCCCTGAAAATGAAAGCCCAGGAGGTGAAAACTATCCGGGTGAACGGGCAACAGGCGAAAAGCCGATTTGATGTCACACTTGGCAAGCAGAGCATACCTGCCAGCTCTCTTTACTGCCTTAACCGCCACGTCAAATGGAACGTAATGAACCGATGTGAGCTCCCTTGGAATAGCGTCATTAACCGACCGCCCTCTGGGGTAGGATAAGTGGTGTATCATTCTGTATTCCCCCGGGGATTTCTTAGGGACTATCCCTAATGGGGAAACCACTAAGTTCGGTATAGGGGGGGTTACAAATGGACCTGCTACCCTACCTTCTTCTACCTCTTTGTTGATCTTTGCCCTAACTACATGCTCCATGCCCTTCAATGACCTCAAATTTGACGGGGGGGACTTCCCTGGCCTAACGTTCTGAGCAGGAATTCTGAAACCTTCTTTAAAACCTCGAACTATGTACACCACCTCGCTCCTGTCAGGATGTTCTTTTAAGACCCTTTCTAATTCATCAGCCCTAACTGGCGTTGGGCCCCTTTTCAGTATTCCCCCCAGATTGGCCTCCTTGTCCACCTCTACCCGTTCCAGGTGTGTTATCACGTCCCCTAAATCCTGTCTGCCTTCCCCTCGCACAGGCCATTGTTGGGTGACTCCCCCCACAGATGGAACACACATGTTTGTATCTGCATTCACTGCGGCCACAACGACCGGAACGGGCAAATTCATAACAGAGGGCAGTTCCAGAGTTCTGGGCCTTTCGGCCCTCCCTCCGAAATGGCTCGTTCGATGGGGCTACCCCTCCCCGTGTCAACACGTGACCACAATCCGTCCGGGGTCCACTCACGTTGCCACACATGCTATCCAGCCACAGATCAGTTGCATGCATGTCCCACCTGCGGCCCGGTGTATACGAAGCCCTATGTCTGAAAGCCTCGTCGTAAGACAGCCATGCCCCGGACGGGCCGGTATCATATGCCCGACGAATGAGGTCTGCGTACTTCATCAACGCATATGCCCTGTCCGGGTATGCCTGCACCACGACTCCCTGATACACGGCCCACGCCAGTGTCCAGTTGGCCCAATTACGGTCAACTTTCGGGCGCTTAAAGCGCTCTTTATCCTTATCCTTATCTTTGTCGTTGGGGTCTGTGAGAGGCTCTGAGAATAACAGCGTGAAAATGTCCACATACTCACCTCTCCAAAAAATTTCACGCGTTTGCTGGTTGAGATGCGCCCCGAGTGGGGCACCCAAATCGGCGTACCCCCCCCTCCAAGGGGTTGCGGTGGTCTCCCTATCCCTAAAGCTAAATTTCCCCCAGTTGAAGAGTGACCCCATACCTGGAGTGCCTGCGCTCCATACTGGCCTAACCCCCCTGCGGGCTGAGTGGAGGCCCCTACCGAAGCAGGGGCTGTTGTCCAAGCCCCATTCCACCACAAACGCGGGGACTCCAACACCCCCGCCCCGCGTACTAGGCCACTTGCAGCCTGTTGTGCTGCTCCCACAGCCCATCACCAAGGATGCCACCAGGTTGACCACCCTGTGCCTGGCCATAGATCGTCGGGAATTGCCCTGAAGATTGTGCTGTCACCCCCGACGGCCCCCAGTGATAGCCAAAAGGGTAATCAATCCTGGCACCCGATGTCTGTTCAAGCACCCCTGTGCTCTGTGCAGCGGCTCCTACCACTGCCGTGTTAATAGAGCACCGAGGGTCTCTAAACCCCAACTGCTGCGGCCCCCATGTGGCCCCAAGATTGTACCCTATCTGCTGGCAGCCTGCCAAGCCGACCGCCCTTTCCACTTCACTCCTACCTTCCAGATACGGATATGGCTGCATCTGTTGTCCCACATGTGGCTGCTGATTGGCATCCTGCAGTTGGCCGCGCTGTGCCATCGGGGCCGGTTGGTAACCCTGCGTCATTGCGAGCAGGCCCTGCTCCAGGGCAGCTATCCTCTGGAGCGCTTCCTCAACCCCAGGTCCAACACAGTTCTCACGCTCCGTTGTCAAAACACGGAGGCAGACCCCCAACCCCGCCTGCCGCATGCAGGGATGGCAGCGGGGGGAAGGCCTGACCCCCAACTTGTTGCGTGTCGCCGGAACCTAATAATCCTATGACCCCTTGTTGCTTCTGCACCGGGAAAAGGGGGTCCTCCCCCCCCAGCTGATGGCTGTCCCCGCCATAGGCCGCACTCACCTCTCCCAGGTTTACCTCCCTGTAACGTGCCGGCATGGCCACTATACGCCCCGCCCTTGTCCTCCGACTACCTGCAGACTGCTGCGGGTCATCCCTTTCCCCAGCCCCCTCCTGAGGTGCAGGGGCCAAACCACCCAAGCCCCCGTCTGACACCAAGCCTGGCTGGGACTCAGGGGGACGTACTGCCGACTCCTGAAGCTCGCTATCACCGGGCCCCTCCCGGGGCATCACCATCCCCCCCACATCCAGGCGGGATATGACTGCTTGGGGATCCGTGCTCAAGCCAGCCCCACCTTCATGTGTGGCTAAATTAGTCCCTCCCGCCAGTTGTGGTCCACTTCCTTCTGGGGGTAAGCCCCATGCCCCGGATGGCAGTGCCAATCCTGTTCCCTCCTGCCATGCCTCATGTGCCCCCAATCCACTGAGCTGGGGTGGTGTGTCCCTCATACTGCTTGACTCTGGCATGCTACCAAAGCCAGGCTGCCTTGCTCCACTGGGCCCCACCTGCCCGGGCCCTACTTGGTGGAATGCCCCCGGGAAGAGAGGTTGCCCCTGGAGGGCCAGCCCGGGCACCAGCTGCTGAAAATTCCCCTGAGAAAGGGGGCGTTCCTGGGGGAGGGGTTGCCCTTGCCAGGGGGGTTGCCCCCTCATGAACTGCCCAGGTCCCGTAAATTGCAGAACCCCTTGAGGCAGGTTATAAGGGCCTCCCGCTCCCACTTGCCCCAAGACGGCACCGGGCCCAGCCCCTTCCCACAAACCAGCCGGGCCCCCCTGTACCGACGAAAGGGATCCCCTTCGCTGGGCACCCGCCATGCCCTGTATGAGCGCCTCGCAGCCAGCTAGCCCGGCCTGCATGGCTCTGAGCACTGACCCGTCGGCCCTGGATCCTTCTGCTACTTGGCCCGTCGCTTCAAGCGGGCGCGTTGCCTCTCCGGCCTTCTTCTTTCCCCGCTTGACCTTCACTTTTCCCATCTCGGAGCTGCACTGAGCTGCGGCTAGCTCCGAGATAATAAACCGGCGGAATGCCGGACCGGCCAGCGGGCGGGAGATTCCCCACGAGCAAAGGAGGAGGAGTTCTCCAGTCCGCGCCTGCCCATTGGACAAGCCCCCTGTTGCCGGGCAACCTCGGCCGGGCCGCCGTTCTTCCCACCGCGGCCCGTCAGTTCTGCCCGGCAACAATCCCGCCTGCAGCTATTCAGCTGCAAGCGGGGAGTGCTGCCGCGACCAACCTTGCTCCGTCCTCAGGAGCGCGCCAATTTCCCCTGGTGGCCGCCTAGCTAGGCGGGCCAAGGGGCCTTCTCCCACAATGCAGTTCTCTGGCTCTACAGGTTGAGAATGCCTCTCTCCTCAGAAATGGTGCAATTGAAGTAGCGGATTCACGGTCTGACCTCAAACTTGGGGATGAGTATGAAATACAGTTGTGGGCCACTTACAATAACCTCATGGACCCCACTTTGGGAAGCCCTGCCCTAAAGCCTCCAGGGAGAAGAAGCCATACATTTCAGAAGGTAGCTGGGATCCTGCTGTACTCATCAAGCGTAGGGGATGAGAGCCCAGCTCTGGTGCAGCAGGACGTGGGAGACACTGGGTGTTTACACGTTACGCTGTCCCAACTTGGCCAGGTTTGCCCTGGCTGTGCCAGTGTCACGGCAGTACATTTGTTCCAGGCATGCCAGATGTGGGCCCAGTACAAACCCTGCCTGGGGTGGCGGCTAGGCTAGAAATGGGGGCCTGGATCAAAGCGAGCCCACAGTCTGTGTCCAGCTGCCAGGCCAGAGTGGGTAAACCAGGCAGGAATGTTTGTTCCTGTCCCCGTCTCCTCCTGACTTGAGGGGTTGCCATGGCTTCCTGTAATAGTGGGGGGCGGGGCGATGCCAGGAGTATGGAGGTATGGCCAAGTAGCTGCACGTCACTCCGCACCCCCTCCCTGGCTGGGGGCAGTCACAGGGATATTTTTCCCCGCAGCCAGAACTCTCCAAGCAGTGGGAAGCCCTCCCCCTGCTCCCAAGGTAGGGATGATGTCCAACGTAGATGTCTTTTAACGCACTGACAACAGAAATCCCTCGGAGCATGGGCCCTAGAGAGTGTTGATAAGCTAACACATAGGAAGGGGGCGGGGGGGTCCCATTCACAAGATCCAACGAAGCTTAAACGAGAGTGACAAAAGTGAGGCAACCTCTCTCAGGCGAGGAATGTGATTCAGGATGGAGCAGCCATCAGGAAAAGCCCATGCACCCCGAGGACAGTACAAGTAGAGTTACCACCCACCTCTGAGTTTGACCCTGAATCTCCAGATTTTAACCCACCATCTCTGGGTAAAGCCGATTTCTCGAGGTTATCCACGCCTGGAAGGGGTGTGGTGAAAAGGCTCTACCCCCCGCTTTCTGATGTGACCCTGCCCCCTGAAGAGCACTGTGATGTTATGACATGCTGAAGGGGGTGTAGCCATGTCAGAAAGGGATGGGGGGGGGAGCCCCTTTGCCCCATCCACTGCATGATGTGACCTTGCTCACCTTTGGGCCAAAGCTTCAGGGGAGGTGGCAACCCTAGGTGCACGAGCCCATCTGATGCATTACAAGGGAGTGTTACTGATTGATCACCAAGGAAAGACTGGGCTTCCATATTACAGCACATGCACTGAGAACTTGCTCCAGGCTGATTAATCTTTTGCCTCTGCTTTCTGTTAGCATTGCCACAAGGTAATTAGCAAGTCTCAGACACCTTCCAAGAGCCAAAAGGCCCCTTTAACCACAATCACAAGCCAAAATGCCACTAGGGAAGTCCCCTCCTGCTGCTGCAGGTCAGTGTGAGCCCAGCATACACAGAACAAGTAGTTCCTACAGTTCTGATTGCTCCTGGAGGGGAAGGGGACAAGGAGGAGGAAGACTGAGATGATTACATCACTCAGATAACAGGGCTTCAAAGGTCCCTGTGGGTGGAACAGCTCAGTATTAGGACTGGTGCAGCAGCCCAGCATTTGCTAAGTTATTTGGTGTATGACACTCTCTCTGGCTCCACAGCAGGAGCGTCCACTTCTCCACTGCTTCTGCTCAGTGCTCTGTAGCACCTCTAGTGGCAGCTCAGGCTCCGCTCTGAACCTTACCCCATGCCCCCATACATTCTCGCTAGACAAAAAGACTACCAAACTCTCTTTCCCCTGGGATTTGTTTTAATCATCTGAATAGATTAGTTTGCATGATGTTTCAGCAAATGACCAGCAATGCTGAGTGAAGGCAGAAACCAAGGTTTAATAATCATGCTATTTCCATCTTGCAGGTGTTTTGTAACATGAGAATGGACACTTCCTACTTTCAGTCTCCAGCCTCATAGAGATGTGAGCCAGCCACAAATCATCATGGAATTGCTAGCAGGGCCAGTACCCAAGATAAAATTGACAGTGGGGAAAAACTGGGGAAGCAGTGTGTGAAAAATAGTGGTGAAACAAGCAGCTAAATTGTTGCTTGTAAGCATTTCTCACTATGTTGAAAACCAGGTCGGTCCTGGTACAAGTTCTCAGTGAGAAATATATTTTTTTAAATGATTGGTGCATTTTCAAATGGCCACTGAGCCATTTTACACATGCGTAAAATGGCCACCACCCTTAACCAAAATGGTTTTGGTTAAGGGCAGCATGTTGCACATGTGCAAATGGCTGCTGAGCTGTTTCACGCATGCACAAATGGCCACTGCTCTTAACCAAAATGGTGGCAACACTATTGTCGCCATTTTGGTTAAGGGTGGTGGCCATTTGCACACATGCAGTGATTCCCCCTCCCCCCCCAAAAAAACTCTGCAAAGTTTTCAATTTTAATGAGATATTGACTAATCTCGATATCTTGTTTCAGCCCTAGTAAAAAACCTCTCCCTCACTTAGATGAATGCACCCTCCTTGATTGACAAGGCTGCAGACTGACCTCTGAGGAGATGCATGTAGCATATAAGCTGGGGCAGTATAAGGACTGCCTTCTTTAGTCCATGTGATACCTCAGAAAGTAGGCCCATTGGACCAATGGAGAGTGTGCCAAAGGCTGGGCGCTTTGAAGGAAGTGGCACACTGTTTGCTTTCTAGTATGTTTATTGTAGCCATTGGTTAAGCGTACCGGTAACTCTCCCCACCTGGAAGCCCCCACTAGCAAGGGGAGAGTTAAGGTTTCATTTCCTTCTGTTATTTTTTTCCATTATAGACATTATTAAAAAAAATAAATTTTACAATACATTTGTTGTCATTTTGATTTAAAAAAAAAAAAAAAAGGAAAGAAGAGAGAAAAGAAAGCCACATGGTATATGCATATGGATATGTATATACATACATGTATGTAGATATAGGGGTCTCCATATACATACACTACATACGTATATAAGGAAAGGAAACTTGGAGACTAACAGAGATAGGCTGCCATCTGTGGCCTCTTCCATTCAAGACAGAATCCAAGGGAAAAAAGACCCTCGGGTCCCAAGGAAACGACAAATTAAAATCTTTGAGACAACCTTACAATGTGGGCTGTTTTCTTTGATTTAAAAAATGTTGCCAACAACAGGAGAAAAATATCTAAAGAGAATCCCCCACGGAACTGGCAAAAATCCTCTTTTTGTCTCAAGCCACTCAGCATTCACTAAGAATGCATGCCACCCTGGGTGGGGATACAGCGGTCATGGGAGGCTGTGGGTCCCTGTTCTCTGTTTCCTAGAAGAGTGGCCCTACAAGCACACCACTGCCCCGTACAAGTCTCCCTCAATCTCTGCCTTGAGTGCAGGAATTTAGAACACCAGCGCATGGGTCTCTGGGGATATGGAAAGCAAGATTTCATCTGAGTTGGGTATGCAAGCTCCAGAATTCTCAAGCAACCAAGTGGAATTGAGCATGGGGAGTTGCACTGGTTCCTTCCTCCCACTCGCTTCCCACAAATCGGCACAGCGATCCCAGCCATATTCCGTTACAGTCCATCCACACAATGGTAGCCAATCCTCTCACTGCTGGCAGCCACCAAAACTCCCAAAGGTAGCTGCATTTGCCCCTACTTCAATACACAGCTGTGGTACTCATGGTTGTGTGGGGGGGAGGGGCACTGCATTGTTGTAAGCCCACGGCTCTTGCATTGGAAGGAGGGAACCAAAAACACCTAGAAAGGAAATCCAAAATCTGGGAAGATTATCCAGTGCCCAGCACTTTCGAGGTCATGGGGAGATTTTCTCTTGCACATGAAGCGTCTCTCACAAAGATTTGTCAAACATTTCAAAAGCAGAAACCCCAGGAGAAATCAAATCAAAAGAGAGAATTCTTGAGTGTGTTTTTGGGTGTGTGTGAGAGAGCATTTGTATTTTGTTGGCATTTCTTATGCAACCGTCTTTATTCCTCCCTTATAAAGCCAGTTTCACAAGGAGGAAAGGGACAGCAGAGAGGATTCCCGCGACTGAGTGTTGGTTGCTGGATGCTTTCTGGTCAACAAAAGTCTTCTGGTCTGGCATAATATCCGTGGTCAGCTGTGTCTGCAGGGAGAAGACCGGAGAGCAGAGGGTTTATCTCAGTGACACAGTCGGATGTGTTTGCATTAGTAACGGAAAAGAGTGACTTAGTCTAAGGAATACAGGGAGAAGGGATGACCCTGGGAGGAAGGTTATGGCTGGGCAGCTCAAACCCCAGGCTCAGTCCTGACTGTGCTGCTATCATGCTGTGTGATGCTGGGAATGTCCCTTATTCCATTCACACAGAATGAACTTTACCTCAGGTAACACTACCCTTAGGGGGTAAAAATGATGCATGTAGCCATGTCTACTCCAAGGCTAATATTAATTAACCCCATCTCAGTGTTAATGGATAGGACCTGCCACACAAACTTTTACTTTGTGGGAACTTACCCTTGGCGGTAACATACCACAGCCCTTTTGCCCCTTAAAAACATCTGAGAGAGATGGCACCTGCAAGAGGGTGTCCCTGGCTGACCACAGGGGCTGCTAGGAGACATGAGGGAGGAGGTGGTCTTTCAGATAGCTGGGGCCTGTTTAGGGATTTTCAGATACCTATAAAGTCCATTTAGGGCTTTATAGGTTATAACCAGCCCCTTGAATTGTGCCTGAAAAGCTATTGGCAGCCAATGTAGACTCTGGAGTAATGTATTATGCTTGCAGCAACCCACCCCCAAAAGAATACAGGCTGCCATGTTCTGCACTGACTGCAGCTTCTGAACAGTCTTCAAGGGCAGCCCCACATAGAGCACATTGCAGGAGTCCAGCCTCGAGGTTACGAAGGCATAGGTGACGGTGGCCAGATCCAAACTGATAACAACGGTCAGAGCCTTCTCACCAGATGTAATTAGTGAAAGGCACTCCTGGTCACTGCCACTTCAGACACAACAGTGGATCCGAGTACCCCAAGGCTGCGAACCTGAGTGACCAAAGGAGGCTGGACCCCATCAATAATATGGGTCCCTACATCTCCCAGGTCACACGGTCGGCCAACCATCATCACCTCGGTCTTATCTGGATTCAGCTTCAATAAACAGGCATGGATCTAATTCACAACTGGTCAGCCACACCCCTCCAAGCACATCCTCCTCATTGGTGGACAAGCTTAATCCAAGCTGATCCAAGTAAACCAGACAAGACCGGGCCTCCTCAACCCCAAACTCTGACCCTGCACCCAAAGTAGCAGCACCCATGTCGGGCCAAATACAAGCGACTTTATCTGCAAAGCAGGTAGCAAAGTCATCACAGCAGGCCTCTGCCAGTGCCTCTAACTCTGGGCAGAGACAGCTAGGAGTTAATAAGTTATTCACCACCCCGAAGAGCTCTGCTGGATGCACTTTACAGATGCTATAACAGCAGTGAAGAAAGCTTTCTTCGCTACAGCCACAGCATAATCCCTTAAAACAGTCTATGCCACAGTTGGTCGGCTTTGGTGCGAGTCAAGCGCCACCTGCGCTCTAACTGCCTCAAGTCCTCTGTATAACAAGGAGACCTGTGCTACCGCGGAAGCAGACACCTGGTTGCCACCATGTCAGTAGCCCAGGTCAAAATGTCATACCACAGACCAACCAAGGCATCGACAGGGAGACCATTCAGATCAGTGGGTAAATCCCCCAGAGTTCTGGAATCCTATTGGATCCATTAGTCTCCAGGGGTGGACCATCCAAACCGGTCCGCCAGCCCGACGGGGTAAAAGGAGGGTGGGAATCCGGGCCTTCAGAAGGTAATGGTCCGACCATGACAATGGTGTCATAATGACACCCCAGATAACCGGAACCCGTTTCCAGGTCAGTGAAAAACATAAGATCCAACATGTGTCCAGCCTTGTGTATCAGGCCAGATATTGCCTGGGATAAGCTCATGGTTGTCATGGTGGCCATGAACTTATGTCTGAGTGACCTCAACACCACCCCTAAGACCAGCTCAACTAGAGCACTCAAGGAGTCTGCTGCATTAGAAAGGGAGGGGTGAGGGAGAGCAATTTGCAAGCTATCACCAGGGACAATGGGTGCTCTTAGATGGACGGCTTCTCCAGTGCTGGTCAGGCCAGCCCGCTTCATCCCCGGGTGGGCCCATTCATCTAAAGGTGGCCATGCCAGATGTGCAGGTGGAGCAGGGCAGCCCCGTCACCAGCGCTCCAGAACATCCTGGAGCGCCGCTGGCAGAGCAGGCTGGCCAAACTCGGGGCACCAGGCCAAAGTGGAGCCCCCCCCCCCCCAGTACAGGTCCAGGTGCAGCTGCCTCCACATCCATCTAAAAGCATCCAAAGAGTTGGATTCTCCAGGTTGAAAGTGTCGAGCGGATTTCTCCAGGCAAACTCAAAGCAGCCCCTCCCATGCTATAGATAAGGGACTCTCTATTTTCCTCTCCTTAATTACTCTTCTCACTGCAATCTTTAAATATTTTCTTTTTTAAAAAACAAAACTCCCAAACCACAACACAACATACTCTGTTTGGGAGCATCGATGTGGGGTTAGGATTGGTGTGGATAGGGTTCTTGTGATGAATTGTATTTTAATGTTTTTAATTGTATTTTATGTTTTTTGTAAACTGCCCACAGCCTTTGTAAAAATGTTAATTAATAAATAAATACATAACAATAATAATTTATAATAGTTTCTCCTGATACAGACTTGGACTTTGTCAGGGGCTGATGTTGTGATTTCTTTAAATAAATTTCCTTTTAAAAACAATAACAAAAATATTTGTTTGTAAAACTTATTACACTAAAACTCACTTGGCATGGGTGTGTGGAGACCAAGCAGTTAAGGGAAGAGTTGGGATAGGGCTTGGACATAAAGGCTGGCAGGGTAAGAGTTTGTTTGGCTTAGAAGAGAGGTTATTGTATGGATATAGGAGTCCTGAACATTTTAAAATTTCTTTCTCTTTTTTTTCAGCCCAGCCTCATGGTGTCATGCTCAGGGAAGGTTCCATTTTGGTATTTGTAGGTAAAGTGATTGGCTGTATATGTCCTTGACCTTTACTAGACTGTCTACTCTCCTATACAGTGTGAGTGCCCACTCAAGAAACACAGATTCACATCTGCAGCCTGCTGTAGAAGTACTGGCTGGACAATCTTCCACCATCTCAGCATACAAGTCCTCCACCCATTGAAGTCAATGGCAAAACTCCCATTACTTTAATGGTAGAAGATTATCCCATGAAACTTGCTGTACTAGCCTCCTGCCCAGCCACATGCTCCAACTGACATGGGAACCAGAGACAAATCCCTGCTCCCTCTCTCTCCCTCCCTTCCTGGCCACATACCTCTGAGAAGCAGAGACTGGGCTCTTTGGATTTGTTTAGCTTCTGTTCTTGTTCCTGTTGAAGAAAGAGAACAAAAGGCATTTGAGATGGGACATCAGGCGGTGGGTCTCAGGTTTCATGCAGCTAAGGAGCCGATCCCATGTCTGCAGCAGCTGTGTGCATCCCCGGCACAGGGTGTCAGGACCTGGGGGCGGAGGAAGCCCCGAGGTACCGGCAGGGACACCGCACCCCAGAACGCCCCCCCAGAGGTATTGGCCCCAGCGCAGGAGACGCCCCCTGCAAGCCTACCAGAGGAGAAAGCAGGGAATAGTACAGGCCCCGATGCGGGGACAGAGGAATCCCCGCCAGAGCCCCGCAGAAGCAACCCGCTTGTTTCGGCAAGACAGGGGGCGGGGTCAGGAACCACGCTGCGCCGCTCGGCGCGATTGCACGCTCTAAGGGGCGGGGCCAGGGATACTTAGGGGCAGCCGGCACACTCTTTCAGTGCCGGCGATCAGTATCTTGTGAAGCTGGCCCCGAAGCGTGTTGTAGAGACCAAGACGAATAGAGAGCAAGCGAGGCGAGAGTGAGAGAGAAGGAGCGAGAGAGAGAGAGAGTGCGAGAGTGTGCGGAAGGAGTGCGACGTGTGTAGGTGTGATCGTGAGTACCTGGGTGATTGCTGTCTCTTATACACATCTAGATGTGTATAAGAGACAGGACCTGGTCCCCCTGGGAGTCAGGAAGGGGCCTGCACACTCTGGTACTGATTCCATTCCCTATGATGACACGGCCCTATCTCTAACGAGACACGGTGGGCCACCCAATAACCTGAGGGAACTTCTTTGGCGGAACCAGCGTGTTCACCCCTTCTTCCCAGGAGTCCCTTGTGTGGGTCGAGTGAGCGGCTGGGCAGGTCCGTGGGCTTCCCCCCACACACTCCCCTCCCCGGGGAGACCTTACACAGGGCCTACAGTGCACACACAAACCATGCAGCAGCACGTACATAAATGTACTCGTGCCGTGCGTGTGCTCGTGGTAGTGCACTCCAGCCTGTGCACGGCAGCACATGCAGGACATGGGATTGTCCCCAATGTTGTTCTCTCCATTTTACAGAGAGGGAAATGGAGACAGGAGGGAAGAAAGAAACACACACTGATATGGTGGCAACAACACATGCCAGCCTCATCTTGCATTGCCTGCTCTAACCATTGGTCCACACTCGCTTCCAAGACCTGGAAGCAGCAAACAGGAATCCTGAGTAGGGCTGAAATGAGAATCAATTTGGTTCTTGCAAGAATCTCATGAGAATCGAGAACCCTTAAATTCTTATAAGCCAAACAATCTTGTGAGAATCTCACATAAAAAGAAAAAACACAACTGTACATGCACAAAGTGGCTGCTAGCGCCATTTTGGAAAAGGGCTGTGCCTGAGCAGAACAGCCCGGCAGCCATTTTGTGTATGCGCAGTTCTTTTTCTTGTTGTTTCCCCAGCGTGGAATTGGTGGCTGCAGGAGAGAGAGGACAGACAGATGCTGTATGCAAGACTGTGGGATGCAGCACACACGGCTTCAGTACATAAATGGAGGGAAAAAATCTCGACTGAGAAAAGATCAAGGATCGGGGCTTTTCTAGATTCTCGTGGAAATCGAGCCAAGAAGCTTGATTCTTGACAAGAATAGAAAGAAAAATGATACTGAGTTTCAGCCCTGGTCTGAAGTGCATTGCTCTATGCACTGGATAGCTCCCTTACTGGGACTGGGAATAGAATCCAAGAGGAGTCCTGACTGCCAATGACCTGTCAATGCTGCAGCCAGGAGAGTCATTTGCTGTAAGGCGTGGCAGAGCCTCTAAGATTTGGTTTGCCCATCTGAATTCTTCTGAAGCCCCTGCTTCCATTCCACTGTAATATCCTGAACCGGCGCCATGGAAGCCAGACCACAAAGGGCAGTCCCCACCTCACTCCCAGAGCCTTGATGGTAGGTCCATGTCCATCCCAAGCAGTAAAGCAACCCAGCCAACAGTGCACTGTAAAATCAGCCTGGGAAAGCACTGAGCAGCTGCCGTGAGAGGGGTAGAAACCCCAGCTCAAGGGGGCCTGTCCCCATGGCAAGGATGGGGCTACTGGAACTCTTCCAGGATGACTTCATCTGCCAACCTCTACCAGGTGCATCGTGCCCAGCCCAGACCACAAGTGTGGCTTTGTGGGGGGAGTATTTTCTCCCCTCTCCACTGCTGCCTCCAAACTCTGCTGAAATGGCACTCCTGTTTGTAATGGATTGTGACTGGCGAGTCCTAGCATCCTGCCACAGAGTGGGAAAGAGGAGGGCAGGGGTGCACATTGACTGACAGTGCTGGGCCCACTTTTCTCTCTGTTACATCTCGTTAACCCCCAGAAACGAGGCCTTAACCTCTCCCCCAAAGGTTACATTCCCTTTAGCTATCAACTTGGACTCCTCCTTCGAAAGGCCTAGCTCATCTCCCTTTATGGAGCCTTGTTCTCCTCAGCTGTCCCTTCAGACAACAGTAAGACTGATTCCTTCGGAGCTGAACTTTTGTCATTTTCCCTTGTCCTTGCAGAGCTGGCTTGCAAGGGCATCCCGACACGTTCTCATTCCAATCACAGGCCTTCAATTATGAGGCGGCTGCATTTGCATGGGGTAGTGGAAGGCCGTTCAGGGAGCACGACTAGTAGAGAAACATTAAGTCTCCCCATGTGCTCTTCATACAGTGGAGCTGTCAGAAAATCTTTGTAAAGGAGAGAAGAAAGAAAGGTGTCTCATCCTTTACTTTCTGGTCTGGACATCTTCTGTAGCCTCACTGTACAAGATGCTCAGAGTCTACCAAGTTCTAATCTCCTGCCTTGAGCTTAACAGAGGGTGGAAGAAACCAATTCAAAAAACATTCAGACAAATTCTGCCAATTTTCTTTGGCTGAGTTAACACCCTTTCTGCATTTGCAGTGGCAAATAGTTCAGAATGTGAACCTGTTTCTTATTATTATCTGTTTCTACTGAAGCAGCACTCATAGTTCTGTAACTGAGTCTGGGTCCCCATGATGCTGGGTGCTGTAATTACATCTGGTCCATTCTCAAAAAGAAAAACTTGATGGGAATATTCAGTAAATACAAACATGAAAAACTTATTTAAATTTCTATCTTGTCCATTCCATGATCTCAGAGTGGGTTACACACATGAGCAAATGCACATGTGCACACACAACAGAATAATTTTTAAAACCATCCCAAAACCCTATCCCCACATGCCAAATGCTTGGCCAAACAAAAAATCTTAAATTGCCTTTGGAAAATGCTTGGCCTTGGGCTTTGATGAACATCCAGGGGAAGAGAATTTCATAACCAGAGCAGCCACCAAGAATGCCTCTTGTGTGCCCTTATTGTATGAATATGGCACACTTGTGGCATGTTCAAGAGAGCACTCTTGGCTGGCCTCTGAGGCAGCAATGGAGCAGATGTTTTTCAGATATAGGGGCCTAGGCCATATAAGAATTTATAGGTCAAAACCAGCACCTTCAATTGTGTCCAGAAAGATACTAGAAACCAGTGAAAATTTCATCCTTCCCTTTCCCCCCACAAAAAATATCACTTTTGAAAAAGAAAAATCAGTTGTCCAAGGGGATTTGGGGGGCATGGGGGGGGATCAGCATTTGGCAACCAAAATGTGGCAAAAAGCTTATTTTTTTCTGGTTTTGAAAAAGCATTTTCATGGATGTGGTAAACTAAAAAAAAAGATTCAAGGTTCAGGCAAATGTGAAACAAAAAAATGCAAATGAAAATATTTCCATTTTTACAAATGGGGAACAAAAATGTTAATTTTTGGAATTTGTTAACCAAAAGAAAAGAATTCCACCAGAGAGATACAAGAGACAAAATAGGTAAGATGATCCCTTTCACTGGGCCGGCTTCTGTTGGTGAGGGGATGCAAACATTTGCAGCTATGCAAAGCTTTTCTTTCTTACCTGCCTGAAGAAGAGCTTTGCGCAGCTCCAAAGGTCACATACACCCCAACAGAAGCTGGTCCAATAAACAGCATCTGTGAAGGTTCAGAGGGTTATATAAGGGCAGGACAGGAAGTTATCCAGACAGCACAGCAGCTTCCTGGACCTTTGCTCGTTTGGACCCTGCTCCAGTATTTTATCTTGAAGCCTTGCCTCCAGAGTCCTACCCTGGCCCCTGTCTTCCGATTGCCTTAGACTTCCTGGCTCCTAACTTGCCTCCTATGTACTGATTCAACTTGGTTATTCAACTGTGGACTGCCTGATTTGACCTGGCATTTGCTCTGATCGTCACTTTGGATTCTGACCTCCTGGGTCTGATCCCACTTCAGCACCTGATAGACTATGGCCTGACACAGGCACCTGGTTGCATCATATGAACTACTTTGTTTCTGATCACTACTATCAGAGATTGGGCCTGGTTCTCCTCCTGACATTAATAGCAAAGTGTTAATACATACGGCCTCACTCCAGCTGCAAGACCCCACAGAGACACACTGGTTTGCTTCACCCAAGTGAATCCACCTATGCCTTTTCTGTCCTCCTCTGATGAGGTAACCTGTCTCTGGACTTCCCGCCTGTGAGCTGGACTCTGGCTGCACCCTCCCAACCATCCAGCAAGCCAGTGCCAAGGCCCACCCTTTTGGCACAGGACCCTGAAGCAAGCTCTCAACACTTCAGAGTCAGACAAGCTCCTTAAGTCTTGTCTCTTCCCTGGTGGTATCTCCTCTGTGAGCTTCTGGCTCAACTTATACAGCTGTTTTTCCTCAGCTGGGCAGCAGCTTCCTGCTCTGCTCCAACTGGGAGCAATTAGCTACCCCATTGAGCTGGGCTGAACCTTCCCACAAAGGATCAGACCTAGACACAGCTTGGAGCTGGCCACAAGCCCAGGGCCTCACCTTGTGGGCACTTAGGGTGCTCAGTTATCCAAAAGTTCATTGCAGCAGGATCAAGTCCTTGCAGCACAAACACACTGAACAAACATATTTTAAACTGGATTATCTGCCAACACTACAATGTTCCGATTTCCCATGTTGCCAACAGCGGCACAGATTCAAATGGTGCCTTATATTATACTCCAAGAGGCAATTTGTAATCTGCACTGGGATGCTAATCTTCACGGGAATATTAGGTTGCATTGGGCACGTCTTTGAGGAGTTGAGTTAAATAAGGTGCTGCTAGACATGACTTTGCAGAGGCCAGCCAAGATGCTTTTGTGGACTCAATGTACCTCAGCTTTGTGGGGTTCCTGAAAGGCACAGGCTGTGTAAGCAATGCACCCAGTACCCTGAGTGCTGCAGATGGAAAGCGGGCCTGCTGCTCATGTCAAGCATCTGAAAAACACCTCTATATGCGCAAACCTTAGAGTGGCAAAATGCAAGAGCCTGACACAGTGAGACAGGATGGCATTGCATTGCCCAGACTGTTCACAAGCTGGATTAGAGGAAACCTTCACAAAGTTTGACTCATCATAAAAGGGTATGAATTAGAGATGAAACGAGCAGCAGAATAACTACTCACAGGTTGTTGTTTTTTTATTTCGAGCAGGCTGTAGTCGACCCGAACAACATTTGTCAAAATGTCTGAGCAACCAATTTTTCACAATTTCGGTTCATTTCATTCGGTGTGTTTATTTTGTTTATTTCATCCATTTCCAATTTCCTATCCGTTTTTGCCCGGAACAATGAAAATGACTGGGGTAAAACTGGAAATGGCTGAAATGAACAAAAAGAACTGACAACCCCAAACAAACTAAGCTGAACATACCCAGTTATTTCAGCCTTTCGGTGCATGGCTTGTCTTCCAGCCCCTTTATCATCTTAGTTGCTCTCCTCTGAATCTTCTCCCAGTTTGTCAGCATTCATCTCGATATGCAGTGCCCCAAACTAAACACAATAGTCTAAACCACGCTCCTAACTTTTCCAGCGAGACAGTTTTATTTGTGTGTTATTTTTATTGAGTTATGTGTCACCCACCACCAAGTACTCTGCATCTCATGGCCTCTTTCTCCTGGGCTTCTATAAGGTAGCCCATTCCATGGGCTCTCAGCCTTTCTGGCTTGAGGCAAACCCCTTCCTCTAGAGTTGTCTGGCTTGTGGCCTTCTTGATCAGCCAGCTCCTCTCCTTCTTATTTTATTTTATTTTATTTATTTATTTATTTATTTATTTATATTTCTGTGCTGCCCTTCCCACAGAGCCTCAGTGTGGCTTACAATCGTAAAAACAGAATTAAAAAGCCATTAAAATCAATAAAATTTAACTGAAACCCCACCCACCCCACCCCTACACCTTACACCCAATTCCATCCCACCCTATCCCTTCCTGCCAAACGCCTGGCCAAATAAAAAGGTCTTACATAATTTCCAGAAGATGAGCAAGCTCAGACTTAGGTGGATCTCCAAGGGGAGGGAGTTCCATAATCATGGGGCAGCTACCAAGAATGCCTCCCTGCGCTCACTAGTAGTAAAAACATCACAGGGAGATGGCACCTCAAGAGGGCGTTCCTGGCTGACCTCATGGGCCATGAAGGGACATAAGGGAGGAGGCGGTCTTTTAGATACCGGGGGCCTAAGCCATTTAGGGCTTTATAGGTTAAAAACAGCACCTTCAGTTCTGCCCAGAAAGCTATCAGCAGCCAGTGCAGACTCTGGAGAACCAGCGTAATGTGCTCCCAGTCACCCCAAAAGAAGATGGGCCACCATATTCTGCACTAACTGCAGCTTCCAAACAGTCTTCAAGGGAAGCCCTCATGTAGAGTGCATTGCAGTAGTCTAGCCTCAAGGTTACGAAGGCATGAATGGCAGTGGCCAAATTTAAATCGGATAACAATGGTCACAGCCTTCTCACCAGTTTTAATTGGTGAAAGGCACTCCTGGCCACTGTCAAAACTTGACAATCTTGGCACAGTGGATCCAAGAGCATCCTAAGGCTGTGAACCTGAGTGACCAAAGGAGGCTAGATCCCATCAATATCAGGAGTCCCTATGTCTCCCAGGTTACATGGCTGGCCAACTCTCAACCCGGACTTGTCTGGATTCAGCTTCAATCAGCTCACCTGCATCCAGACCCCAATGGCAGCTGGGTAAACACTGAGACTGCAAGATCTGGGTCAGATTAAAAGAAGAGATAGAACTGAGTGTCGCATATTGATGTCTCTTCATTACAAATCTCTGTACGAACTCTCCCAGGGCCCTAAGATACCCATTGAATAGGAATGGGGAACCCTGCAGGACCCCATACAGGAGCACCCGAGGGGACAATGAGCCACTGCCAAGCACCACTTTCTGGGTTCTCCCAGCAAGGAATGAGTGGAATCACTCAAGAGTGGTCCCGCACCCCCTGGGCCAGCTCCCACAGCTGTGTCAACAACGCCCCATGATCAACAGTATCAAAGGTCACCAACAGATCTAACAAAATCAACAGGGTACAATCTTCCCTGTTAGTTTCCAAGTGGAGATATCAACCATGGCTACAAATACAGCCTCAGTGCTATGCCCCGAACAAAAACTCAACTGACATGGGTCCAGGAATCCAATAGCATCAAGATGCGTCTGAAGCTATGAGGCAACCACCCATTCAATAACCTTCCCTATAAAAGGGAGATTTAAAGACAGGGTGATAGCTGGCAGGGGAATCAACATCAAGAGATTGTTTCTTGAGCAGGGGACGGACAACTTCAGTTTTAAGGCCATCAGGCACCCTGCCCTCCTGAAGGGAGACATTGAGAACCTCAGCCATCAACACTCCCAATGTCTCTCGACTGGCTTTCACCAGCCAGAACAGGCATGGATCTAGTTCACAACTGGTCAGCCGCACCCCTACAAATACATCCTCTTCACTGGTGTGTGAGATCCTGGATCATTCCTGGGCAGTTTCCTGTCAGCTTTCAGCTCAGCTTTACAAAGGTCCTGCACTGTTGGGTTCCAATTAAACTCAAGGCAGAAGTACTTCTCCATCAAAAGTCTGCTCTTACATGGACTTGTCACAGTACTCTGCTACACTTCATTATCAGACAGTTTGAATGAGCTCTAAGTTATGCCCCAGAGACTTCATGAGGCATATAAGAAGATAAATCAGCACAGAACCCAAGACCACCAAGATCACAAATACACCTGGTGCACAGATGTTCCATATCAGATTCAAGGAGGCACAATTGAGGAAGTGGAAGAGTAAGTCTAACTTGGCTGAATACTTTGTAAAGACAGTGACCAAGCAGGTGAAACTAGAAAAGGAATTACCTCTGGCTGGGATACATTCAACAGATTAGAGCAATTGCCCACAGAAGGAAGCTGCTTTGCCTCACCCCAAAGTCACATAAGTCTCATGCTTCCTGCTCATTGTCACTTATGGCACAGAAACGTGGACGCTGAGGAAGAAAATATAAAGCTCTGCCTGAAGACAAATCAAAGACAGATGGAACAGGCAGTGCTGGGCATCGCATTGAAGGACAAGAGAACTAACTTGTGGATCTGGCAACAGACAAGGATAACTGATGATGTAATTCCTACCAAAAAAAGGAAATGGCAGTTTTCCAGACATACTGCAAGATGGGCAGATGAAAGGTGCTTCAAGAAGGTCTTGGGATGATGTCCAGTGGACTGTAAATTAATCAGGGGGGCAGCTGTGAATAAGATGAAGCAATAAACTGAGAGAGCAGGCAGGAGCCATATGAATGAGACTGGAACATGATGGACCCAATTGGTGCTTCATTGGGGGGGCCATCATCCAGCTGATGGACTGATTGTCCGGTGGTCATGAGTGCACCCTGCTGGAACCACAGCCATCCCTAAGACTGCTTGGCATGATGTCCAGCATGGAGGCGCCTGTCTACATTAACTGGAAAGCTGCATTAACATTGCGCTAGATAATAAAGCTTCTCCAGGTAGTGTTCAAATATGACATGGTTTTCTAATGAAAAAAAAACCGCAAGCCAGCATCTCGTCATGAGATGGGTGTGCAGTAACTGAATCAGGGACCAGAAGTACTAACATGGCTTTGGTAACTAGCAGGGCTTGCTGAACCATGCACTATGGAGGGTGTGGTGCTGGATGGGCAAAATACTACGGGGAGCTGATGTCTCATTTCCTATGGGTTTATCTTCACTTGGGATTACCCCTCACTTAGCTATCAAAAGCCAGCAATCAGGAGTAACTGTTTCCATGCAGATCCCCTAAAGGGAGACAACGTCAGCCGCCGCCATGGGCTCTGTAGGGAGTACCCACGGCAGGACCCCAACACATCAGACCCTGCTGCACCGGCGCAGGATTCAGCTCCTCCGCCCCCTGCCGCAACCCCAATAACAATACCCGCAGCAGCGCCGCCGCCGGTTGCCAGGACAACCCATGACAGTGCGGCACTGGCGGCAGCACGCTCTCAGCATGACGCCCGATCGTCCCGCCCCCCAGAACGCCGTTCTGCACGCCTGCAGACATACAGGCAGAGCTAGGACTTCAAAATGCCGGCGGCTCTAGCATAGCGGTGCCGGTAATCAGAGCTGAGAAGCTGGCCGCGAGAAAGCTAAGTGCGACTTTGTGTGATTTTATTGACTCTTGAGCTATAGTATTTCGTGTCTGTTTCCCTGATTCCCCATGTCACTGCCTGGTCCTTGTTCACTCTTCCCGTCCCGTTCCTGCCTTGTCGCCCCCCTGTTACTGTGTAGTGCTTGTGTATACTTGAGTGTAATTGGCAGCTGTGATTGTGAACCCCTAACCCTTTCCCTGGATCAAGTGTTCCCCCGGAGAACAAGTGTTCCCCCCCGAGTCCTCCTTTTCCTCCTCCCCGTGGTGTGTGAAAGCCCCTCTACCCGCATCCCCGGGCCTGGCCCCTGCTTCCCATCTGCCCTTCTGCACTACCTCACCTTTCCCCCTGCCCCCCATCTGGGTGCTTGGGTGAGTGAGTGGGTCACGCCATCCGTTTGTAGCTCTACGCCCAATGATGATAGAGGCCGCTACTCTTATCTAGGTATAGGGCCACCACTCTATCCTGATGGGCATTTTCTCCCAGGGCCTCCGTTGCAGAGCGTGCGACTGTTCCCCAGGAGTCAGTGGAAGGGGTCGCCCCTACTTTCCCAGTTTCCCTGCCCCACTGACAGACAAGAGCAAAGTGGGCTTGCCCTGAGCTAACTGGGGGTGCCTCCTGTTGCATATGGAAGTAAGCCATATGTAATAGGGTGGCTTTCCCATTCAGGAAGCTCCCTATCTACAATGCCTCGCCAGGTAGCTCCCTACCTACAAGGCCAGACCAGGGTAGCTCCCTAGCCACAAGACCTAGCCAGGGTAGCTCCCTATCCACAAGGCCTGACCAGGAAAGTTCCCTATCCACAAGGCCTGGCCAGGAAGTTCCCCAGCCACAAGGCTGAGGGCGTTTATAGACGATCCCGCTTACAAGCCACCTGGCGACCTGGTCAATGAGGCTGGCCCCATATCTGCGAAGGGAGGCCCAAGCTGCCTATCAAGCACTGGATGACCAAGCAGCCACTAATTATGACCGATTGAAGGTGGCAATCCTGGATCGGTATGGGATTTCAGAGGGGGCCTATAGAACCCAGTTCCAACAGTACACCTTCGTCCGAGAGCAGAGGCCAAAAGTCGCAGTCGCAAAACTACGAGATCTGGCTCGGTGATGGCTAAAACCCGAACAGAGGAGCACGGCCCAAATAATAGAGCAAGTGGTGCTGGATCAGTACTTCAATATTCTACCGGACGGCGTACAGAGGTGGGTCTGACGCAAACAGCCTGAGGATGTGGATGAGGCCGTGGAGGCCACTGAGACCTTCCTGGAAACAGAAACCTTGAAACCCACTTCGGGGGGCTCCAGAAGGGAAGCACGGTCCCCAGAATAAATCCGGGCGGCCACCCCAAGGAAGGACCAGGGGAGGTCCAATCAGAAGTTATACAGGTACCAGGGGAAGCTACCCCCGACCGTGGGAGCCAAGCCCCTCCCAGAGGCTTGGAGCAGGCTCCATTAAGGAGAAGCTAGAGGAGGCCATAAGGGCTCCAAGGGAGGACCCCAAGACACCACCACGAGTTCGCTGTTTTCGCTGTGGGGAGTTTGGCCATATCCAACGAGAGCGTCCCCTCATGGAAACAGACCTTACGATCAGGCTATTTGACCTGACCACGCAACGTCAGCCGGCAAGGGGAACTCCTGGCCAATTCATCAGGGGGCTCCTTATCAGAGACCGGCTCATGCAAGCCCGGTTGGACTCTGGTTCCAACCAGTCTTTAGTGTGCACCGAGTTTATCCAGCACCGTGAAACTCCAATGTGTACATGGAGACCGAAAAGAATATCCCGTGGCCTGGATCCCGGTACAGTTAAGGGGAGTTTCATATATCCTTAAGGTCGGGGTAGTCCCTACCTTACCTTGGCCCGCTATTCTAGGATGGGATCTACCCACCTTCACCCAGGAATGGCGAGGGGCCCCACAAAGGAAAAGACCCAAGAAGGACAAGGGGGGTGCTCCCCCCTCTACAACAGCCCAGGAGGACAGCTCAACTCCAAACCCTCCGGAATATGGTAGGAGACGGACCCGACAAAGGTGCCCCAAGGACCTCAAACTTGCGACTCCCTATACTCAAGAACAGGAGGAGCCCCAAGGCAAGGAGCAAGCCTGCCAAAGGGAAGTACAGTGCACCAGCATGACAACAGAGACCGAAAGGGACACAGTTGATAAAAAAGGTCAAACAGAGAAGCCTGCAAGCCGGCAGAAGAACTCCAGGTCACCTGGAGTGGAGCGGACAAAGGGTGTTCACCCCAGAGGAGGCAGTATAGCACACACGGCATGCAAACCGTTTTGACTGTTCGGATCTCCCAGTCCGGCAGCCCAGCAGGGGATGCCTCGAAACCCGCAGGCGTTAATGTCACCCAGGCGTTGTTGGAGGCCTCCGACTGTCTAGGAAGTTTCCTGGACACCTGCCCAGAGGCCAGACCTCTAGAGCCTCGCCCAAACGGACCCATAAAGATTTATGGGTGCGATTGGTGCGACTGTGATGTGGCCCAGACGCCTCGGGAACCAGGCTAATCACAGTATTTCTGTGAGCGCTGTAAGTGGACCCCGGATAAAATGCACCAGAGAGATTTTGACCAACCCAACCCCGGGCCGCCACGCCTTGTTAAGGAACTGGGGCGTAAGAAGTCTGGGAAGCGAGGACACTGAAATACGTAGACTTTCTTTCCCACCACTCAGCCAGCACGCACGCCGGGCAGGGCTGCAAACCCCTGGCTGGGTGACGTTAACCCACCAGTAATTGGGGAAGCAGCAGTCATGAAGTGAAGTTGCCCAGTAGAGGCTGGGTGGGTGTTGTCCGCCCTATTTTCCTTTCTTGGACCCCAAGGTCCCTCCCCAGGCCTTGGTTTTTTTAAACCGTGTGTGTGTGTGTGTGTGTGTGTGTGTAATAGGGTGGCTTTCCCATTCAGGAAGCTCCCTATCCACAAGACCTGGCCAGGGAAGTTCCCTATCCAGAAGGCCGAGGTAACCAGGATGTAAGGGTAGGAGCGTGTTCAGTAGGGCCAAATGGCACTGAGCATGCTCGGGGCCTATAAAGGCCTGAAGCTCAGTTAGAGCAAGGGGGAAGCTAGAGGAAGGAGCTCACTGTCAGAGCTCCCTTCCTCTCCAGACTGGACTTGCAGCCCGGACCCCAGGGACCCAGACTGGGCCCGACCTTCCTCAGAGGATCCAGACCAAGAACAGGTCAGACAGAAGGGACTGAGTCAGGGGCCCCGCAGGGCAAGATGCCTGGCAGACATGCTACTTGGCGGGGCAGGCCTTGGCTATAAGGGGAGGTTGGAGGCCAAGGGTGGGGATCCCACTGGGTACCCACGTAGCGTAGCCCTGAGAAAGAGGGGCGAAGGTCGTAACCGGGGGCTGCTAATTCCCCTGTGAGCTCTCCCACGCCCTGCGGGCTCTGGGAGAGACCCCCCCCGGCTACACCATATCTTAGCTCAGACAGGGCAAATCCATAAATGTCCTTCTCTAACAGTGGCACGAGTGTAGCTACCCCTATTGCTGGCTAAATCATGGCTAATCCCAAAGTGCAGACAAGCCCAATTCTCTTTCAGCTCCATCGCCCTTTCAGTTCTTATTACCCAACAGGGGACTGCAACTTATCTACTGATGCCCAATAACCCTTACTCTGCTGATTCATTTCAGCCAATAGCATGCAAACATGCCAATTATCCAGGGAGAAGGGTGATTGGGAGATGTCACTATGCTTTGTTGCCTAAGGACCACAGATTATGCCCTTGTAATACAGGTGTAGTGGAGGCTTTACCTCATTATTGGTTTAAAATGTAAATTGTATATTGAATGGAGGTAAAAGTGGATTATGCCCCTACTGCACTTTAAGTTTTTTTTATATTACAGCGCAAATGTTGTATTTTTTAGTAAACAATCATAATCCTGAGAATGTTCAGAATGTGGCTATTTTTGCTTGTGGTACAGCATGTATTAGAGAAGAGATATGATTGGGCTGCTTCATGATGCCAATTGATTCAACTTTTTGTGCTTTTAATGTATGTAATATCTGTGTGTTAATGGATATGCATGTTTTATTTGCTTTTTGTGAATAAAGCACGCGTATCCATTAACACAAACAGTTTTCACCCTTGTGGTATTAATAAAGATTGATAAAGATGTCACTATGCAGGGTTGCCACCTCTCATGGGTTCACCCGGAGATTTCCACAGACGAAAATGGGAGTGTCAGAGTCGAACAGTGAGAGGTGGCAACGCTAGTCCCATGGCTGCATGTAAGAGTGACCTGACCTATTGAACTGGGCCTGTCTAGGAATGCAAGTAACCAGGATTTTGTGGGACAAAAGGTCAAATGCATTCAAATATGACTTCTCCCCCACAGCCCTCAGGTAGAGGACCACAGTTTGTTCACATGTGCTGAGACCTTTCAGGGGAGGCAGAGGACAAACCAAGATAATTAAATCCATTTCACAGAGAGATCCTTGCTCCCACTGAGCGTTGTCTAAGTTAGATGTGAGAATAGGCTGAGACCACCAACTGGGGTTAGGCTAACGGAGCTCACTGACTCTACTGCAATCGGAACTGGTCCCCTAGTAACTGACTCCGGTAATAAACACCCGTTTCCATAATGGGCATTGAGTCAGGTGGCAAATGGAGCAGAAGATGCAGTAATGTAGATAGCAGTGTTATTCTTTCCCTTTTTTGCTACTTAGGAAGAGAACAATTCCACAAAGCCGCATCATGTGCTGAAAGGTGCCCACAAAGGCAGTGCCGGGGCACTAATGTGCCACAACTCTAGCATGAAATTGAGCTGCTGATTGTCTCATGGAGCGGTAACTAGAAAACATAAGATGTAATTACTCAAGCATGCCAGATCTAATTAGAGGCTGCCCAAGGGTGACATTGCTGCCTGCACGTGGACTCACCGGGCTGAGGAGAGAAGAGCCAATGAGACTTGCTCTGCTTCTGAAGACAAGAGCATCCACATGGGCAGTCAGAGCTGATGGTGCTTCTCCAGCTAACTCTGCGGATCAGGGAAAATGTCTCCAGATGCATCTCTTCGGTGTCTAGCACAATGGGACACTGCTCCCGATAAGGGCTTCTGGGCACACTATGGCACAGCTATGAAATGGTCATGTTTATCCCTCTCCCTCCATGCTGCACCATGAGCAATGCAGCAAGAGGTCCCCACGTGGCAGGAGCAACAGTTTCCAGATAGCAACTGCGACTCTGAGGAGGAGACCCTGGAATGGTCATTCTCTCTTGACAGATCTCATAGTGGCGAATATGACATTCCCAGAAGAACAGGAATCACAGGGGGACCAAGGCAGGAATCTCCACTCTGTAGGTTGGGACTGGAATTTCCAGCTACTTACCCTCTCAGAGGCTGCATAGAACTCAGGAGGTACTTTATTATTATTGGGTTAATACCCAAAAAGACATAATGGCAGCTGGAATAATAAAATGATACAGGGGCAAAGCTCATAGTTTGGAGCTGATGTTTCATGAGAATCACTGAGCCAGACTTCAGCATCCTGGAAACCAAGCCCTGACCTTGAATCACCTCAGAAAATGAGCTGAATCTTGGTCTGGGCCCAGGCAGTAGGAACACATAGCTAAGTGTGGCAGAATGCATGAGGGTAACGTATTCATGGCCCTGAGCCTATGAGTTCTCCAGCCCATGCAAAGGAAGAAAAAAAAGGCAAAGCACTCAAATGCATAACAAAGAATTCCATAATCAAAAACCCTCCGGTTTACAAGACGAGTTAAGGCTCTTGCAAATTCAATCATGCACTAAAAAGCATGGATGGAAATTGCAAGTTAAGGCTCGCACCTTAACTTCCATGCCATGTTATCAGTAAAGACATTGTACAGTCTCACATATTGTGCTCACTTACAACTTAGGCTCCATGCACCCACACTTTGCCTTCCTCTTTGCAGGTTGGGAGCAACACTGAAGCTGGGGACAGGAAGGCGTGAGCTGGCCCCTCACCCACTCCATTTCCTCTTTAAGAACGAGAGAACTTAGGAGTTCTGGTTCCCACCCCTTCTCCCCCTCTAATCTACTTGGTCCCAGCCCTGTAACAGAGAACTCAGGACTCCTGGCTTCCAGCCTCTCCACCCCACTCTAATCCAGTAGGCTACACTCCCGTCACAGGCAATTCATTAGTCCTGATTCCGAGACTGTTCTCCTCTCTCCTGCTCTCAACCTTGTAACAGACAACCCAGGAGTCCTGGGACCAAGTTGCCCCTCTAGACCTGTAGCCCCCACTCCTCTCACAGAGAACTCAAAAGTCCTGGGAAATACAATGTTTGTCTGTATGTGTCATATGGAACAGAAGTGTGTGTGTGGAACAACAACAAACAGGAGAGGAAATGGAATAAAAGGGAGGGAAGCTATTGGGAGTCAAAGGATAGGGAGTCAGCTATGGTAAGTGGGTAAAACAATAGGAGTGCTTCCTCACATATCTCATCAGTCTTCTGAATCAGTTATTTCACTCAGAATCTTATTATTGTACCTATTTCTAATTCCTCCTTTCATTCCAGCCACTTACTTAATCCTGCACACTCTTTGTATTTTTCCATGTCATTCCAACCATTCCACTTGCTGTATCTGGTGCTTTCTTCATCATTTCACACCCTCTTGCCTTCCCTATATACTCCCAAAGATGCAACTGTGTTGTATAATTTCACAGTCACTTAATTGGATGTTGGAATGACAATAGTATTTATTTAGAAATTGGCACTGCTGTTGCCTCCATTGTTTCCAATGGCCATTCCATTTTATTAATTTCAATGCATACCCAACTTAGTTTTAATTAAACATTTGTATACGACTCTATCCAGCTTCATTGAGCTCTGGGCGGGCAGTGGAGACTACTGGGTAAGAGGGATGGGTTGTGAGCCATTAGTCAGCTGTTCCATTCGTCCCAACTGAAATTAAAGGATAAACGGAAAAGAGTGGGTGAGGGGCCAGTTCACGCCCTCCTGTCCCCAGCTTCAGTGTTGCCCCCAACCTGCAAAGAGGAAGAGGATTGGGGCTGAAATACTAAGGCAAAGTGTGAGTGCAATATGTGAGACTGAACAATGTCTTTACTGCTAACGTGGCACAGACGTTAAGGCGGAAGCCTTAACTTGCAATTTCCATGCTTTTTAGTGCATGATTGAATTTGCAAGAGCCTTAACTCTTCTTGTAAACTGGAGATTTTTTGATTATGGAATATCCAAGTTTTTTTATAACTACAATGCAATGGAGAAAATTTTTCCTGCTGGAGCAGTAGACTGCTGAGCAGCATAACTACTATAGGAGCAGGGCTTAGAGGAGTCTAAGGTGGAAGAGCTGCTCCCTTCTGTTTAGAAGGTTGTTACTTCCTTCAATTAGCAAGCAAGGCGAAGGTGGATTTTTACTGGTAACTCCCTGCTTTACTAAGAATACAACAACTTTGGTTCGTTTTAAGCATTGCAAACTTCCAAAACCTGCTCTCTATGATCTCTCTAGCTCATGGCATGTACAGGAATCTTCCACTCTACTCCCCACTGTCAGAGCTCTTTTCCTTGTGCAACACTGGCCATTCTGCTTTCCATAAGGACCTCCCTCTGCACAGGACCCCCTGGCTAGTTCACTCCTTGTACTGGGCTCCCTGACTCTGCTGTGTCTATGTAGAGGACTCTCCACCTGGCATAATGCTGCCCATCCTGCAGCTCTCCCCCTGCACAAAGCTCCTTCACTCAGTTCTCCTCTGTCCAGGGCTCTCCACTGGCACAATTATGGCCATTATTCTACAGCTCCCTGTCTGTACAAGACTCCCCTGCTTTACTCCCCCTTCAACAGGGCTCTCTTTCTTGCATAATTCTGCCCACTCTGCAGACCTCCCCCTGTACTGGGTTCCATATTCTGTATCCCCCGATAAAGCAGAGGATCTGCCCCTACTCTCTCCCCTTAATGCCCTTACTTTGCTCCCTCCCCGCTCCCCCATAGAATTTCCCTCCCTTATTTATTTATTTATACCCCGCCCCATCCAGCCTCATGGCAGCTCGGAACAGCTTTACATAATTTAAACAAATAAAAATATATTAAAATACATAAATGACGGGTGTGGGGGAGGGGTTACAAAGACAATAAATACAATAAAAAAGGTAAGACCCACTGCCTCCCTGGGCTGAGGCTCGCTCTTAGAGTCCTCCCAAGAGGACTACACTTGCCACTCTGCCCCACCATTCTTTACATACCATTCTTACCTGGGATCCAGTGTAATAGACTATTTTATGGCATCTAGGGCATTTTTGCAAAATATTCAAACATTAAAAATTAGTCCTAGAGAGGAGTCCGACCACTTTCCATTAATTCTATCAGTTTCGGATAATATAGACTTTTTTCTCCAGAGGGAGCTAACACCTAGAGTGGCTGATCTACCATCTACAGCAATTTTGACTCGGGTCAAATGGACCAAGGAGGTAGAGGCCCGTGTGACGAGTTTTATTTCATCCTCGGAGGCAGAGGCATGTAGAGTGGGTATAGAGGACATGGGTAATGGTAGTATTTCCCATTATGGAAGCTTAATCAGGATGATGGCTCCTATCCTCTCAGAAACCAGGAATTTACATCACAGTAAACTAAATTATGCGTGGTTTGATAATGAGTGTCGGTCTGAAAGAACGTCACTCCGGAAAGTGGCGCAGGCCATAAGTTTGAATCCTACAAGGGAACTCCGCACTCAGCTCCAATATATTAGATCTAGGTACAGGAAGTTGCTGACCCAAAAGAAGTCGGAATTCCAGCATAAAAGTTGGGATAATTTACAGAGAGCAGTAGGTAACGGTGATTCCTGGAAGTTTTGGGAACTGATTTGTTACGATGGTCTAAGGGGGAAGCCTTGGGTAGTCTCTCAGATCTCTTTAGATCAGTGGGTGCAGCACTTTACAGAACTTTTCTCCTCTACCCCACCCGGTTGCTTTAGCGTGTCCATCCATCCAAAGGATTGTTTTCCGCAGTGGCGGCCAGTTTCCCCAGAGGAAATTATGGATTTAATCTCCCACCTTAAACCAGGTAAGGCGCCAGGTGAAGACCTCATTCCCCCCGGAATGCCTGAAGCACGCACCTGAGTGGTGGGCGGGTAGTTTGGCTCCCTTATTTACGGCCATTAATGAGTCTGGAGAGATTCCAGTCTCATGGCTAAGCAGTATTGTTCATCCCATTTTCAAGAAGGGGGACCCCGCCTCTCCCGGAAATGATCGTCCCATCAGTCTGTTAAGTGTGGTGGGAAAATTATACGCCCGCTTCTTGTTAGTAAAACTACAAAACTGGATGGACTCTTCCCATATTATGGAGTTAGAGCAGGCGGGTTTTCAAAAGGGTAAATCTACCACGGACCGCGTGATGGTTTTGTCAGCTCTAATAAAGAGATCTCTTGCCCACCAGAGGGACTTTTTTCTGTGTTTTGTCGATCTCCGTATGGCGTTCGACTTAGTCTCTAGAACACGTCTTTGGTTTAAATTACATAAGACCTCAATTGACCCTCGTCTATTGTTTCTAATAACAAAGCTACACTCGGGTAACACTCTTCAGGTACGTTGTTCTAATCTCAGCGGTCTAACCCCCAAAGTTCAGGTAACATCTGGTGTGAGGCAGGGATGTATTTTGGCCCCAGTGCTATTTAACCTTTTTTTGAATGACGTAATCACATTTTTAAAAACCAGAGATTTGCATGCACCGGTAGTTGGGGATAGGCTTATCCCTTCCCTTTTGTATGCGGATGATGCCGTTTTGGTCTTACACTCTATGGTTGGCCTGCGTCGGGTGATGGACCAATTCAGAATCTATTGTCAAAATGAGAGGCTCTCGATCAATTATGAAAAGACTAAGGTGATGGTACTGGGGCATCCCAGACGTCACAAAAACCATCATTGGACAATGGGGGGTACACCAGTTGAGCAAGTAACATCTTATAAATATCTGGGGGTGATTTTTTCGGACTCAGGCTCATGGAGGGTGCATTTTGAAGTTGTGAGGGCCCAGACTAAACGCACAATAGCTGCAATAGCAGGCTACTTCATGGGTCCGGGTGGAAAATTGGTACAACCAGCCTTGCATTTATTTAAGGCAAAAGTGATCCCCCAAATTATGTAGGCAATCTCGGTTTGGGATTTTGCTTATATACACACATTTGAAGCAATCCAAAATGGGTTCCTACGAACAGTTCTGGGTCTCCCTGGGCACCCCCCAGGTAATATTAAGAGCGGAAGTCTATTGTTGTACGCTAAGGCATATAGCCTTGCGTGCAATGTTGAAATACTGGCTTCAGAATTACATGTTTCCAGGGCAAGATAGGTCGTTGATTTCGTTGGCAGTGACCCACAACCTATTAAAGGAATGGAACTATGAGATGGTGAAGGAAATCCAAAAGTTGGGTTTCTCTTGTGATTTTTTGTTGGAGGCAGGTTACGCGGTAGCCAAATCTTTAATCGTTAAGAGACTGGCGGACCAAGAGATTCAGCAGGAGGATGCCCTACTAGGGGCCCAGAGAGCAGTCCAGTATTATTTTCCCCCGCTTTCTTTATCTTTAAAAACCAATTACTTAACCTCCTGGGGGGATGTCCAAGCCAGACAGGCTTTCACTCGGCTGAGATGTGGTGCTTTTTCCTTAGAAATCCTAGAGGGCTGTTATGCGGGTATTCCTAGAGAAAACAGGTACTGCGCCCTCTGTGACTCTCAGGAGGTCCAAACTTATAATTCAAATTTATTTCGAACGTGACCATTGGTCATTGTCCACAAAAACAAACAAACAACAAACAATTACAAAAGAAAGGGCAATAATACACATCAATAGTATACATACTAATATAAGTTAAAAAAAAAATACAAAGTAAGAGGGACCCGCCCACCAACAAATATAGACTCTCCAGCGAGCCTAAAATAAATAGCAGAGTTAAAATCAATTGTAATTTAAATGACCAAATTTACTCATAAGATATGCCTCACGGCAGCCCAAAGAATGAATTTTCGCCTCGCAAAATTGCCAAGCGATGCTCGCATACACCTGACACCTATTGGACTTGGAAGGACAAAAACTTCCATCGTGCATTAAAAACACATACCAAAAAAGTCATAACAGCCTGAGACACCTCTTTATCAGCATCCGCCAGGAGAAACCGTGTCAACTCATACAGAGAGCGTCCAGGCAAATGGACCAAAAACATAGCCAACCATAGTTTCCTCTGGTTGTCATATAGGTGGCATGAACAAAAGATATGCTCTAAACCCTCAGCCTCCTGATTATCAAACGGGCAGAGCCTTAAGTGTCTGGGAATACCGCCATAACGGCCCTCTCAGGAGGTTGATTCCCTTGCCCATGTTTTTTTTTCCTGTCCTGCATTGACAACCTCAAGGAGAAGATTACAGGATTCTCTCCCCTTTCAGTTGTCAGCTAATAACCCTATTTTTACCTTAAGATTATTATTAAATCCAGTTGACCCCCCGGTGTCCCGTCAAGTGGCCTATTTTGGATTGGCGGTGGCCCGTAGGCCCAAATCATTAATGACTCTCAGGTAGCATGAGCATTTGTAACCTGTATAAGGACAGAGGGGGAAGTAGTTCATGGTTGGAGTGGGGTATAGGGTAGCTCAGTATTGTGGGATATTTTAAATTATCATTAATTATGTTGTATTTACTTGTAAGATGTATTTGTACTGGTTTTTGTTAAAAGTGTTAATTTTGTATTTGTAATAGCCAATGGCTCCACAAATAAATTTATTACTACTACTACTACTCTGCCCCACAGAGCTGCTCTACACAGTACCCCAACATCTCCCTGCCCCTCTCCTGAAGAACACCCATTGTATCAGCCCAGAGCACCCATTTACCCCTCATTCCTTAGTGGGTTAGGAAAGTCGGAGGGAGAAGCGCTGAAAGAAGATCTATTTCATCCCACCTGTAGCCTCCTGTCCCTGTCTCCGGGATAACCTCTGCCCTCTTCCTGCACCTGGGACCATCCCAGGCAAACTCCAGCGCTCCGGCCCAAGCCATGCTCCTCCAATGGGGCATGCCATTGGAGCCGCAGCCCAGACACCCCATGTTTTTGGAGGGGGAAGGTCTGTCACTGAAATCCATGCGCTCTGTGGTTCTGGGCAGGCTTAGGGGGCAAGATCAGCCACCAAAAATGTCACTGCGGGATTTTCTAGCTCTGTTGTTTAGCCATCTCGACATCCCTGGCCCTCAAGCTGAGGCGCCTGCTGTGCGGGATCAGATCAGAATGACCTTCAGCATTTTCCCTTCCACAGGCCTTGCTCTCCTCCTCTCCCCATCAGATCAGCTCTAAACATGGCTTACCAGTCACTCACACTGCCCCCTGGGAGGTGAAGTTCCCTCTTTCCCCAGCACTGATAGGCTCTAGCAAGCAGTGCCTACTGGGAGTTGAATACTGGGGACTACAAGACTGTTTGCTTTTAAATAGTCTCTGCATTACACATGGAATGTTCGCAAGCACTCTAGGGATGGGCAAACGCAGTTCGGATGTTCGAACCGAACTCTCGAGTGACCGAACAGTTTGGTCGTGTTCAGATGAGTTCAGTTGAGTTCGGGGGCAGGAAAAACGTCTTTTCAGGGCCAAAAATTAGGTTTCGGTTTCATTTCGGTTTCGATAGCGCTATTTTTGACTGTTTGGCCAAGTTCGACCAACCTGAACTCGGCTGAACCGAACCATCAAACCCGAACTCGGGTTTCAAACTGAACGACCGAACCGCATTCTGTTCGCCCATCCCTAAAGCACTCCACACTCAGGATGGTCTCCATAGGCTAACATTGAATGTTCAAGATGTCATAACTTAAAAACTACTAACCAGATTTACAAAACGTAAACCAGAAGGCACAACCCACCAGCCTCCTTGAATTTTCTAAAAGGTTTACACTTCCTCCCAACCAACACAAAACCCGTTTACCCTGCTGAGATCGAGATGGTCTAACGTTTGAAAAAACAGGCTTCAAAGTGCAGTTTTCAAACTGTGATATGTCAGCTGTTATCCAACTGATTCAGCTGAAAATTGGACAGCATGAACTGCTTACTCCAGTGATTCTTCATCACAAATTTCACAACCCTAACATTATCATGTCAATTTTATAATTAATAGAATGTTTGGGCTTTATAATGAAGCGTGCAACAAGCCTTAACTATGGCTCCTGCCACACTATAATGTGGTGCTGGGGCCTGAGCGGCCTGGGGAATTGTGGGTAAAGGAAAATATAGTGTGGAGGCAAGAGCCCTGTTCAGGCTCATAAATCAGGCCGAAAGAGGTCTGAGTCTGACTGCGCCAAGACTGACCCAAGGCTGATTCCAATGCACCCTGGTCTCTTCCCTGCCTGGTACAAACTGGCCTGAGGGTAGCCCCATCCCTGCAGAGTGTCATGATGTCACAGCACTCCGTGGGGACAGGGCTACTCCAGGAAAGGGGCAAGAAATGTCTTAATCCATCCCTTTCTTGACATGCCCCTGCCTTCATCTGATGTGGCCCCACCCCTGTAGAGTGTCATGATGTCATGGTGCTCTTTGGGGGCAGGGCTTCTGGGAACCCAGACAAACCCTTTGGGTCCAATTGGGCTCAGTTTGGTATGCAGGACTCTAATAGAGGCATGATAGGGTTCAAAGTGGTCCTGGGAATATGCATTTGGGCTGGACAGGTACATGGGGGATCCTAACTATTACTAACAGAGAATGAGATGTCATGGCTAACCAGGGGATTCTGGGTAATGGAGAATGTGATGTGCGATTCTGGGTAACACAGAATATGGTACTGGGGCCAGAATGGGATTCTGGGTAATAGATCCAAGGCTTGTCAGGGGATTATGGGTAACAAAATATGGTTGTGGGAGGCCAAAATTCTGTAGGGCTACTGGACCCTTAAGAGAGCTAGCACCAGCATGAAGTCTGTGCGACCAGGGCTGCAGGTGCTCCAATAGAGAATGACTGCACTTAATTGGGTCTCCACCTGAAAAAGGGTGTAGTACAAGCCAGCTCTGGGGAGCTATGCCTGAGGGCAGCTCAGTGTAGAGGAGGTTGCTGTGGGAGCAAGATCTAGAGAGAGAACTCTTCCAGAGCTAGGCCTAAAGACTGGCTACAGGGACTGTGGAAGCTCAGAGGTAGAGTGCCTGAACTGGGGAACTGTGACAGGTTTAACAGAGAGGACTGTGAGACAAACAGAGACTGTATAACATGTGGCTGAACAGAATAAAACTACCTCAGTAACACTTTGCTACAAAAAGGGAGGCTATGCTAAAATGAAGAAACTAGTTAGAAGAAAATTAAAAGGAGCAGTTGCGAGGATTAAATGTCTTCAAGAGGCATGGAGACTATTTAAAAACACCATCTTGAAAGCCCAGATTAAACGTATACCACAATTGAAGTCAGGTGCCTGTATGGCTAAATGGTGAGGTGAAGGAGGCTATTAGAGCCAAAATGTCATCCTTTCAAAAACAGAAAGCTAGTCCCAATGAGGTAAACAGGGAAGACCATAAGCATTGCCAAAGTAGATGTAAAAAGTTAATAAGGCAGGCCAAGAGGGAATTTGAGGAGTGACTTACTAAAGATGCCAAAACTAAAACTTTTTAAAGTACATCAAAAGCAAAGCCTGCTAAAGAGTCAGTTGGGCCATTAGATGATCAGGGGGTAAAAGGGATGTTCAGGGAGGATAAGGCCACTGCAGAGAAGCTGAATGAATTTTTTGCTTTGGTCTTCACTTCAGAGGATATTGGGGAGATACCCATGCCAGAACTGTTCTTTGTAGGTGATGAATCAGAAGAGCTGTCGAAAATCAATGCGACTCTGGAAGAAGTTCTAGACTAACTAAATAGTAACAAATCACCAGGACCAGATGGTACACAGCACACACCAGAGTTCTGAAGGAACTCAAATATAAAATTGCAGATCTACTGCTGGTCATTTGTAATCTATTGCTAAAATCTGCCACTGTACTTGAGGACTGAAGGGTAGCGAATGTAACGCCGATATTTGAAAATGGTTCCAGAGGCAATTCTGGAAACTACAGACCAGTGAGCCTGACCTCAATGCCGGGTAAAATGGTGGAAATGATTATTAAGAACAGAATTACTGGGCATATTGATAAACATGGCTTAATGGGGAGGAGTCAACACAGATTTAGCAAAGGGAAGTTGTGCCTCACTAATCTATTGGAATTTTTAAGGGTGTAAATACACATGTGGATAAGGGGGAGCCAGTCGATATAGTATACCTGGATTTTCAGAAAGCGTTTGATAAGGTCCCTGATGTGAGACTCTTGAGGAAATGAAAAAGTCATGGAATAGGAGGCAGTGTCCTATTGTGGACTGGTAACTGGTTAAAGAATAGAGTATAGGACTAAATTGACAGTTTTCACAATGGAGGGAAGTAAATAGCGGAGTGCCCCAGGGATCTGTACTGGGACTGGTATAGTTTAATGTATTCATTGGGTTAGTGTGGGTATGGGTGGGTTATTCTATTATCCTCCTTTTTATGTCTTGTTTTTAGTTGTTGTTGTTTTTAGTGTTGATTGTAAGCTGCCCCGAGCTGCCTGTGGCAGGAGGGGCGGGGTAGCAAGAATTTAAATTAAATAAATAAATAAACAAAATAAATAAATATTAATGATCTGGAAAAGAGAGTAAAGAGTGAAATGATCAAATCTGCAGATGACACAAAGTTATTCAAGGTAGTTAAAACATGAGCGAACTATGAGGAATTCAAGGAGGATCTTGCGAGACCGGGCATCTAAATGGCAGGTGAAATTGGACAAGTGCAAACTGATGCATATAGGTGGAAACAATCCAAACTATATGTACACAATTAGGGGTTCTAAATTAGGAGTTGCCACTCAGGAAAAGGACCTTGCAGTCATTGCGGACCTGGGCTGGCCCAAGGGTTTGAGGGGCCATGTGCCAAGCCTTGCTGCGGGGCCTCAAAGGGGCGGAACCTTATGGCTGCACTGAAATTTATAACTTCCTTGCACGTTTGTTTTCAATCGTGTGTGCCCACCTAACACGCATCCCCACTCACCCCCCCACTCGTCCCCACGCACGGAGCAACCAGGAGAAACAGTGGTTACTATGTGGGTGTGGATGAGTGGTGGGTGAGTGGGGATGCCTGTGCAGCCGTGCGCATGCCCCATTCATGCACTGGACCCCCCCCACCCGGCGGAGCCATGTAAAAATAGCATGTGAGGAGCCACTCGAAGAAGAACTAGAGGTTACTTACCAGTAACTCTGTTCTTCAAGAGAGCTCCACGTATTCTCACTATTGGGATTCACTTCCTGCTCCGCAAGTACCGGAAAACCTCTTGTCAGCAGTTTTCAGGCAGAAGATGACCTGGAAAGATCTAGAACAAGGTGAGGGCTCCGTCCCTCGCTCCCCCCCCCCTCCCGCTCGGAGAAAAGCACGAGCTGCAGATCACACGAGAGCGGGAGTCTATAAAAGGGGGCGGAGCCCTCGCCACCTCAGTTCCTTCCAAACCCGTCCCTGGGAGACCCAACAGGGAGGTACCGAGACAGAGGGGAAGGTGGGCGGGTCGTGAGAATACGCGGAGCTCTCTCGAAGAACAGAGTTACTGGTAAGTAACCTCTATTTCTTCTTCGAGGATCTCCGCGATTCTCACTATTGGGAGAGTGAGTAGCAGTAAAAAGACATACCTCAGGCGGAGGGAGTCAAGGAGGTTAGTCTAAGATGGAGTGTAAAACTGCTCTGCCCACTCCCGAGTCTACTCTGGCCGCCAGATCCAGGGAATAGTGCTTGGTGAAGGTATGCACCAAGGACCACGTGGCAGCCTTGCAAATGTCCTGAATAGGGACTCCACGGAAGTTGGCAATCAATGAGGCGACTGCCCTGTGGAATGAGCACGAAGATGAGGGGGGGGAGAGAGTCTTGCCCGCCCGTTCATAGCACCTCCGAATGCATAGTAGGATCCATTTTGAGTGTCTCTGGGATGTGATCCTAACTCCGATTCGTTGGCCCCCATAGAAAATGAATAAGGCATCAGAAGGTCTGAAGGGATGAGTGCAAGTGATGTAAAAGGACAGCACTCGTTTGACATTGAGTGTGTGGAGAATCTGGTCCGCTGAGGATGAATGCGGTTTTGGGAAGAAAACAGGTAAAGAGATGGTTTGGTTTAAATGAAAGGGGGAAACCACCTTGGGGATGAAAGAAGGATCCGTTATGAGGTCCACCTTGTCATGGTGGAAAATAGTGTAAGGAGGAGAGGCCTGCAGGGCAGAGAGCTCCGAAACTCTCCTAGCAGAGGTAATAGCCAGCAAGAAAGCTGTTTTAATAGAGAGGTTCTCTAGAGATGAGGATGCCATAGGCTCAAAGGGGGGCCCCATCAGCATGTTCAAGAAAAGATTAAGATCCCATGGCAGGGTAGGGAGGCAGGAGGGAGGAAAAGAGTTGACCAACCCCCTCCAGAAAGTTCTCATGAGGGGGTGAGAGAAGAGCGTGTCCGTTCCAGGCGGGCATAGTCGAGAGGACAGTGCAGCGAGGTGTACTTTTAGGGATGAGATGGAGAGTCCAGACTTGTGGAGGTGCAACAGGTATCGAAAGACGTGGTTCATGGATACATTGTTCAAATTACAGGGCAGAGAGGCACACCAAGCTGAAAAACGGGTCCACTTAGCTGTATAGCAGGATCGCATAGAGGGACGGCGGGAGTTGAGCAGAATCCATGCAAGCTTTGGAGAGGCATCGAGCATTATAGCCTGATTAACCAAGTGGAGAGATGGAGCGACCATAGGTCGTGGTGAAGAACAGACCCTCGTTCTCGAGAGAGAAGGCCAGGTAGGAGAGGGAGTGCCACTACGTCGACTGAGATGGCCCGAAGAGTCTGGTACCAGGGTTGTCAGGGCCAAGCTGGAGCTATCAGAACGACGTGAGCACAGTCTACTTGAATTTTGTGGAGAACCCTGTACATCAAGGGAATGGGCAGGAAGGCATAGAGCAAGGGCCCGTTCCAGGAGATGGCAAAGGCCTTGGAGATTGATCCCTGCACTTGGCCCGCCCTGCTGCAAAAATTGTGGAGTTTTGCGTTCTCTCGAGAAGCGAAGAGATCTATAGAGGGGATGCCCCATAACTGAAAGAGATCTGCGAGGACAGAGTCGTTGAGGGCCCACTCGTGTTAGTCGGATGATCTGCGACTGAGCCGGTCTGCCAGGGAGTTGTCCTGTCCCGGTAGGTGAACAGGTGTTTTATTGTTTTAAACTTCCGTTGCCTGTTTAAATATTGTTGATTGTTTTAAAATTGTTTTTATAGTGTTTTTATGTATTATTATATATTATTATGAATTGTTGGAAGCCGCCCCGAGCTGGTTACAGGAGGGTGCGGGGTATAAATTACAAAAATAAATAAATAAATAAAAATAAAAAATAAAACCGCGTGCAGGTATATGTTGTGGCGGATGCACCACATCCAGATGGCCTGGGCCTCCAGGGAGAGAAGCGTGGATCTTGCTCCGCCTTGTTTGCTGATATACCACATTGCTGTGGTGTTGTCTGTGAGTATTAGAACGTTCAGGCCTGCGATGTGGTTGAGAAGGGCTGTAAGAGACCAACGAATGGCCCTGAATTCGAGAAGGTTTATGTGCATGAGTTTCTCCTCTTGGGACCATAGGCCGTGAACTGTGATGTGATCCATGTGCGCACCCCAACCTGTGAGCGAGGCATCAGTGGTGAGGGAGACCTGTACTTGAGGGGGATCGAATGGCATGCTAGTAAGTATGTGGTGCGGGTCAATCCACCAGAGGAGGTCGTCGTAGACCTCGGGAGGGATGGTTATATGCATAGAGAGTGGGTGAAGGGTGGGATTGTAGGCACGTGCGAGCCATTGCTGTAGCGTTCGAAAGTGCAGATGGGCGTATGGGATCACAACTGTGGTAGCTGCCATAAGTCCCTGTAGGCGGAGGAAGAAACGTATGGATTTCTTGGGTTTCATTTGTAGAAGTAATATGGTCGATACGATGTCATGAATCTGTCCATGAGTAGGAAAGCCTTTATTTGTAGGGTGTCGAGAACTGCCCCAATAAACTGAAGCCATTGAGTAGGCACAAGGTGTGATTTCTTGAAATTGATGATGAACCCTAGCTTCTGTAAAACTTCCAGAGTAAGGTTGAGGTGGCTTGTTAGAGTGTGAATGGACGATGCTGCGAGCAGCCAGTCGTCCAAGTACGGAAACACCTTCATCTCCAGTGTTCTTAGGTGGGTTGCGACGACTGCGACACACTTCGTGAAGACCCTGGGAACTGTAAAAAGGCCGAACGGAAGAACACAATACTGGAACTGCCAATTCCCTACAACAAAACGTAAGTACCGTCTGTGTGTGAGCCCCACCTCCAGGCCGCGGCTCTACTCACGAGTTTGGGCCCCCCAGCATCACCGCTGCAGGTCCCGGAAGAGTGAGGCATCGCCCCCGGGTGACCAGCAGGCAGCGCTCCCCATAGCGACGTCTGGGACGTTGGATTCTGTCGCGGCGCCTGGGACCACGCCCCCGACGCCCAGGCACGCCGCGGGAGTGCCTCCGCCCCTATTGCGGCGCTCAGAGCGTCTACGAGCACGCACGGGGGTGGGGCCTCCTTCCTAAAAGCTCAGCGCCAGCTCTGGTCTGGCGCTGGTGATTCGCAGAGACCGGCCTCTTGCGATTGAGCTAAGTGAACCTCTTGAATTTGTGAGAGAGCGAGGGAGTGTTTGAAGGCGTGAACCCCGAGCGTGTCTGTCCCATTCCCCCCAGCCTGTGGTGAAGAGTGTGAGTGTCGAGAGTGTCTGGTGAGTGGTTGTCCTTTTACCCTTCCCCTTCCTGGCTGTACCCTTCCCAGGCTGTGTGCCCCGTGCTCCTTTTCCCATTCTTGGGTCCCCCCTACCTCCCGTTGCACAGTTCCTTCACGTATTCCGCCTCCCTCCAGCCTATTAAGAGTGTGGGACTGGTTGTGTGGGGCAAGATTTGGCTTCCCTGAGTTCCCCGGCACCCTATGATGATAGAGGCCTGAATCTGTACACGTTCATAAGGCCACCACTCCTGATGGGCAGTGGGCTCCTCGTATAGCACTCCGAACCAGGGCTCAGTCACAGCAGCGAGGGGGAACCCCACGAGTGACCCCCAAACCCCCATCCCCCCGTGACACTGTGAGCAACGTTAATAGAAATGTGGAAATAAGTGTCCTTTAGATCAAGGGAGGCCAATCAGTCTCCTTGCTGTAGGCCAAGGAAGATAATGGGAAGGGAGGTCATGTGAAACTTAAATTTCCGAATATACTTGTTCAGTCAGCGAAGGTCCAGGATAAGCCTGAAACCCTCATCCTTTTTGGGAACCAGGAAATAGCTGGAATAGAATCCAGAATTTCGCTGAGACGGAGGGACCTCCTCAATAGCTCCTTTAGCCAGAAGCTCCTGAACCTCAAGTAGTATTTGAGGTTTGGGGGGTACCCCTGGAGCGGTGGGGGAGGGGAGTCGGGTGGAAGTGAGTGGAATTGAATTGAGTATCCACAAGCAATTATCTCCCTAACCCAACGGTCTGAGTTAAGAGAGGTCCACTGGTTGTAGAAGGGCCGGAGGCGGCTGTAAAAGAGGAGAGGACGCTGAAAAACTCCCTTGACTTGGCACTCTTCAAAAACACTGCTTGGGCGGGAGTCCAGTGGAGGAGGTGGAAGAGGATCTACCCTTGCCCCTTTGTTTCGAGAAACATCTATGAGATTGGGTAGAAGGGGGTTGAGGTTGTTGGTACTGAGGCGAGAACCGCCTGTTGGATTGGTAAGAGGACTGGAAGCGGTGTCTGGCCTGGTAAGGGTGGTATGGGTAGGAGGTAGAAGAAGAAGGCTAGAAGGGCCTCTTCCTAGTCGTACGAATGACCCCAGTTGACCTGGCAGTCTGACACATCTCCTTAACTTTCTTTTAAGGTGTCATCAGTGGATGCTGCAAAGAGCCCTTCCCCGACTCCTCTCCCCAACCCCTCCAGGGGTCCCCCCCCAAACCTCAAATACTACTTGAGGTTCAGGAGCTTCTGGCTAAAGGAGCTATTGAGGAGGTCCCTCCGTCTCAGCGAAATTCTGGATTCTATTCCAACTATTTCCTGGTTCCCAAAAAGGATGAGGGTTTCAGGCCTATCCTGGGCCTTCGCTGACTGAACAAGTATATTCGGAAATTTAAGTTTCGCATGACCTCCCTTCCCATCAAAGGGGAGGTCTTCTATGCACGTCTTATTCTCAGGAGCTAAGGCGGTAGATCGCAGCCAAGCGTGTCGTCTGAGAGTAATGGCCGAGGCCATGCCCCTGATATTTGAATCAGCAATGTGCATGCTAGCTAGATTTCAGCTCACAGATATCTGCATGACCTCTTGTTGGAGGGCCAGGATCTGGGCAGGGTCAGAGGCTCTACTCAGCTGGGACCATAACCAGCGTTGGTACCCGCAAAGGGCGGAACCGTAATTAGCAGCGCAAAGGGAAAGAGTCTCTGATGAAAAACATTTTCTGCCCAGTATATCTAAGCGTCTACCTTCTCTATCTGCAGGGGATGTTTGAATACCTCCTGCTCTAGACTTTAAGGAGGCCGCAGCTATAACTAAGGAGTTAGGTGCTGGGTGCTTATAAAACATCTCTGCTCCCTCCCTAGGTATCGCATAGAGCGAATCTACAAGTTTGTTAGTGGGTAACGCGGAGGATGGTTTTGCCCACACAGCCTTAGAAGGCTCCAAGAGTTGGTCGAGGATAGGGAGCATGATCTGACCTGAGTCTCCTGATCCCCAAATCCCCAAAACTGGACCTGACTGCGATTTTTTAACCACCTTGGTGGGTAAATTAGGGAGGGCAGAGGTTAGCCTTTTTAGCATGGTCTGGAAGGTTTTGCTATCCTCAGTAGAGAGGGCAGACATGGGGTCAGAGATGGCATCGGGAGGGGGAGGGGAGATCGTCTCATCCTCTTCTTGAAGAGAAGATGAGGAAGATACCAAGGCAGAGCACCCAGAGAAGGTTTCTAGCTTGGGGGGAGGAGCAGCTGGGGCTGCAACAGAGGCAGGCGCATCCATAGATGATATTGGGGGAGCCAGCAAAGAATCAAGAAGTGAGAGCCCCCTCAGTGGGTCTGACCTTGCTATGGAAGAGGCGTGTTGTAACAATGGCGCTGTCTGCACCGCTGGAACCATTGCCGGTACTGCTGGCACCACCGGCACCGTGGCTTTCCCGAGACCCCGATGGCATGGCTGCTTTGGTGGAGCAGGGGTGGGTGGCAGCGGGGGAGAGTCAGGTGGAGCTCTGGAGATCGTAGCTGTGGCACGGGAGGTAAGTACTGGTGGGCAGGCTGGTAGCGGGTCTGTTGAAAAAAACGGGAAGTCTCTATTTGGAGGGTGTGGTGATCTACTTCGGGAGCTGTGCCAGCTGTACCGGTAATCCATGTGCCCGTAGTCCTGAAATCTGGTGTACTCATCGTGGTGGTACCGTGCATCTCTGTGAGGGGAGTAGCAGGAGCACGGCGATTGGGAATGCTGGTCCCTGTAGGGGTGAAATGGTTTTCCGCGGTGTACGTCACGGAGGTCACGTTCGCTTAGGAGTTCTAGCTCCGAGGCGTTCTCCCCGTGTACAGATCCGGAGCGGGACCGATGGTGCCGGTGATACCAAGTCTGGGAAGCCGTTGGGGAGTGCCCCAGATGGTCGGTTGTAAGGAGCGGGGCTTGCGACATTTGTTGAGTCAGCGGTACTGGTGGTGGTACCGGTGTGGTTAAAGCAGGCGGAACCTGCAGTACCGGGTGTGAGCAGAGCAAGCGGCTGAGACGCCGAAACCAGTTCAGAAAAGACAGTCTCAACCTGGAGCAGACGGGTTGGGACCGTTGCATCCGCACTAAGGGATCTTTTTTTCTTCTTCTTATGCTCCCCTTGCTGCCGGGAGTGACGCTCTTTGGTTGGAGCGGAACCGGCAGTGACAGGCTGCGTGTGCAAGGGAGAACTCGCCGCGGCACCGGGCACTTCAGGTACCGTTGGTGCAGGTAGCGGTGCCGAAGCTCTCTCCACAGACTCCAGGGTCTGGAACTGCGCGGCAGAAGATGTGGGCAGATCCATGGGGGCTAGGTGAGAAGAGAGCGCAGAGGCCCGTCTTCACCCCCCTGAAGAGCTTTCCTAGTGAGGCTCTCCTGCAGGTTCTAGTATTATGGCCCTCTCCAAGACAGGCCAGACAAAGCTCGTGAGTGTTACTCACGGAAAGCGTGGCTGGGCAGGAAGTGCACCGCTTGAAGCCCGGCTGCTTGGGCATGCTTCACCGGCATGAGGGAAGGCGGTAAGCCCCAGGGGAGGCCCCACGGGGGGTGGGGGAGCCCAACCGCAATAGTCGTTGGTTCTATATTTCTTTGTATTATCTTCTTTTCTAATCTTCTTTCTTCTTTTCAGGAACAAACTACTGACGGTGCTGAAAAACACAGAGGTCTTCCAACGCGGCATGGTTGGAAGGAACTGAGGCAGCAAGGGCTCCGCCCCCTTTTACAGACTCCCGCTCTCGCACGATCTAAATCCCACGCTTTTCTCTGAGTGGGAGGGGGGAGGGAGGGACAGAGCCCTCACCTTGTTCTAGATCTTTCCAGGCCATCTTCTGCCTGGAAACTGCTGACAAGGGGTTGGAAGTGAATCCCAATAGTGAGAATCGCAGAGATCCTCAAAGAGGAACAGAAGGTTGCTACCTTGTAAATAAGGTTCTTTGAGATGGCTCCGAACATTCTCACAACACCCTCCCCTCCAGCCTTGCAATAACAAGGCATTCAGCACTGGGGTTGGGTGGGTGCCCAGGGATTTCAAAAAATGGGACACTGAGCCTGGCCAGGAGAATGCAGCACCAGCAATTAGCTACGGCCACATAGAAATGCCCAGCCAGTCTGGGCCCGTGCATACCCATAACAAAAAAGAGGAAAATGAGACAGCCCTCTTACCTGAATGGATGTGCAAGTGGTGATCACACTGGTATCGAAGATGGTGTTGCTGTCATTGATATCATCTGGCAAAGGGGGGCTCTCATTCGAAGTCTTGGTGGCCAATGTGATGGGAGGTGAGGGATTCTTGGGGGTCAGACTGACATCTGTGCCATTGCCAAAGGCCTGGATGGCGTTTCCTAGGAGTGAAAAGAGAAATGAGTCACTGGGGAATGGGGTTCTATGGTCACATTATGCATGCACAGATCACAGGACGTGTGTGTTTGTGTAGCACTCAGCACAATGTCTCTTCTGCAAAAGGTACACCCTGGAGAAACTTAGCATCAGGACCCATTCCCCCATAAACACAGAGTGCTTGGTTACAGAGGGGAAATGAGGAACCATGGCCATGTGATTACACTCTCACTGGTATACCCTCACAGTTCTTTCCTCAGGCTTTTACCCATTTCCCATATCCTTCCATCTAGTCAAAAGTAGCCTCCTCTTCTGCTCCAGCTGGGAGCAATTAGCCACCCAAGCTGGCTGGGCTGTGCCTCTTCTCACATGGTCACAACCTGCAGTGGCACTGGGTCTGTGCCTGACCCTGAAAATACTCAGGGGGCAATTTGCAACTCCCCCTGCAAAGTGCCTGTAGTAAGGTGCAGCTATTTCCTGTAAGTCTTTGCAGACTCGGTCCCCAAATTACTCCAGTCAGGGTTTCTCTGTTACTGCCATTTTATTTCCAGTACTGATTCAATATGGTGAGTCCCTGGTCAGGGCTCCCAGCCAACTTCTGGTCCCTGGTCCCCTTAGCTCCCAAGGCCAGACCTTGGAGAGCTCCCAGCACACTCTGGCCAGGTTTCACACGTGCTTCTTGCTTGGCCTGCTGCAGGACACTACAAGAGTTCTAGTGCAGTGGTGGGGGAATCTTTTCTGTCCTGGTGGTCACATTGAAAATTAGTACGAGCTCTGAGGGCCACATAGAGGTTGGGGATGGGGGTGCTTAATGGGTGTATTCAAGAAAAGGAGAGCCCAGATCATGGATCTGGGCTCTGTATTTGTCCCCTACCCTTGTGTGCATGCCCTCCTCTCTGCACCATTATCCTGAGCTCAATTATTCAGTGCTTGGGGGTAGAGACTGGAACCAGGAGCCAGATCCAGGTACTGGAAAGGGGCCACATAAAAACTTTCAGAGGGCCGCATTTGGCCCCCGGGCCTGAGGTTTCCCATCCCTGTTCTAGTGCCTGCTGCTCTTACAGCCCTCAGAGGAGGCAGGTCTAAGGTAATGAGCAGGCCCTCTCAAAGGGGCCATCACTTTTTCTGTCACAGTGCCCTACTTTCCCCCACCCTCCATTCCTGTAGTCCAGACGAAAAGAAAGAGGAATGTAGAACAAAGGAGAATAAAATAGTGAGAGCCCTATATTGCCAGTGTTTGAAGGCACAGGCTTCAGGATTATACAGCCCATCGTGGCCAGGATGGGAAAGCAGGTGCTCAAGATGCGTCTTTCTGGAATATCAGTGGGATGAGTGCAGCAGAGCTGCTAACTTAAGTGGCTTCCATTCATTATCTGAATGCCAGCTGTAAGCTCATTGTGCAACACAGCTATGTCTGTCATAAGAATGAGATGGGGCCAGGCATGCTGGGTCCAAGTATCTCTACCCACCACAAGGGCAATGAGTTTAGGCTGATCTCAGTCCAGACTTCAGCAGCTGTCAACAGAACTGTGAAATCTGACAGGAAATGGCCATCTCTGGAGAGGCTCAGACTGGAGATAGAGGGGGTGTAGAAGATCCAGGCTTGACAAGCATCACGTGTGATGCTCATGCATCTGGCAGCTCCGTCACGCCTGCCCGCACGCTGACAAAATGTCACATGGATACACGAGACAGACAGATGAACTGTGAGCTAGGACACCATCCAAGAGCTTCCACTCACTGCTCCTAGCAGAGCCACACAGGGAGAGATGAGAGTGGCCAGATCTCACTCTGTGCCTTTCCCTAACCAATCAGGAGGGCTTTGGGAGCAGGGCTGGCCTTCACAGCATTGCCTTTGTTGGGAGGGGTCACACCTTAGGTACTCTGCAAAGACAAGAGGTCTTAACTGTCCTACTTTTGATACACATCTTGAGCACTGAGCATATGTAAAACAGAGAGGGATTGGGACATTAGGGGAGGCCACGTCTCGCAGTTTTGACCCTGACACTCCCATAAGCCATAATGGAAGTGTCAGGGTCACACCACAAGAGGTGGCAGCCATCAGGGACATGTCGCCTTTACTCTAGGGTACGGGGGCAGTTCCCTCCTTAATTTTGGTCCCCGGTGATCCCCGCCCCCATGCTACTTTGTTTTCCATTTAAGTTTTTGGGAAGCTGGACAAATCAATGGCTCTGCTGCCATTTTGTGAGGTCAGGGGTAGGGCTTTGAGCAGTCAAGGGGAGGTGCTGTCCTCTCCATTTTGAATAGTTACTCCATTGGTGCAGAGTAATGTCTGTGAGGTTTTTTGTTCTGTTCAATATGAAAAAGGGCATGGTGATGCCATAGAATTGTATGGTTGGAAGGTTCTTCAAAGGTCGTCTAGCCCAACCTTCTGATCCAAGGCAAGATGTCCTACATCATAGCTTTCTCTTCTATGGGCCACTTTTATAATTAGCACAAGCTCTGAAAGTTGAATAAGACATTAAGACTGCTTTCCAACATTACATGAGGGGTGGAACTTGCGTAATCACGACTACGACTGTAATTGCAGGGAGTAGTGCCCGTGAGAATGCACTAATCCCCTTTTATCACATGAGAACACTCACACATTACCTAGTCTCCAAAGGTAACCTTTCCGAGGATGCATATTCTCATGTGACAAAGGGGGATTAGTGCATTCTCACAGACGCGAACCCTGCAATTACAGAGCCGTGGTTGCGATTGCGCAAGTTCCCACCCTCCCTTCCATGTAATGTTGGAAAACAGTCTTAGGCCGTTTTCAGACGAGCGCGGCGGCGCCCGCGCTTGTTTCTTTAAAAAGCCGGCAGCCCGTTCTACACGAGACGCTGCCGCCGAATACGCGCATGCGCGGCCGACGCGCATCCATTTCCGGGCGCGAACTGACCGGGTCGGCGATCGAGGCTGGTCATACGCGGCCGGAAATGGATGCGCGTCGGGCCGCACATGCGCGTATTCGGCTGCAGCGTCTCTTGTTGAATGGGCTGCCGGCTTTTTTGAAAACAAGCGCGGGCGCCGCCGCACTCGTCTAAAAACGGCCTTAGTGCATTCTCACAGGTGCTGATCCCCATAATTACAGAGCTGCAGGCGCAAGCCCATAAGTTCCCCACCTCACATAATGTCAGAAAGCAGCCTGAGTGTTTAAGGTGTGCTCAGGAGGGGGGAGCGAAGAGGAGGGCCCAGATTTAGGATCAGTGCCATGGATCCATCCCCTATTCTCAAATGCATACCCTCAGCTCTATTCCCTCCCCTGGAGCTCACTCTTACAGTGCTTGAGGGGAAGCACTGGCTCCACCAAAATCCATCAGATCCAGGAATTGGAAAGAGGCTAAGCAAAAACCACCTATGGGTCAGATTTGGCCCACGGACCAGAGATTCCCTACTCCTGCCCATATTCTACAACCTCCCTAGACAAGCAATTCCAACTGCATTTCAGTTAGTTTTCCCTAATATTGAACCAAAATCTCCCTTTCTCCAATTTAAGCCCATTCCCTCTTATCCTATCTTCTATGGCATCCATCTCATTTGTGGCACCTTTTAGACATTTCAAAACTGCTTTCGCATTCCCCCTCACTCTTCTTTTCTCTGCTCTCCAGAGTTTTCTGGTGGGAATGCATGCCAGTCAACATGGAGGGCACAGGAAATGTCCTGCAAGGCCAGGCTGGAGCACAATGCCAGAGCAGTCTGGACCTGCCTCCTGCATGCTTGTTCCCTCTGACATGGACACTGTGAGCCTGCAGATTCGGGGATGGGGGGAGTGGCACTGCCAACTATGAGGGCAAGACAGCTTGATGGCAGGAATTTCAGATGATTACAGTGAATAATAACTAATTAAAGGGACAAAATTACAACAAATAATTGGAACAATTAAGCTTATGGCACCCGGCAGGCAAGGGCCTTTTTCATCAAGGGGGCGTTTGTTGGTAGCATCTGTACAGCAGTAAGGGTTCCCAAAACACCCCGCTGCATAACAATTACCGCAGATCCAAAAACAAGCCTGGGCCAGGAGGATTTTCTATACATCATACATGCGCAATGACAGCCAGACCACAGCAGTCAGTGACTCAAGATAACATATGCCTTCAGTGCCCCCTGCTGGAAAAGCCAGCAGCACAGTAGCTGTAAACTCCCAGTGCTGCTGAAATGTTCCCTAAAGCGCTTCCAGATGACTTGGTCCCTCATATCTAGCACTTTCATTCCTGCAGCTCCGCCTGACGGGAAGATTAGAGCAGCTGGGAGCTCCTTCCCTAGGAGTACTGGGACTGGAGTAACTGGGAGCCCCCCACAGAGAGCACTCCTGCACTCTTCTCTATCATGTCCTGCTAGGAGGAGAACTGGGACTGGAGTGACAGGGAGCTCCCCACAGCCAGTGCTCTTAACTGGCTCCCTGCAGTAACTACGAGTCCCCTGACTGCTAGCTCTACTGCCCTGCTCCCTGTTTGGGCTGGAATAGCTGGTAGTGCCCCCTGCTTAGATAATTGTATCTGGGGGCTCCCCACAGCCAGTCCTACTTCCCCCTGCCGTGTCTGTCCTAGCAGAGGGCTCCTCAACAGCTGCTGCTCCTGCCCCACTCCCTGCAGCCCCTGGGACAAATTCAAACTGCTCAAACAGAGCCTGCCACCTGGGCAAAGTGAGGTGCCTTACGGAGACAGGGGTTTTCTGTGAAGTCCTTCAGGAATTTCTCGCACTCTTCTTCCATGTTCCCGCTGCCTCTGCAGGAGCACCATGGTGACACAGTGAGGCTGCTGGTACTCGAGTCAATGTAATTTGGTGTCATGTCAAACCCTGAAGGAGAAGGAAAGAGAATTAGTCACCTGCCTGCGCAAAACAGCTCCCACTCCCTTCCCCACAGCCTCTCTGCAGAGCAGAGTAAAGTGGGCTCCGCACTCAGCCTCTAAATCCAGTAGATCCTCTTGGGATCCATGTAAATCTGGAGAAATCCCTAGGATAGAGCTGAAATAGGTACCTGAAAAAATAGGTAAACCCATCAAATCTGCAATACCTGAACTGAAAATAGAAGTAATAACCAATGTCTGTATGCACTTCATCTGATATCTGATTTGGATTTTAATTTTTTTAGTTTATTTCAGTATTTCCCTCTTCTATGGCCTGCCAGCAGTGTTTATCAATCGCCTGCAGTTTGTTCAGAATGTGGCAGCATGGCTGTTTGCTGGTTTAGGCAGCTGTGATCATATTACACCCGCCCTGTGTTCTCTACTTTGGCTGCCTGTAGAGCGACGAACTGAGTTTAAGACTGTAGGCCCTGGCTATATTCAAGACTTCCTTCTGGAGCCTCACACTGATGGTTATCTGCGCTCAGAAACTACCCGCCATTTGGGGATCCCATCATCTCGTCTTAAGTCAGCAAGCAATCAGGCCTTTGCTGTGGCGGGCCCCTTACTGTGGAACTCACTCTCTCTCGATATAAATCTTAAGACCACTTTCTCACGGGGCCAAATGTGCAGCATTTGGCTCCAGGGAAAACTCTGGGAGGTAAATGCTGCACAGCTTTTGTCTCGTAAGAAAACAAAGCTGTGCAGCTTTGCCTCTGATCATGCAGAAGATACAGAGCTCGAGCTCTGTATTCTCCACATGATCAGAGGCAAAATTGCAGAATTGTAGCCCTTTTAAAAAGTCATCCTCTGCATGACTGAAGGCAAAGCCATGCGCAGCATTTGCCTCCCTGAGTTTTTCCCAGAGCCAAATGCTGCGCATAGGGCCCCGTGAGAAAGCAGTCTTGGTTCCTCCCTCCTTACCTTTTAAAAAGCATCTGAAAACTCATTTATTCTCTAGGTGCTTTTAGGATCCACTGCCAGTTCCCCTTAATGTAGTTTGACCTCCCTCTTTACCTTCCTCTTTTAAATTGTTTTAAATTAACTTTATATTGGTTTTATATTTTTAAAATATAAATGGCATTCCAAGTGCCATTTAAAGTCAGGGAAGCACTATAAAAATAAAATCATTATTATTTCAGTTATGCTATTTCCACAATAGTTGTGCTACTGCACATTCAATATTGCCAAAAAGGTGCATTCAACATAAAAGAAAATTTGAAATATCTGAACCCCAAAACTAGAACACAAAAAAGCAAAATGGAATCCCTGAAAACTAGATATGCAAGTATCCGTTTTGGTCACAGATATTGATCGGGTACCCAAATGGCTGCCTGAAAATGCAAATACCTGTGAATACTAAACCCACTACCCATCTCAGCTCTACCCTAGGAGGCCCTTTGCTTACCTCCTATTCCGCATAGCTTCCATAGAGCCAAAAGACCTTTCCCTCCCAGCTGCTAAGAGCATAAGAGCTGCCGAACTGCGTCAGACCAATAGCCCAACATCCTGTCTCCAGCACTGGATGCTCCTGGGAAAGCGTACAGGACACAGGGCCTGTATGGAGTGACCCCGCATCTGTTCACTCCCAGCAACACAGACTGCATCCCCGACTAACTTGCCAAACAGCCAGTGCTGGCCTTATGCAGGGGTGACAGAGGCCATTTGTCATTGGAATTCCTAGTCAGGAAAACAAACACCACTGCCCACTGGGAGTCCTTATTGCTTCCAGGAGAGGCCCTGGTCAGGAAGCGTTCCTCACCTGCTGGGAGCATCTGTGGCATGAGAGGCCCCACAGCAAGTTTCTGCCCCCAGCCCCTCAAGCTTTATTGGCTATCTTGGTGAACAGTCATTAATAAGGCTACAATTTTGTCACGGAGGTCATGGATTCAGTTATTTTAAAAGATATACATGACATCCATTCGAGTTGAAGGGAGCGATCCATCTGCCCCACTGTTGCCACCGTTGGTAAGCTCTGCACTGGTTAGGCCAGGAGAGGTGCCCCCTTCAACTTGCTGTCCTAGGCGGCCCTGACAAAAAGCTCTGCAGTGGATGGAGGTGGGAAATGCCCGCAAGGTGGCTCCCCCCCCTCCCCCATCCAGCTTCTGCTGCCATCTCTCCTTGGCAATCCTGCTGCTGCCACCATCACTGTTAAACTTTGTGCAGGATCAGGGGTAGAGCCGCCTAGGATGGCAAGTTGAAGGGAGCGCCTCTCCCACCCCTGATCCAGCTGCCCCCGCCACTTCTCCTGTCCTAATCCTGCTGCTGCAGCAGCTGCTTTTCCTACAAATTGAAGCGGGCACCTCTCCCATCCCTGATCCAGTTGCCACCACCACCACCGGTAAGCTCCGCAGCTGGATTAGGGAGGCAGGACTGCATGTGTACATTTCTGTGATTTTTTAAAAAAATATTATTCTTTCCTAAGTCTTGTCTATGACTTTCAATAAAAATACCCATGCCAGAATCGTAGTTCTAGCCATTAGTGCTGCACTATGAACCAGTGACCCCAGCTTTCTTTTGTAGTACTGGGGAGAGGGTCGGTGTAATGATTTCATGGGGAACAAAAGACACCCTGTCCCTTTATTAGCTCCTCTTGCTCCCTGGCTTAGGCAGGCGTGCAGTTCTAGGCCTCTCTGTGCAGCCTGTGTTTGTTCCTTCACTGTAGACCTTTCGCCACCTCAGCACAGCCTCTGACTCAGCCACTGCCCAGCCCCATGAGCAGCAGCAGAGCCGCCCTACCAGCCTCACCCACAGACCCATTTGCCTTTCTTGTGTCCCACCACCTTTCCTGGCACGAGTGGCATCATGGATGCTGGCTGCTTCCCACTGTCCCCATAACTTAGGCAGTAATTGTGTGACAGGAGAGGAGCTCCAGTTCAGAGACAATCCCACAAGGCCCTGGACTGAGCAATAATGCTGACTAGGAGTGACAGACTGGATGGATCAACTGTCCTTGATGGAAGCAGCCAGCCCCTTCCCTCCTGCTCTGTTTGAGCACAGCAGTTGCAAGAGATTCATGAAGGTCCCTTCTGCTACCGACACATGGCTTCTCCCACCCCAGAACCAGCAGCACCTTCAGTTACATGAATAGCTCAGAGCAGGTGAACATCATTGGCCCATTGTAGCAGAGTGGAGTCTGCTCCCCTGCTTGAACCACCTGCGGCGGTGTCTACCCCTCCCTGGAGCAGCGAGGAGCCACTCTGGGGAAACAGACAAGTGGAGGGGAGAGCCACCTTGAAATTGACTAGGTGGAGCCTGTTAGAGCGCCCGCCTTGCAGCCTACTAAAGAGACCTGTGGTGGTGCGGGGAGAGTAAACCTGCCGCTGGCAGCCTCGAGGGCATGGCCAGGTGGAACCGCTTTGAAACTAATGAGGCAGTGCTGACAATTGGAAGCGGGCGCCTCATAGAAACGGCTGGGGCCGCTTAGAAGAGAGCAAGCAGCGGGGCAGAAATGCTACCTGGTAGCTGAAGGCGGAGCGGAGCTGAAGGAGGAGTGGCTGCCCTGATAGGTTCAGGCAGATGGGATTGCTACAGGCGGCTAGTTTAAAGAGCTGCTGAGCAGGTTGTTAGGAAAGGCAGGAACCGGGAGCAAGCCGGCGTTCCGGAAGTGGCTGGGGATGGTAACAGCAGCGACGGAGATTGGGAGCCAGCCGGCTACTGGGAGCTGAGAGAAGGGCAGGCACCAGTGATAGGAGCCAGGTGGAGAGTGAGGCAGACTTTGACTACAGGACTGTGAGTGAGCCCACGAGGGCTGGGGCTAGGAGGAGTCCATGCTGAAGCCCCATAAAGGAGCAAAGACTTAGTCCTAAGGCTCTGAACTTGGGAGCTGGGCGGAAGCACTGGGACTGTGTTGTAGAGTAAGGGCTCAGACCAGGCGGGGTCTGACCCCAGTACAGGTGTGTCCAGCCTTGTAGCTCCTAGAAGGGGGGAGGACTTTGAATCAGGGCACAGGTGTGTCCAGTCTTGTGGCCTCTTGAAAGGCCAGGACATTGTAATGGGCAGTAACCTATTTGAGGGCCTGTGAGTCCATATAAGGGTGAACGGCAGGGGGTCTGCGAGCCCATGGTGCTGCCTGATCTTGTAGGGCCTGTGAGCCCAAGTAGGCTTTGAATTGGAAGAGTCTTGGTCGGCTGAGAGTGCTCCCCTAATTAATAGGTATAAGAACATGTCTTTGAAGGCTTCTTTGGGTGTACCCTTACCCCATCCTGCTCCGTGGCCCCAAACAAGACACCCCAAGGCTCAGACCTTACACCCATTTTTCCACAGACTTTCTTGAAAGTCACCCAGCCAAGACTTGAACCCAGGAATAAACTGCTGCCTGAACCACCAGAACGCAACACATCTCTCGCAATAGCAGCCTCTTAATTGTCTTGTCTTAGTGCTCTGTAACTCTAAATGGCAGCTGTTGGCTAAATGGGTCTTAGTAGAGAAGGTTTTAACTCATTCCACTGGTAGTACTTGCTGCTCACAGAATCCCTGCCCTTTCATAACCTGCATCTGCTAAGTCCCCCGATCTCCCTCCTGGTAGACTCCCTCTCTCAGCTTCAATCTCCCCCCAGCCAGCCCCATTCCAAATACAGCTGCTGCTAGACAAAGGCCACCCCACCAAGCTTTGCAGGAGGTGCTGTTTTTATTTCATGAAGGACAAAAGCAGAGACTTACCTATCATTCCCGCGTAGGAGCCTAGGCATGCCTGGTAATTATCCCCAGGGCAGCTGGTAAGTGACTGGAAGGAGACTTGACAATTTGTGTGAAAATCTGCCAGTCTTGACCTGGTTTCAAAACACAAAAGAGAGAGCAGATTTGTGGGACAGGATTTTCATTCCACTTTGCTAAGAAAGAGGAAAGTCAGTGGCTTAAAAAAAAAAAGAGAAATGGGGATGATATCAAAGCGATGTGATAAGAGCCGGCAAAGAAAAGCCATAGCTAGAGTATGGCCAGTCTTTTTCTGTTTTTTACTTAATTCTTCCCTTTGTCACCCTAGCTTGGGACCGCACCTGAGTTGGAGGGAGGGAGTAAGGATGCTTTAAGGGTGTGTTGAGGGAATGCAGTATGATTAGGAGCCATACTGGGTATAAGGAGAGTCCCCCCACGAGTAAGAAGTTCCGGGTTCTCTACCCTGCTGACTAGAACAGCCTTGCAAAACTCAGCTCTCCACAGCCAGTAAGATCTGAAATGCTATTTTACAGGATCCTAACAAAAGGCATGGGGAGTCAGTGCATTTGCCCACATGGTGAGCAGTGCAGTCTCTGAGATCCCGCCATGAGTGGGAGCTGTGTCCAGTGGGTGGGGGCCATCTGTCTGGTGGGGACGAACACTAATAAACTGGCAGGTGGACACCCACCTGGTGTGGGCTAACGTCTCATTTGTTAACACCCTAAGTTTCTTAGAACCTTGCCTTGAGGCTTCCTCCACTTGCTTGCTGTTCGTCCTGTGCCTGGAAAGTCCAAAGTCCAGTGCGGTCTATTGGAAGCCATCACTTCCCTTCTCTGTAGTATACAGGATGGAGATGCTGAGCTCCTTGAAACTAGTTTCTGAGCTTGCACAGGGCCTAATCCTGAGAGGGGCCGAGTGCTCAGGTTGACTGCAGTGGGAGGAGGGGTGATTCTCAGCTCCTTGTAAGCTAGTCTCTGATGCTTTAAAAAACCTGATATGCTGGGCACGCACAGGGGAGGGGGGAAGCTGATTGAAAAGCTCCCCTCCCCCCTCTGCTTGCCACCACAGTGCCTCGTGTTTGCTTGATCTCAGAGAGATGTGGCTTCGGAGAACAGGCGCTGCTGACATGCCTGTCCTGACGGTTCCAAGCGGTTGGCTCCTGCCAACCCTCCGCCATGGCAGTGACAGGAACAGCAGGCTTCAGAGCTTCCACGGACAGAACAAGGGGGGAAACACATCTCTATGCGTCAGAGTACTCTCAACAGCCTGACCTGCAAGCTCCTCTCGGGGGGGGGGGGGGGGCAAGATGTGCACAGTTGTCCCCAGCAGTAGAGAACAGCACACCTGCAATGGCAGTCCTGGCTCTGCCACTTTGCTGTCAGTCCCATGTCACTAGTGAGCATATTGCCATGTGCTATTATCACAGATGGGCAGGGACACAACCTCATATGTGACCTTCCTGTCCCCGGAGTAATTATTAGTAGCATTAAAGTAACACCAGAGCTGGCGCAGCACTATCATATACACATCTGATCTTACAGTACAGAGTAAGAGGCCACCCCTGTTTCAAAGGGCTCCCAGCCTGATCAGAAAAGGGATAGACAGGGGGGATTCTCTTTGTTATTATTACCTGTTAGTGCCAGCAATGTGCTTGGAACTGAGCACTCACAATTACAGAGGCAGGTCCCTGCCCCAAAGGGCTTACAATCTATAATGGACAAGGGGAGAGGGGAGCCAAGGGGAGGGGCCCATAGGGAGGGACAGGGATGCATTCATGAAGCTGAGAAGTTGCATTTGCAGGTGTTTCAGAAAGAGGGGGATCCTGAAGGATGAGATGGTATAAGGGGAAGCATAAAGGTGCAATCTTTGGGGGAGAGGAGTTAAGGGAGGGTTGGCAGAAGAGGTAGGTTCTTAGGAGACATCAGGAGAGAGGAGAGTGTAACATGTCTTTGGACTCGTTACTTCAGTGCTCAGAACCCAGAGTGATCAATCTCAGCTGTGCACTATTTGGTGTTTTTTTACCCCTTATCTCTTGTACTGGGTGACCCCAAGTCAAGATCAGTGATCCTGTGGAGCACAACTTGAGATCTCTTCAAGGGGTCTAGTTTTCAGAGGGCAGGCGCTTAGCACTACCTAGGTGGTCATTCACACAACATGTCTGTAGAGCAGGTAGTGACATAAGCCCATATTTTCAGTAGGGTTACCACCTCTTTGGGTTTGACCCCAAATCTCTGGGTTTTGCTGCAGCATCTCTGAGCGCTGAATGGACCCCTATTTCACCAAGCTACCTGGTATGCTGGTACAAAATATTTCAGGGTGAGTGGGGCAATGTGGAATATTGAGGGGGGCAAAGAGACTCTACCACTCCCTTTCTGACCTGTCCCGTGGAGTAGCATGATTCCACAACGCTTCAAGGGTGTGTGTGGACATATTGGAAAGGGGCAGGAGAGTCCCTTTGCCCCACCCTTTTTCAGGCATGGTCCCACCCCCTTTAGTGTACTGTGACATCACAATGCTGTAAGTGGACGTGGTGCACATCTGAAAGGAGTGTGAGAATGCCTTTGCCGCTCCCCTTTCAGTGTGCCCCCCCTCACTTTCTGGGTCAGAAAGTCCAGTAAGACGGACTAATTCTGAGGGTTCTGTGAAATCATGACCACATCCTGTGCTCCTTGATGGGTCCAGGATTTCTGCTACTTAATACAAACTGTGGAAGCGGGCCACTGAAACATAGGGACATTGGTGGCTGTATAGCTGCTTTGCTATGGGGACAAAACAGCACACAGATTAAGGAACAAGAAGGATTATGGAGCATGAATGAGACGAAAGAGTCAGGCCCTTCTGAGGTTCAAGAAAGGTACCAAAATGACAAGTCATTTAGTAAAACCTTGCCCCCGCTCCCTGCCCACCTCCTGCAACCGTAACAGGTGCAGACAACTCTGGCCAACTTGGAAACCTGACACAGTTAAATTTGATAGCATTTGGGCTGTTTGGCTAAAAAGGAGAAATTTAGCCAAAGAACCTAAGCCAAATGCATTGTCCCAGCTTCATTTAACCAGAAGGAAAACACATTTACTAGATGAATTCATCAAAGGGAAACGAGTTGGAGGATTTTAACCTTGAAATTCAGCTCTCGGGATGGGATGGGGTTTATTATTATTATTATTATTATTATTTTAATCCTTTCTTCATTCCTTTCTTCTCAGTTATATTTCTGGAAAGTCACCTGCCTGCCAAGCCTCCTTGCTGTGCTTTCTTTCTTGCTCGCTCTCCCTCCCTCCTTCTTCCATTGTATTTAGCCCCATCTGCCAGGAACACTGAACCCAAGGCAGAATTCTGATTTTTGAGTTGAAGGCTGGACAGGCCCACCTGCCGCTTGGAGCTGCGAGCAGCAATTTGGCATGAGATCTCCACATTGCTGCTCAGATGGACTTGGCTGGGGCTCAGTCTTTACAAAGACACTTAAAGGCAGCAATCTGAGAAGCCGTGGGACGGTTCCAGTAAAGGTCTATTCCTGGCAGTTAGAATCTCATCCAGTAACTACGAACTCATTGTATATAACGGAAAGAGTGACATCTGGCTCGGATATTCTGAAAAGATTACCAGCTGGCTTGTCATGTATTATGAAAAGAATAACATTTGCCGTAGAGGATGCTACAAGCCAGGAGCAGGTCCCGGGGGAGGGCGCTGACAAATTTCCATCAAAAGCAATGATGAACTCGCCACACTTCTTGAAAGGAATTGACATGACTTTGTGGCTAATTTGGGGAGAGCGAAATGCTGCTGTAGACTTTATTTCTTGTGTAGGTAGGTAAGGAGGAGGAGAAGGAAAGAGCCTAAGTGAAAAGGGGAAGCATCAGCTCTTCTGATGCTTTCCTGGGTTTGCATGATTGTGGGCAAGAAGTCCGAGACAAGGAAGCCCCAGCCCAGGTCATGGGCAGGCTTTCAGGATCAGGCCGCAACTGGAGTCACATCCAGGCAGACCCAGGGCAAGATCTGATTCAAAGAGGGAAGCAGATGGGTTCAGGCAACCAGAACAACAGGGGCAGTCCAGTAATATGAAGTCCAGGGCCAAGTCAATGGTCAGGTTCCGAGGGGTCAATCCAAGGAGGGTCGGCGCTAAGGAGTCTGGGAGTAGAAGGAACTAGAGTCAGGAACAGGGTCACGGCAAAGGCAAACAAGAGACACAAGCATGCACAGGTCCGAGCACTGTCAGGAAGAGGCATTGCTCTGCCCTGCTTCTCCTGGAAGTCTGTTATACCACCAGCAGTCAATCCCACATGCAGGGTGAGGGGCTTTGCTGTTGCATGAAGCTGGTCATAGTGCCCATTACTGAGCCAGTTGTTCGAGGCTACGGTGGCACCATGGGTCAAGCTGCTGGGCTGAACCCCAGAGATGCTGGTTTGAGACCAGGGGGATCCATGACAGTCTGACCCTGTGCATGGGGAGACTGCTCAGTTGCTGCCTGCCTGCAGGACACACTGGGCCAGGAGCTTGCTGGAGGAGCATTATCACCAGTACCTTCTCTATCTCTAGCTTCCCATTGAGCTCTCCTGGAAAGAGGTGGAATTGTGCACCCTTTGAAATGTTCAGCACCTCTGGCAGGCAGCATTGACACCAAACTGCATGCAATGCTCTCAGGGAGCTGGGTTCACAGCTTCACACTCCAGCAAACTCCTTCCTGTTTGACACCAACATAAATGACTGGAGGATCAGACCCTGAGAGTTCAAAGCTGGGGATGGAGACTGTGCTCTGTGCAGGAGGGACAATGTAGACCGAGCTCCGTACATCCCCTAGCTTTCCAGAGCTACCACAATGTCACTAAAGTCTTTGATTTTAATAATAAATAATTTATATAGCGCAAGCAATGTGCCTGGCACTGAACAATTATCAATTAGAGACAGGTCCCTGCCCTGGGGAGTTTACAAATTAGGATGGACATGGGAGGGGAGACAGGGGAGAAGGGAACATAGGGGCAGAGAGAAGGTTATGCCCACAAAGTTTAGAAGTCACAGGTGCAGGGGAGAAGGAGATGCTAAATGAATGGACAGCAGAAAGAGCACGAGTGAGCAGTCTCTCTCCTTTAACAGCAGAGACGGGGGAGGCAGAAGTATACGTTTAGCTTGACCCTGTGCATGGGGAGACTGCTCAGTTGCTGCCTGCCTGTAGGACACACTGGGCCAGGAGCTTGCTGGAGGAGCATTATCACCAGTACCTTCTCTATCTCTAGCTTCCCATTGAGCTCTCCTGGAAAGAGGTGGAATTGTGCACCCTTTGAAATGTTCAGCACCTCTGGCAGGCAGCATTGACACCAAACCGCATGCAATGCGCTCAGGGAGAACAGGCACTATACTTTTCAGATATGTAAGAATCTGATCTAAGCAGGCAGGTGGCAAATTGTTCTCTGTGGCCACTCAGGGCAGAACGAGAAGCCATGGGCTTAAACTGGGGAAGGAAAGAGTTAGATTAAACATCAGGAAGAATTTTCTAACCTAAGAGAATTTGGACAGTGGGACAAATTAACAGGAGGGCTGGGGTTTCTCCTCCACTGCAGCTTTTTAAGAACAGGTCATATCAATTTCTGCAGGGAGGGTTCAGAATTGGTTTTGCTGAAGGGCAGGAGGATGGCCTAGGTGTAGCAAAATAAAGGTTCCCAGGTTTTTTTCATAATTCCAGGTAGGCTGTAGTCAACTCAGACAATATTTGTCATGATGTTTAAGCAACTAAATTTTCACAATTTTGGATACTTCGTTCAGTTTCAGTTTCATTTGTGTGGTTTTTTTCAGGTGTTTGCATAAGTAGCAATGGAAATAGGTAGGGTAAAAACTGGAACCGGACAAACGAATGACTGAAATGAAAGGACCAAACAAAATGAACAGATCGAAGGAACTGAGCAAATGCCATGAAATGACAAAAATGGGGATTGAAATGAAGATCTGCTGGATACTGTTCAATACCCATTTAGTTCAGTTCAGTTTCAATTCAAATGGGTTTCCTTGTTTTGGCAGATACTCGGCTCAGCTTTATCTAGGTGACTAGAAGAATCTGGAACTAAACTCCTGATGTTGGCTCACTTGGGTTTTTGTCTGAAGAAGCAGCCCCGGCTCTGACTCGCTTCAGAAATCCATTCCAAGTCCAACTACATTGGCGCTGGCCTGGGCCCAATGTAACAAGATGACCCCGACCCCTATGGAGTGCTGTGACATACTGTACAGTGCCAGCATTGTACCTGGCACTGAACAATCATTAACTGGAGACACGCCCCTGCCCCCAGGGGCTTAAAATCTCAGAGAAGCAAGGGAGAGGGGCACATAGGGAGAGAAAGGGATACATTCACAAAGGTGCATGTTGTTCAGATTAGTTACAGAGGAGAAGGGGACCTGAATGAGATAAGGAGCATCAGTGAGAGCTGCGTGGAGGTGAGGAGGTAGGGAAAGCCTGATGGAAGAGGTATGTTTTCAAGAAAGACTTGGAGTGGGGAGCCCCCTGACTCCCTGTTCTGCCCCTTAGCTGGGCTCACTCCTGCTGACCTGGCACCCCACAAGCAGGACACAGACCAGGGCACAAGAAGTAAGTGTGTCTGAGCCCAGCCGGAAGCAGCAGTTTGCAGAGATACATCTTGTCCTTTCCTCACCCTGCCGAGTCTCTTCCACCACCTTTCTCCACAGAAGGCAGGCAGGCAGTGGATTCACACCCAGAGCTGACAGGGCTCGCAGCTGGTTACCATTAATGTCTGGTGCTACGTTGTGTTAACAGACACTCAGTGAGGTGGCTTGGCTCTAGCTGAGTGATACAAGCTGGCATTTGGATTCCCCCCTCCACCAGGAAGCTCTATCTCCAACTGTCCAGTCTGATGCATGTTGACTTTGCTGTTTTGTCTTCAACCTCCATCCTGACATCTCCTCCTTTTTTGGCAGCCGCCACTTCACAGGCACCATGTTTCATCTTGCAACTCTCTATGTGACTGGAAATTTCAAATTTATTTTATATATTTCAGTTTTTACCCCACCCTCCCCAATAAGGTTTCAGTGTGGCTTGTATCATATAAGAAAACACATAAAATAGCTTTAAAAATCCCCTAATCCAACTTTTTCCATAACCTCCTATCCAATCCCACCCAATCTTATCCCTGCCTGTCAAACACCTGGTCAAACAAAAGGTCTTACATCTCTTCCAGAAGATGAGGAAGCTCAGGCTTAGATGGCTCTCCAAGGGGAGGGAGTCTCATAATTGTGCGGTAGCCAACAAGAACACCCCTCTGCGTTCTCCTGTTGTGAAAACTTCATGGGAAGAAGGTATCTGCAAGAGGGCACTCCCAGCTGACCTCAAAGGCCATGACAGAGCATAAGGGAAGAGACGGACATTCAGATACTTGGGGTCCAAGCCATTTAGGGCTTTATAGGTCAAAACCAGCACCTTGAATTGTGCCTAGAAAGCTACTGGCAGCCAATGCAAACTCTGAAGAACTGATGTAACGTGCTTCCAGTGACCTACCCCCGATAGAAGACCGGCTGCCATGTTTTGCACCACTGCAGTTTCCAAACAGACATCAAGGGCAGCCCCATGTAGAGTGCACTGCAATAGTCTAGCCTCGAGGTTAGAAAGGCATGGATGATGGTGGCCAAATCCAAATCTGATGAAAAGGGTTGCAGCCTTCTCATCAGATGAAGTTGGTGAAAAGTGCTCCTGGCCACCACTGCAACCTGGCAATCAAAGTACAGCAATAGATCCAAGAGCTCCCAAAGACTGCAAACCTGAGTGACCAAAGGAAGCTAGGCCCCATCAGAAACAGGGGACCCTATGTCCCCCAGGTCACAAAGCTGGAAACCATCATCACCTTAGTCTTGTCTGGATTCAGCTTCAATCGGCTTGTCTGCATCCAGTTCCCAACAGCAGCCAGGCGCTGGGTAAGCACCAAGACTGCAGGACCTGGGTCGGATGAAAGAGAGAGATTTGGGTGTCCTCAGCAAACTGATAGCACGTCACTCCAAATCTCTCTGTAATCTTGCCTAGGCGCCTCAGATACACATTGAACAGGAGTGGGGACAAGATGGAACCCAGTGAGACCCCACAAGGGAGTTCCTGAGGGGATGATGAGCCATCACCATCCGCTGGGTTCTCCCAGCCAGGAATGATCAGCACCACTAAAGAGCAGTCCTGTGAACCCCTGCTAGATCATGCCATTGTGTGAACAACACCCCATGATCAACTGTATCAAAGGCCACTAAAAGATCTAACAAAATCAATAGGGTACAATTTCCCCTGTCAACTTCCAAGTGAAGGCTGTCAACAAAGGCCACAAGCGCAGTCTCAGTGTCACGCCCAGGTTGAAATCCTGACTGACATGGGTCCAGGAATCCAATAGCATTGAGATGTGCCTGAAGCTATAAGATAACCACCCATTCAATAACCTCCCCTAAAAAAGTCAGTTTAGAGACAGGGCAATAGTTTGGCAGGGGAGTCGACATCAAGAGATGGTTTCTTGAGCAGGGGTTGGATGACTGCAGTTTTAAGGCTGTCAGGCACCCTGCCCTCCAAAAGAGAGACACTAACAACCCCAGACTATGTCCTGAAAGTTAATCAGGAGACACTGGGGCCATTGCTGTCTGGGTCAGACAGCAATGGCCCCAGTGTCTCCTGATTTAACTTTCACCAGCCAGGACGAGCATGGATTTAATTCACAACTGGTCACCCACACCACTCCAAGCACACCCTCTGCATTGGTGGGCAAGACTAACTGAAGCTGATCCAAGCAAACCTGACAGGACTGAGACTCCCCAACCACAAACTCTGACTCTTCACCCAAACTGGCAGTTCCCAAGTTGCACCAAATGCAAGTGACTTTATATGCAAAGTAGGTGGCAAGCTCATCACAGCAGACAGCTAATGACTCTAACTCCAGGTAGAGACAGTTAGGATTTTACAGGCTATTCACCATCCAGACAAAATACACTGGATGGCACTTTGCAGACGCTATGCAAACTTGTTCCCCTAACACCAGAATCCCTTCCCCTACCCCTTGTCCACCTCATGGCTAGGTTATATTATAGAAATGGCCTTTGCCCAGAGGTAATTTATCCCAGATGATATTACTCCAGGGGGACCACACCTAGGCTGTTACCCAATGAGAGAGGTCACACAAACAAAAGTGTGGTAACTCACTGCCAGGGGTATAACAACCCATGCTACCTTAAGGGTCCTAGTTGGAGGTACTGTGTAGTTCTCTCCCCTCAGGGTTAAGTTACCACATGCTGATTGTTGGTGTAACCTCTCACTGGGCAGCAGTTGCCAGGAAGCGAGACAGCCCCCAGGTAGAAGCAGCCAAACAGCTGTACCCCAGGGTAAAGAGCATTTTATGTGACCAGTCCATAAGTGATTAACTTATAATAAAGCAGTCTCCAGGGTGGAATGAGTATGTCCCCTTCTGCTTCTGTGCCCATGCTGCTCTCCAATGCATGAGGAACAGTAGACCTGTTGGGAAGCTTCTCCTCAAAAGACACTGGCAGGAGTATGCCAATTCCTCTGAAGCAGCTGGTCCCCCTGACCCGTCAGAGATGGGGTGCTGCAGGTCCAAGGCCAGACTTACGGCAAGGCAGTTACCTAGGGATCCATGTTTTATAAGGTATTACAACAATGTACTAACTCCTGCAGTATGAGTAGCTGCAGGAGTCAGCCCTTTCAATAATCCACAGACTACTAACAGAGGCGTAATAATATGCTCCCACACTTAAATAAGTCCATCTGGTACATAAACTATCTCCTCTGTCCAGAACAAGCAAACATAAAAACATGGAAGAAACAAAAAATAGGCCAAATAGTCTTCCTCCGACCCTGGGCTCTCATCTCTTTTGGGCTTTCAGATTCCCTTGTTGGCCTTGGGGAGAGCCCTGAATTGGCTACAAGCTCCCTTGTTTCTTCCCTGGCTGCTTGTCAGATCATCCTGTCTTACATTCAGGACCCAGGAGAGCTCACTGCACATGCCAGCTTCCCACAGCAGACTTTCAGGCTCATGGAGCTTGCCACTTATATAGCCCCTAAAGGGAGTGAGTCTAGGGTGACAAGCAGGACTCCTTAAAGGAGCTCCTGCTTGTTTTTGACACAGGTCTCCACTTGCCAATTCTCCTGAATGCTCTGCTTCTTGAGCCCCCTTCTGGGAACCTGATTTTAGAATCAGGTTCCCAGAGGAAATAGTTGGGACTGTGAATTCAGGGTCAGATCCTCTTCTGGGGTCAGTAGAGCTACATCAACTGAGAATTTGACCCAGTGGAACTATGCAGATTATGCTGCCTGATGATCTGGTCCACTGAAATGAGTGGAACTAGGAGGCTGATTTACAACAGGCATTCTCCAGGATTCTTATCAGAGCCACTATTGCCCAGCAAAAACCCTGACTGCAGCTCATAGGCTAACCCAGTCATAGTCACCCCTGGAGCAAGAGACAGCACAAGGCCTGAGCCACAAAATTAAGCCCCATGCACAATTAAGTCCCATGCATTAAGCTGGGATGCACCTGGTACTCAGTCCTGTCCTGGGCCCACTGCCCACAGGGAGTTTTAATCAAAGTCAAAGCATGAGGGGCCCTGGGTTCAAGCCAAAGCAAGCTGGTCTGGAGTGTCGGAAAGCTGAGTGGGGGGATTCTCTAGAATGCTGTCTCTGCCCAGCTCCTGAGTCTATTAAACAAATCCTGCTTGATGGGGTGAAATCCAGGCTTCATGTCTTAACAGCAGTCAGAGCTGAAGTCCAACAGACCCAAAACAGCTCTTGTGGTGGCAAGAAACTGGGGGGCAGCAAAGAAAGAGTCCTTGATCATGTGATGTGAGTTTGAAATTTCACACACCTGAAAAGTCTCCAGCCCCATCCAGGAGCTGCCCTTGATACAGATCCTTGTCCCACTCCCTTCATCAATATTTTAAAGAGGCTTTAAACTCAAACTGAACATTTGTTTTGCTTTATTTGATCTCTACCACTTTCCTGTGAAATGGATGCCTTTCCATTCTCATGGCCGAGAGGGGCCAAGAGCATTTATTTTCTGGAGCCATGTGCAATACATGCAGGCTCCCCCAGACCTTCTCAGCCCCACAGCTCTCGCCGAGATCCCATCCCTGAGCTGGCAGCTCTGCTAAGGAACTTCCCTCATGCCTTGCAGTGCCCTCTGAATTTCCAGCCTCAGGCTTCATATGGACAGCTCCATCAATGCACCTCCTTCCTGACCTGCAGCCACTCTGCTCTCAGAACCCAGAAACAGGGGTCAGGCTTGTGACCTGAGCCAGAAGGCCAGTGGTGTAATTTGAGTTCAGAAGGTGGTGGCTAAGTCTGTTTTTATAAGTGTGCAGTGCACACGCAACATAAAAACCCACTGCGTGTAAATATTCCGCGTGCGGGATTTAGATGCAACATTGTGTACATTAAAGCCAGTTGTGTGTTCTTTTAAAGCCGCAAATTAAACACCTCGAGGTATTTAATTCATGGCTTTAAAAGAACGCGCAACTGGCTTTAATGCGCAAAATGTCACGTCTAAATCCCGCACGCGGAATATTTACACACAGTGTGATTTTATGCCGCATGTGCACCGCACACATCTAAAAGCGGCCTAAAAAGGCCAGGAGTCTGATAGCTGAATTAGAACCAGGAAACTGGAGCAGAAGCCAGGAGTCAGGGTAGTGAGAGAAGCAGGCGGTGGAGTCAGGGAGCAGTTAGTAGAGTCAGGAACCCGGAAGCAAAGGTAGAAAAAGAGTTGGGGTAGCAGAGCCAGAATCATGGACACTAGAAACACAACCTGCACCTAGTAACTGAATGTGGGTAGCCATCGCTTTGAGCAGTAACTGCTTCCTGCTGAGGTCTTGTGATGGCAGACAGTAGCCACTGGGAGGAAGGAGTGAGTCAGCCTATCAGGAGTAGGGTCTGCACCATTTAGCCAACAGAAGGAGAGTGCAGAGCATCAGTGCTCCATGTCTGGAATAATACACCAGGCCCCAGGTAGCAGAGTGATCAAGGAACAGACAATGGAACTGAGTTTACTTTGACACACTGTCCTGCTGTTCTAGTTCTGGGCTCCTCACAAGCAGCTCTGCCATCATTGCTTGGTCCCACTCCCCAGGCCTGAGCTCTGATACAGCTCTGCTGCTGCCCCTCACATCTCTCCAGCGATGCTAGTCCTGATGTTTTCCTATCCCGGCCTTGTCTAATTATCGGATTTCTTCCCAGATTTTGCACAAACCACAAAGCAAACGAAATCATTCAGACTGGAGCAGGAGGGGTCGGATTTCCATCTAAGAATCCATCCTGGGACAGCTAATTCCCATACCAGTTATGCCAAATAATGTATGTCCCCTTTCAGCAGGCTCAATCCTGCATAGTGCTGAGCTTCTGGCCTTGATCCAGCAAAGCACTTAAGTACAGGCCTAAGGAGCAGACTCCCGGATCTAAGGGTGTACTAAAAAAGTGGTGGTTTTCCTGGATGGGAGATAGAGCATAAGCCTCTTGCAAGGTGAGACCAGCAATTCTGTCGCTGCGTTGATTCTGCCGCAGGCCATGGCAAAGTGCCTTTCCCTCTGGGGAAAAGGAAAAAAAAATCAGAGGCCAAGGAAATAAACAAGCAAGCTTACTGAAGCCAAGCCTACTGGAATGTGAGGGGGAGTGACACACCATCAGATCAGATTTGCATGAGTTTGCAAGTGGCACTAAATGAAACTAGCTAAGGGTGACGGAGACGGAGCGCTTGGTTCCAGCTAGGAGATGGATCTGGCTCTGAATGGGAAGAAAGGAGGGAAATGGTTGAAATATGCATTTGCTTTCTTCTCTCCTGAGAGCTGACATGACAGCATTTACAGTTCTGTTCGTAGGAGGGCGCAGGGCTGGTGCAGGAGTCAAACATTTCTAATTTGCTTTTGTTCTCACATTCTCCACAACAGGAGAATTAATTTCAGCCCCAAAGCCCTGAGCCAGTGTCAAGATGTAAGGCTTCTGCCAACACAACCACAAACTCTCAAGCACTGTCTGCCTCCGTCTCAAGCACTGTCTGCCTCTGTCTATCTGTAGCGCACTGGGAGATGTGAACTAGGAGGCAGAAGCCACAGACCAGCTAGCCAAAGTGCAGTAGAGGATGGGCCTACTTCATTCTGTCTCCACTGCTCTGTCCTTTCTCACTCATCCATCAAAGATTTTTCTGAACTCTGGCAAAAGCACTTCCCATTCAGGGTGCAGACAGGTAGTGGGAATCCATATGGGTAGCAGACAGCCCCAGGATAAGGTGTCTCTGAAACACAGAAGAGCCCTGCTCTCATCACACAGGCTACTCCTTTGTCCTGGGAAGCAGTAAATAGCAGAGAGTGCAATTTGGCCATGCCCCAGATCTGCTCCCTGAACTGGGAATGCTGGGATTGGGCCAGAGTAGAACCCTTAATTACACCTGCTGCACTTTAGCCAAGGAAGCCCCCTGCACAGGGTTATTGTCAGGGCAGGGTTCCCATTGGGCCCCTTAGAACAACCAGAGCAACGTGAAGGCCGCAGATTGGACCTGTTGTGTGTTTAGCCAGAATGCCGGCGTCACTTCAGCTGCTTGGAGAATAAAGAACGCCAGGGGTGAGGCGATACCCGAGCTCATTCATTCCGGCGAGTGGGATCATACTTCACTGTTTGTTTCTGGTCTGTTAATGAAGCAGGGGAATGGAATGCTTTCACACTGCCTAACTTCAGAGAGAGAACATTTTATCCATAGCAGAAGAAGGATTTCTTCATTTCCCTTACAAGGGCTTGGCTGCAAATCCACGGCCCCCATGGGACCTTTGCGCTTTAGCGGCTCCATAGTTCATGCCCAGGCAGCAACAGCAGCAACAGCATTAACCCTAACATTGACAGCAAGCAGCCTTCTCCTCTCTTGCAATAGCACAAGCATGGCCAAAGCCTTATGGGTGAGAGCCACAAGACACACATACGTGCATGTGTGTGACAAGGAGATTTGGTCTCCTCCGCCCAGCTGCCTTCCAAGGACTCGAGGTAAAATGATAGTTGACGAACTGTGAATTATCAAATTAACCCAAAACCCAGAGGTGATACTTGAAAACCCTGAGATTCAGGATCAAACCCTAAAAGGTGGTAGTTATCCTAAACCAAGTTATCCTAAAGGTGGTAGTTATCCTAAATTGTAACCAAGCCAAGAACGTGGACCTGAGTTCTCACATCCTTATGAACGTTGCATCCCTTGTCTCTCCCTCTGTTCCCCCTTCCCTGTCTCCCCTCCCCCTGTCTTTAGATTGTACGCTCTCGGGCAGGGACCGTGTCTATCTTGTTTTTTGTAAAGCACCAGGTACATCACTATAGGTGCTATATAAATGCTTATAATAATAATAATGAATAAATAAACTCCTGGCACTGGTTGCAACACCAGTGAGGGCCAAAGCTGCCTATCTCACACAGCTGCAACCTAGGCATGGGCGAACAGATCGCGGTTCGTGTTCGGCCGTTCGGTTCGGCCGCGATCGGTTCGTGTGTTCGTGTTCGGCCGTTCGGTTCGGCCGCGATCGGTTCGTGTGTTCGTGTTCGGCCGTTCGGTTCG